>OX578272.1:101459725-101846185 GCA_951217065.1 Baccha elongata | reverse complement strand
GCGACACACAAACAGTTCTAAAATAAAATTCATGTTTGTCGAACTTAATTTATTCATGAGAGCATAGATGGAGGTGGATGCGGTAAAGAGAAATTACATTCCTTTTAAATTTCTATAATTCTCGTTTAACCATTTTGAATTTGAATTTCAATTCAATCTTCAGATGTGAACCAAAGCGGTCAGTTTAAATAAAATTAAATATTAAAGAAGTAAAATATAGTAATAATTTTAAATAGTTTGTTTTCATAAAGTTTTTATAAATAAAAATTAAAATAAAATAAATTGTTGGTTTCAATTTTATTAATCAACACGAAGCTAACAATATTGGTGACCCCGTACGTTCCACGTCCCTAGCCGACGGACGTTCATGCAGTTTTTTCTTTGAGGGCAGAAATTCAAACAAAACGCCCCAAATATAATCAAAGTAACTCGAAGGAAAACTCGATATTTTGCTTTAAATCAGCCAACTCAAACTACGACCCAGACCAAACGTTGGTAAAAACACTGGTATCCAGATACAACCACCATCGTGAGCAGCCTCATCCACGTGCCAACAGCCGCTTAAGCAACAGAAATTGTTCAATTGCTGTCCGATTCGCTGCAATCAAATCATCAATTACCACCTGAAACGTAAAAACCCATCAACGCAACGCAACGCACGAAAAACAACGGACGTAAAGAACATTCCAGAAGCATCACCATCGTGCCCTGCCAACGCAACGCAACGCCCGAAAAAACAACGGACGTATAAGAACTTTCCAGAAGCATCATCATCGTGCTCTGCCATCGCAACGAAACGCACGAAAAGCATCGGATGAAAAAGAACGTTCCAGAAGCAGTTAACATCAAAAGTATCTATTAATTTTTTATTTGCTCTTTCTTTCCTTTTTCTTATTTCATTTTGTTTTTTTTTTCAAAATTAAATTTTTTATTCAAAACATTTTAAAATCAATTAAACCTAATAATTTCTCCATATTGTAAACCGCATCCCTCTACACAACAATTGTTTTAATAAGTGCATAAATCAGTTTCTTTATTTTTTTTAACTTTCAAAAATGAGTAAAAACCGATGACGAAAACAATACGTCAACCCCTTCTACTGCAAATCCCCCACCAGGCGGAATCATTCATGCAGTCTCGATTAAACTACCGGAATTTTGGACTAAAATGCCAGCCATTTGGTTCATTGTTACTATAAAAAACACATTGGAAAAGGTAAACCAGATTTGAAAAAAAATCGATTTTGGCATTTTAGAAAAAGCGCTATAACTCGAGAATAAAGCACTTTTAAGCAAAACTAACGATATTTAGGGTCTATTTTGCGAATAACGAAAAAACGTTTTATTTTGAACGGAAATCACTTTTAGCTAAAAGTAACAATTTTTACGGGTTCTGTGAAGGGTAACCAACTTTAAAAAAACACATTGGAAAAGGTAAACCAGATTTGAAAAAAAATCGATTTTGGCATTTTAGAAAAGCGCTATAACTCGAGAATAGAGCACTTTTAAGCAAAACTAACGATATTTAGGGTCTATTTTGCGAATAACGAAAAAACGTTTTATTTTGAACGGAAATCACTTTCAGCTAAAAGTAACAATTTTTACGGGTTCTGTGAAGGGTAACCAACTTTAAAAAACACATTGGAAAAGGTAAAACAGATTGGAAAAAAAATCGATTTTGGAATTTTAGAAAAAGCGCTATAACTCGAGAATAAAGCACTTTTAAGCAAAACTAACGATATTTAGGGTCTGTTTTGCGAATAACGAAAAAACGTTTTATTTTGAACGGAAATCACTTTCAGCTAAAAGTAACAATTTTTACGGGTTCTGTGAAGGGTAACCAACTTTAAAAAACACATTGGAAAAGGTAAAACAGATTGGAAAATAAATCGATTTTGGAATTTTAGAAAAAGCGCTATAACTCGAGAATAAAGCATTTTTAAGCAAAACTAACGATATTTAGGGTCTATTTTGCGAATAACGAAAAAACGTTTTATTTTGAACGGAAATCACTTTCAGCTAAAAGTAACAATTTTTACGGGTTCTGTGAAGGGTAACCAACTTTAAAAAACACATTGGAAAAGGTAAAACAGATTGGAAAAAAATCGATTTTGGAATTTTAGAAAAGCGCTATAACTCGAGAATAAAGCACTTTTAAGCAAAACTAACGATATTTAGGGTCTATTTTGCGAATAACGAAAAAACGTTTTATTTTGAACGGAAATCACTTTCAGCTAAAAGTAACAATTTTTACGGGTTCTGTGAAGGGTAACCAACTATAAAAAACACATTGGAAAAGGTAAAACAGATTTGAAAAAAAAAATCGATTTTGGAATTTTAGAAAAAGCGCTATAACTCGTGAATAAAGCATTTTTAAGCAAAACTAACGATATTTAGGGTCTATTTTGCGAATAACGAAAAAACGTTTTATTTTGAACGGAAATCACTTTCAGCTAAAAGTAACAATTTTTACGGGTTCTGTGAAGGGTAACCAACTTTAAAAAATACATTGGAAAAGGTAAAACAGATTGGAAAAAAAAATCGATTTCGGAATTTTAGAAAAAGCGCTATAACTCGAGAATAAAGCACTTTTAAGCAAAACTAACGATATTTAGGGTCTATTTTGCGAATAACGAAAAAACGTTTTATTTTGAACGGAAATCACTTTCAGCTAAAAGTAACAATTTTTACGGGTTCTGTGAAGGGTAACCAACTTTAAAAAACACATTGGAAAAGGTAAAACAGATTTGAAAAAAAATCGATTTTGGCATTTTAGAAAAAGCGCTTTAACTCGAGAATAGAGCACTTTTAAGCAAAACTAACGAGATTTAGGGTCTGTTTTGCGAATAACGAAAAAACGTTTTATTTTGAACGGAAATCACTTTCAGCTAAAAGTAACAATTTTTACGGGTTCTGTGAAGGGTAACCAACTATAAAAACACATTGGAAAAGTTAAAACAGATTTGAAAAAAAAATCGATTTTTGGAATTTTAGAAAAAGCGCTATAACTCGAGAATAAAGCACTTTTAAGCAAAACTAACGATATTTAGGGTCTATTTTGCGAATAACGAAAAAACGTTTTATTTTGAACGGAAATCACTTTCAGCTAAAAGTAACAATTTTTACGGGTTCTGTGAAGGGTAACCAACTATAAAAAACACATTGGAAAAGGTAAAAAAAAATCGATTTTGGCATTTTAGAAAAAGCGCTTTAACTCGAGAATAAAGCACTTTTAAGCAAAACTAACGATATTTAGGGTCTATTTTGCGAATAACGAAAAAACGTTTTATTTTGAACGGAAATCACTTTCAGCTAAAAGTAACAATTTTTACGGGTTCTGTGAAGGGTAACCAACTATAAAAAAACACATTGGAAAAGGTAAAACAGATTTGAAAAAAAATCGATTTTGGCATTTTAGAAAAAGCGCTTTAACTCGAGAATAAAGCACTTTTAAGCAAAACTAACGATATTTAGGGTCTATTTTGCGAATAACGAAAAAAAGTTTTATTTTGAACGGAAATCACTTTCAGCTAAAAGTAACAATTTTTACGGGTTCTGTGAAGGGTAACCAACTATAAAAAATTAATTGGAAAAGGTAAAACAGATTTGAAAAAAAAAAACGATTTTGGAATTTTAGAAAAAGCGCTATCACTCGAGAATAAAACACTTTTAAGCAAAACTTACGATATTTAGGGTCTATTTTGCGAATAACGAAAAAACGTTTTATTTTGAACAGAAATCACTTTCAGCTAAAGTAAAGAATTTTTACGGGTTCTGTGAAGGGTAACCAACTATAAAAAACACATTGGAAAAGGTAAAACAGATTTGAAAAAAAAATCGATTTTGGCATTTTAGAAAAAGCGCTATAACTCGAGAATAGAGCACTTTTGAGCAAAACTAACGATATTTAGGGTCTATTTTGCGAATAACGAAAAAACGTTTTATTTTGAATGGAAATCACTTTCAGCTAAAAGTAACAATTTTTACGGGTTCTGTGAAGGGTAACCAACTATAAAAAAACACATTGGAAAAGGTAAAACAAATTTTTAAAAAAATCGATTTTGGCATTTTAGAAAAAGTGCTATAACTCGAGAATAAAGCACTTTTAAGCAAAACTAACGATATTTAGGGTCTATTTTGCGAATAACGAAAAAACGTTTTATTTTGAACGGAAATCACTTTCAGCTAAAAGTAACAATTTTTACGAGTTTTGTGAAGGGTAACCAACTATAAAAAATACATTGGAAAAGGTAAAACAGATTTGAAAAAAAATCGATTTTGGCATTTTAGAAAAAGCGCTATAACTCGAGAATAAAGCACTTTTAAGCAAAACTAACGATATTTAGGGTCTATTTTGCGAATAACGAAAAAACGTTTTATTTTGAACGGAAATCACTTTCAGCTAAAAGTAACAATTTTTACGGGTTCTGTGAAGGGTAACCAACTATAAAAAAACACATTGGAAAAGGTAAAACAGATTTGAAAAAAAAAATCGATTTTGGAATTTTAGAAAAAGCGCTATAACTCGAGAATAAAGCACTTTTAAGCAAAACTAATGATATTTAGGGTCTATTTTGCGAATAACGAAAAAACGTTTTATTTTGAACGGAAATCACTTTCAGCTAAAAGTAACAATTTTTACCGGTTCTGTGAAGAGTAACCAACCATAAAAAACACATTGGAAAAGGTAAAACAGATTTGAAAAAAAATCGATTTTGGCATTTAAGAAAGAGCGCTATAAATCGAGAATAAAGCACTTTTAAGCAAAACTAACGATATTTAGGGTCTATTTTGCGAATAACGAAAAAACATTTTATTTTGAACGGAAATCACTTACAGCTAAAAGTAACAATTTTTACGGGTTCTGTGAAGGGTAACCAACTATAAAAAACACATTGGAAAAGGTAAAACAGATCTGAAAAAAAAATCGATTTTGGAATTTTAGAAAAAGCGCTTTAACTCGAGAATAAAGTACTTTTAAGCAAAACTAACGATATTTAGGGTCTATTTTGCGAATAACGAAAAAACGTTTTATTTTGAACGGAAATCACTTTCAGCTAAAAGTAACAATTTTTACGGGTTCTGTGAAGGGTAACCAACTATAAAAAACACTTTGGAAAAGGTAAAACAGATTTGAAAAAAAATCGATTTTGGCATTTAAGAAAGAGCGCTATAAATCGAGAATAAAGCACTTTTAAGCAAAACGATAACGATATTTAGGGTCTATTTTGCGAATAACGAAAAAACGTTTTATTTTGAACGGAAATCACTTTCAGCTAAAAGTAACAATTTTTACGGCTTCTGTGAAGGGTAACCAACTTTAAAAAACACATTGGAAAAGTTAAAACAGATCTGAAAAAAATCGATTTTGGCATTTTAGAAAAAGCGCTATAACTCGAGAATAAAGCACTTTTAAGCAAAACTAACGATATTTAGGGTCTATTTTGCGAATAACGAAAAAACGTTTTATTTTGAACGGAAATCACTTTCAGCTAAAAGTAACAATTTTTACGGGTTCTGTGAAGGGTAACCAACTATAAAAAACACATTGGAAAAGGTAAAACAAATTTGAAAAAAATCGATTTTGGCATTTTAGAAAAAGCGCTATAACTCGAGAATAAAGCACTTTTAAGAAAAACTAACGATATTTAGGGTCTATTTTGCGAATAAAGAAAAAACGTTTTATTTTAAACGAAAATCACTTTCAGCTAAAAGTAACAATTTTTGTGGGTTCTGTGAAGGGTAACCAACTATAAAAAAACACATTGGAAAAGGTAAAACAGATTTGAAAAAAAATCGATTTTGGCATTTTAGAAAAAGCGCTATAACTCGAGAATAAAGCACTTTTAAGCAAAACTAACAATATTTAGGGTCTATTTAGCGAATAACGAAAAAACGTTTTATTTTGAACGGAAATCACTTTCACCTAAAAGTAACAATTTTTACGGCTTCTGTGAAGGGTAACCAACTATAAAAAACACATTGGAAAAGGTAAAACAGATTTGAAGAAAAATCGATTTTGGAATTTTAGAAAAAGCGCTATAACTTGAGAATAAAGCACTTTTAAGCAAAACTAACGATATTTAGGGTCTATTTTGCGAATAACGAAAAAACGTTTTTTAGGGTCTATATTTAGGGTCTATTTTGCGAATAACGAAAAAACGTTTTATTTTGAACGGAAATAACTTTCAGCTAAAAGTAACAATTTTTACGGCTTCTGTGAAGGGTAACCAACTATAAAAAACACATTGGAAAAGGTAAAACAGATTTGAAGAAAAATCGTTTTTGGAATTTTAGAAAAAGCGCTATAACTTGAGAATAAAGCACTTTTAAGCAAAACTAACGATATTTAGGGTCTGTTTTGCGAATAACGAAAAAACGTTTTATTTTGAACGGAAATCACTTTCAGCTAAAAGTAACAATTTTTACGGGTTTTGTGAAGGGTAACCAACTATAAAAAACACATTGGAAAAGGTAAAACAGATTTGAAAAAAAAATCCATTTTGGAATTTTAGAAAAAGCGCTATAACTCGAGAATAAAGCACTTTTAAGCAAAACTAACGATATTTAGGGTCTATTTTGCGAATAACGAAAAAACATTTTATTTTGAACGGAAATCACTTACAGCTAAAAGTAACAATTTTTACGGGTTCTGTGAAGGGTAACCAACTATAAAAAACACATTGGAAAAGGTAAAACAGATCTGAAAAAAAAATCGATTTTGGAATTTTAGAAAAAGCGCTTTAACTCGAGAATAAAGTACTTTTAAGCAAAACTAACGATATTTAGGGTCTATTTTGCGAATAACGAAAAAACGTTTTATTTTGAACGGAAATCGCTTTCAGCTAAAAGTAACAATTTTTACGGGTTCTGTGAAGGGTAACCAACTATAAAAAACACATTGGAAAAGGTAAAACAGATTTGAAAAAAAATCGATTTTGGCATTTAAAAAAGAGCGCTATAAATCGAGAATAAAGCACTTTTAAGCAAAACGATAACGATATTTAGGGTCTATTTTGCGAATAACGAAAAAACGTTTTATTTTGAACGGAAATCACTTTCAGCTAAAAGTAACAATTTTTACGGGTTCTGTGAAGGGTAACCAACTATAAAAAACACATTGGAAAAGGTAAAACAAATTTGAAAAAAATCGATTTTGGCATTTTAGAAAAAGCGCTATAACTCGAGAATAAAGCACTTTTAAGAAAAACTAACGATATTTAGGGTCTATTTTGCGAATAAAGAAAAAACGTTTTATTTTAAACGAAAATCACTTTCAGCTAAAAGTAACAATTTTTGTGGGTTCTGTGAAGGGTAACCAACTATAAAAAAACACATTGGAAAAGGTAAAACAGATTTGAAAAAAAATCGATTTTGGCATTTTAGAAAAAGCGCTATAACTCGAGAATAAAGCACTTTTAAGCAAAACTAACAATATTTAGGGTCTATTTAGCGAATAACGAAAAAACGTTTTATTTTGAACGGAAATCACTTTCACCTAAAAGTAACAATTTTTACGGCTTCTGTGAAGGGTAACCAACTATAAAAAACACATTGGAAAAGGTAAAACAGATTTGAAGAAAAATCGATTTTGGAATTTTAGAAAAAGCGCTATAACTTGAGAATAAAGCACTTTTAAGCAAAACTAACGATATTTAGGGTCTATTTTGCGAATAACGAAAAAACGTTTTTTAGGGTCTATATTTAGGGTCTATTTTGCGAATAACGAAAAAACGTTTTATTTTGAACGGAAATAACTTTCAGCTAAAAGTAACAATTTTTACGGGTTTTGTGAAGGGTAACCAACTATAAAAAACACATTGGAAAAGGTAAAACAGATTTGAAAAAAAAATCCATTTTGGAATTTTAGAAAAAGCGCTATAACTCGAGAATAAAGCACTTTTAAGCAAAACTAACGATATTTATCTAGCGATATCTATTTTGCGAATAACGAAAAAACGTATTTTAGGGTCTATATTTAGGGTCTATTTTGCGAATAACGAAAAAACGTTTTATTTTGAACGGAAATCACTTTCAGCTAAAAGTAACAATTTTTACGGGTTCTGTGAAGGGTAGCCAACTATAAAAAGGAAAAGGTAAAACAGATTTGAAAAAAATCGATTTTGGCATTTTAGAAAAAGCGCTATAACTCGAGAATAAAGCACTTTTAAGCAAAACTAACGATATTTAGGGTCTATTTTGCGAATAACGAAAAAACGTTTTATTTTGAACGGAAATCACTTTCAGCTAAAAGTAACAATTTTTACGGGTTCTGTGAAGGGTAACCAACTATAAAAAACACATTGGAAAAGGTAAAACAGATTTGAAAAAAAATCGATTTTGGCATTTTAGAAAAAGCGCTTTAACCCGAGAATAAAGCACTTTTAAGCAAAACTAACGATATTTAGGGTCTATTTTGCGAATAACGAAAAAACGTTTTATTTTGAACGGAAATCACTTTCAGCTAAAGTAAAGAATTTTTACGGGTTCTGTGAAGGGTAACCAACTATAAAAAACACATTGGAAAAGGTAAAACAGATTTGAAAAAAAAATCGATTTTGGCATTTTAGAAAAAGCGCTATAACTCGAGAATAGAGCACTTTTGAGCAAAACTAACGATATTTAGGGTCTATTTTGCGAATAACGAAAAAACGTTTTATTTTGAACGGAAATCACTTTCAGCTAAAAGTAACAATTTTTACGGGTTCTGTGAAGGGTAACCAACTATAAAAAAACACATTGGAAAAGGTAAAACAAATTTTTAAAAAAATCGATTTTGGCATTTTAGAAAAAGTGCTATAACTCGAGAATAAAGCACTTTTAAGCAAAACTAACGATATTTAGGGTCTATTTTGCGAATAACGAAAAAACGTTTTATTTTGAACGGAAATCACTTTCAGCTAAAAGTAACAATTTTTACGAGTTCTGTGAAGGGTAACCAACTATAAAAAATACATTGGAAAAGGTAAAACAGATTTGAAAAAAAATCGATTTTGGCATTTTAGAAAAAGCGCTATAACTCGAGAATAAAGCACTTTTAAGCAAAACTAACGATATCACTTTCAGCTAAAAGTAACAATTTTTACGGGTTCTGTGAAGGGTAACCAACTATAAAAAAACACATTGGAAAAGGTAAAACAGATTTGAAAAAAAAAAATCGATTTTGGAATTTTAGAAAAAGCGCTATAACTCGAGAATAAAGCACTTTTAAGCAAAACTAATGATATTTAGGGTCTATTTTGCGAATAACGAAAAAACGTTTTATTTTGAACGGAAATCACTTTCAGCTAAAAGTAACAATTTTTACCGGTTCTGTGAAGAGTAACCAACTATAAAAAACACATTGGAAAAGGTAAAACAGATTTGAAAAAAAATCGATTTTGGAATTTTAGAAAAAGCGCTATAACTCGAGAATAAAGCACTTTTAAGCAAAACTAACGATATTTAGGGTCTATTTTGCGAATAACGAAAAAACGTTTTATTTTGAACGAAAATCACTTTCAGCTAAAAGTAACAATTTTTACGGGTTCTGTGAAGGGTAACCAACTATAAAAAATTAATTGGAAAAGGTAAAACAGATTTGAAAAAAAAATCGATTTTGGAATTTTAGAAAAAGCGCTATCACTCGAGAATAAAACACTTTTAAGCAAAACTAACGATATTTAGGGTCTATTTTGCGAATAACGAAAAAACGTTTTATTTTGAACGGAAATCACTTTCAGCTAAAGTAAAGAATTTTTACGGGTTCTGTGAAGGGTAACCAACTATAAAAAACACATTGGAAAAGGTAAAACAGATTTGAAAAAAAAATCGATTTTGGCATTTTAGAAAAAGCGCTATAACTCGAGAATAGAGCACTTTTGAGCAAAACTAACGATATTTAGGGTCTATTTTGCGAATAACGAAAAAACGTTTTATTTTGAACGGAAATCACTTTCAGCTAAAAGTAACAATTTTTACGGGTTCTGTGAAGGGTAACCAACTATAAAAAAACACATTGGAAAAGGTAAAACAAATTTTTAAAAAAATCGATTTTGGCATTTTAGAAAAAGTGCTATAACTCGAGAATAAAGCACTTTTAAGCAAAACTAACGATATTTAGGGTCTATTTTGCGAATAACGAAAAAACGTTTTATTTTGAACGGAAATCACTTTCAGCTAAAAGTAACAATTTTTACGAGTTCTGTGAAGGGTAACCAACTATAAAAAATACATTGGAAAAGGTAAAACAGATTTGAAAAAAAATCGATTTTGGCATTTTAGAAAAAGCGCTATAACTCGAGAATAAAGCACTTTTAAGCAAAACTAACGATATCACTTTCAGCTAAAAGTAACAATTTTTACGGGTTCTGTGAAGGGTAACCAACTATAAAAAAACACATTGGAAAAGGTAAAACAGATTTGAAAAAAAAAAAATCGATTTTGGAATTTTAGAAAAAGCGCTATAACTCGAGAATAAAGCACTTTTAAGCAAAACTAATGATATTTAGGGTCTATTTTGCGAATAACGAAAAAACGTTTTATTTTGAACGGAAATCACTTTCAGCTAAAAGTAACAATTTTTACCGGTTCTGTGAAGAGTAACCAACTATAAAAAACACATTGGAAAAGGTAAAACAGATTTGAAAAAAAATCGATTTTGGAATTTTAGAAAAAGCGCTATAACTCGAGAATAAAGCACTTTTAAGCAAAACTAACGATATTTAGGGTCTATTTTGCGAATAACGAAAAAACGTTTTATTTTGAACGAAAATCACTTTCAGCTAAAAGTAACAATTTTTACGGGTTCTGTGAAGGGTAACCAACTATAAAAAACACATTGGAAAAAGTAAAACAGATTTGAAAAAAAAATCGATTTTGGAATTTTAGAAAAAGCGCTATAACTCGAGAATAAAGCACTTTTAAGCAAAACTAACGATATTTAGGGTCTATTGTGCGAATAACGATAAAACGTTTTATTTTGAACGGAAATCACTTTCAGCTAAAAGTAACAATTTTTACGGGTTCTGTGAAGGGTAACCAACTATAAAAAAACACATTGGAAAAGGTAAAACAGATTTGAAAAAAAAATCGATTTTGGCATTTTAGAAAAAGCGCTATAACTCGAGAATAAAGCACTTTTAAGCAAAAATAACGATATTTAGGGTCTATTTTGCGAATAACGAAAAAACATTTTATTTTGAACGGAAATCACTTTCAGCTAAAAGTAACGGGTTCTGTGAAGGGTAACCAACTATAAAAAACACATTGGAAAAGGTAAAACAGATCTGAAAAAAAAAAATCGATTTTGGAATTTTAGAAAAAGCGCTTTAACTCGAGAATAAAGTACTTTTAAGCAAAATTAACGATATTTAAGGTCTATTTTGCGAATAACGAAAAAACGTTTTATTTTGAACGGAAATCACTTTCAGCTAAAAGTAACAATTTTTACGGGTTCTGTGAAGGGTAACCAACTATAAAAAACACATTGGAAAAGGTAAAACAGATTTAAAAAAAAATCGATTTTGGCATTTAAGAAAGAGCGCTATAAGTCGAGAATAAAGCACTTTTAAGCAAAACGATAACGATATTTAGGGTCTATTTTGCGAATAACGAAAAAACGTTTTATTTTGAACGGAAATCACTTTCAGCTAAAAGTAACAATTTTTACGGCTTCTGTGAAGGGTAACCAACTTTAAAAAACACATTGGAAAAGTTAAAACAGATCTGAAAAAAATCGATTTTGGCATTTTAGAAAAAGCGCTATAACTCGAGAATAAAGCACTTTTAAGCAAAACTAACGATATTTAGGGTCTATTTTGCGAATAGCGAAAAAACGTTTTATTTTGAACGGAAATCACTTTCAGCTAAAAGTAACAATTTTTACGGGTTCTGTGAAGGGTAACCAACTATAAAAAACACATTGGAAAAGGTAAAACAAATTTGAAAAAAATCGATTTTGGCATTTTAGAAAAAGCGCTATAACTCGAGAATAAAGCACTTTTAAGAAAAACTAACGATATTTAGGGTCTATTTTGCGAATAAAGAAAAAACGTTTTATTTTAAACGAAAATCACTTTCAGCTAAAAGTAACAATTTTTGCGGGTTCTGTGAAGGGTAACCAACTATAAAAAAACACATTGGAAAAGGTAAAACAGATTTGAAAAAAAATCGATTTTGGCATTTTAGAAAAAGCGCTATAACTCGAGAATAAAGCACTTTTAAGCAAAACTAACAATATTTAGGGTCTATTTAGCGAATAACGAAAAAACGTTTTATTTTGAACGGAAATCACTTTCAGCTAAAAGTAACAATTTTTACGGGTTCTGTGAAGGGTAACCAACTATAAAAAACACATTGGAAAAGGTAAAACAGATTTGAAGAAAAATCGATTTTGGAATTTTAGAAAAAGCGCTATAACTTGAGAATAAAGCACTTTTAAGCAAAACTAACGATATTTAGGGTCTATTTTGCGAACAACGAAAAAACGTTTTTTAGGGTCTATATTTAGGGTCTATTTTGCGAATAACGAAAAAACGTTTTATTTTGAACGGAAATAACTTTCAGCTAAAAGTAACAATTTTTACGGCTTCTGTGAAGGGTAACCAACTATAAAAAACACATTGGAAAAGGTAAAACAGATTTGAGGAAAAATCGTTTTTGGAATTTTAGAAAAAGCGCTATAACTTGAGAATAAAGCACTTTTAAGCAAAACTAACGATATTTAGGGTCTGTTTTGCGAATAACGAAAAAACGTTTTATTTTGAACGGAAATCACTTTCAGCTAAAAGTAACAATTTTTACGGGTTTTGTGAAGGGTAACCAACTATAAAAAACACATTGGAAAAGGTAAAACAGATTTGAAAAAAAAATCCATTTTGGAATTTTAGAAAAAGCGCTATAACTCGAGAATAAAGCACTTTTAAGCAAAACTAACGATATTTATCTAGCGATATCTATTTTGCGAATAACGAAAAAACGTATTTTAGGGTCTATATTTAGGGTCTATTTTGCGAATAACGAAAAAAACGTTTTATTTTGAACGGAAATCACTTTCAGCTAAAAGTAACAATTTTTACGGGTTCTGTGAAGGGTAGCCAACTATAAAAAGGAAAAGGTAAAACAGATTTGAAAAAAATCGATTTTGGCATTTTAGAAAAAGCGCTATAACTCGAGAATAAAGCACTTTTAAGCAAAACTAACGATATTTAGGGTCTATTTTGCGAATAACGAAAAAACGTTTTATTTTGAACGGAAATCACTTTCAGCTAAAAGTAACAATTTTTACGGGTTCTGTGAAGGGTAACCAACTATAAAAAATACATTGGACAAGGTAAAACAGATTTGAAAAAAAAAATCGATTTTGGAATTTTAGAAAAAGCGCTATAACTCGAGAATAAAGCACTTTTAAGCAAAACTAACGATATTTAGGGTCTATTTTGCGAATAACGAAAAAACGTTTTATTTTGAACGGAAATCACTTTCAGCTAAAAGTAACAATTTTTACGGGTTCTGTGAAGGGTAACCAACTATAAAAAACACATTGGAAAAGGTAAAACAGATTTGAAAAAAAAAAATCGATTTAACTCGAGAATAAAGCACTTTTAAGCAAAACTAACGACATTTAGGGTCTATTTTGCGAATAACTTCAGAAATCACTTTCAGCTAAAAGTAACAATTTTTACAGGTTCTGTGAAGGGTAACCAACTATAAAAAAAACACATGGGAAAAGGTAAAACAGATTTGAAAAAAAAAATCGATTTTGGAATTTTAGAAAAAACGAAAACTCAAAGGTTTTGGGCATTTGAAAAAAATTGCCACGAATGGCACGCGTGCCATGGGTTCGCCATGCCTGATCTAAACTCTATAAAGCTAAGCAATGAATCACCTTTGCGAACATTGTTACTTCGGGTTTTAAGCGAGTGGTTTGTCACGAATGAAATCACCTGACCACTTATATTTGCAATCATTTGAAATCACGTTGAAATCAGGTGCTATCACTATCACTATTTCAAGTGATGAAATTTAAAATAAAAATGTTGGTTATCGATTTCAAATGGTTTCTTGCAATCATTAAAAATGTTTCAAATCACTTTAATTTTGTTTTAATCATGCAATCAAAAATGCCATATTGAAATCACGAAATGAAATTACGTGAAATAATTTGCAATCATTTGAAATCAGTTAATTTATTTGAAATCAATGCAATCACAAAATTTTTAAATTAATTTAAATACTGCTTGAAATCACCTGAAATCATATGAAGTCATTTAAAATATTGCAATCATTGAACCACTAAACTGGTTAGTGACAAATCCTCGGTTTTAAGTATAATTAGGCCCTTACTTTTGTAAGTTGTATGTATTATGTCTGTTAAGAGTCCACAGAAATGAAACGAATAAAACAAGTGTTTTTGGCTTAATTCAAAGGTACAAACAAGACTGACTAGTGACTTTATTTAAACATAGTTTAGCAGGAGAATTATATATGTTGAGGGGCATTTAAATAATTATTCAAAATTACCAAACTTAAACGATGAAATCAACGAAAAGGATTAGGTACATTGTTGAAGGATAAATAAGTATACTCAGTCTCTTCCATAAAAATATGGCCTGCCTCCATTCAAATTGTCAATTTCAAGGGGTTCTCTGTTTGTCATACTCACTTAAACCATTTTATATTTCGTTTTGTGAGCTTACATAATATTGGCCAAATTAAAACAATATTAAGTAAAGGGAAATATTGATTCAAAAACGACGACAATTGAATATAATCCAGCAGTAGGTATCATCTTATTGTCTAAATCCAGTCGATAAAATTAAACAAATGAGTGACAGAGTAACTATCTCAATCGAAACCATTCAAGTTTATCCTTTCGAGTCATTTCCAATCCATTTAACAATTTAAAATCAATTTCATAGTAAACAATTCTATTTCGCATTCAAAATGCGTATTTAAACATCTTTTGGATGTAGGACTAGGTATGGCTTTCCTTAAACCATCAGCTATTTTCTTCGTCCTTCTTCTTCGTCCTCGTCCTACCAACTCATCATTCTTTTTCACTTAATTCATCCGAAGTGTCCGTTTTTGCATATTTATAAATGTACCGAACTAAATCAACGCTATCAGTGTAGTAAGTAGGTATAGGAAAAATCAAATCCAGTGTATATAATTATTTGAACAGTTTTTTTTTCTTTCTCCTTTGTGTCTAAGCATTTATCTTAGCTTGAAGAAAAAAAAAAAAGATGCATATCGTAAGGATAAAAATATATCCAAAGGAAACAAATATACACGACCTGAAATAATATTGATGGCCAAGTAGGGAATTAAGAGAAAAACCTCTTTTACGAAAAACAGACTGAGTTACAAAATAAATCTTGTCCTGTCCCAACCCAGTTGTGTTTTTATTTTCAGCAAGCTCTTCACCTAACCTTAACTTGAGTATATCTTACATGTGAAGTATAGAGGGCAGGAAGAACACTGACTGACTGAGTTGAATTATAGGAGGTTCCGTTCATTTATATTCAAGAAATAATGTAAACCACCTACTAACGAATTCATTAAGGAGAGAGCATTTCCATTTGAATGGGTTAGGCCGGGCTAGGCGTTGTTTGGTTGGTTGGCTGCTGCTGCTGCTGCCTGCAAGTATGTTGAGCAAGCAGTATTCTCAGGGCAGATAACAAAAGTTTATCTAATTAAATGGATAGCTCTGCTGATGGTCTGATAAAACGAAAGCTATAGATACAAATGTAGGTAAGATACTTGGGTAAAACGTATAACTTTAGTATAAGTTCCAGGTTAGATGGAAACAAAAGAGAAACAAAGATTAATGAAGTGCTATAGTTGTTGCAAAAGCCAACGCGTGTGTGGTTGCACTTTGTTCCTGTTGCATATTCATGCTATGCCAGGCAGGTGGTTTAATTGTTTCACTTCAAAGGCAATGTATATGTATAATGTATAAAGCATAAGGTTATTTTAACTGATGGGTTTCTGATGAATGAAACATACAATTTAAAGGAAAATATTGTTAAGGTTTGTTACATCAATTAACTATAGGTAGGTATATATAACTATGGTCTAAGAAATATCACATGACTTATGAACTCTTGTTCAGGTTTCCCTCTCCTTCTAAACAAAATATTCTCATTGCTCTCCTTAATTCCGTTACGGACAACTATACTGATTGACAACTATGTTTTTTTCCGAACTCTCATTGCCATTTTAATTATTGCACCTTTCTAAATTTTATTCTATCTGTTGAGCTATAATATTTTCAAATATGTTTTCGACAGAATTGGATAGAATAAAGGGCACGACTGGGTCGCACAAACTTGCTCTCGTGGCAAGGTACAATATACAAACGTTGTTCAGGTGTCTTTTATTTTATTATTTATAAAAGTACATTATTAATAAAAGTACTCAAATTAATTTCAATACCATTTTATTACTTTTGTTCAATATAAATATTACACTTGAAGCTTAATAACTCAACGAAAACATATATAAATTTCGCTCAGTTTGACTTGTCAAACTTAAATATTAAAATTGGAGGTCATCTTGTATAATTTTTAAATACCTTCATTATTATATATAATGTTAATATAATATAACTTTGTAAAATTAAAGATTACTCTTGCGAGAACCTTTCAACACGATACCACCCATTTTGAGAAAAATTAAAGTAATCATTATAAATTGAGAAAGTAAGTCGAGTTTTTTTTATTCTTTTGGAAACATTGGAAAATTAATAACCAGCGCTCACCCTAACATTTGGTCCTTTCGATCCTTTTAATATTAAAAAATATAAAACTGTGTGAATTTTGACGAAAATAACATTTAAAAATAAAACTCTGTGAATTTTAATTGGATTCGCCATTTTATTTTAAAAGTGGAAAAGTACATTTAAGCTCTTATAGGTACATATATGTGCAGTATATAGTACCTAGGTACCTACATATTAACTAAATTTGAATTAAATAAATTGAACAACTTTTTAATTTAATTAAAACAATTTAATATCAAATTAATTGAAAATAAAACAATTTTTTTGGCAACATTTATTTTTGCCCCTCACTCTCCTTATTCCTCCACAAAGCACACGCATACATATGTACATACATACATACACTTAATCTCAATTATCCCCTTTGTTTTGCTTTTGGTTTTCACAATTGCTTTTCACGTTAACGAAATCAAATAAAAAAATATATATAAAACGGGTTTTGGAGGGTAGAACGTAGAAGTACGATTGAGGAAACTCCTTTCGTGACTGAACCCTCAGAAGAAGATACCGAATGTGAAAAGTATTTTTCAAAAACAACAAAACGGCTCCCAGTTGGACGTTATGAAGTTGCTCTCCCATTTAAAGAAGGATTTTATCCTAACTGGGATCCAGTATGGAAATTGCAATAAGACGCTTTTTATCTCTGGAAAGACGTTTTGAAAAGGAACCGAAGCTGCAATCCAACTACAGCCAATGCATTAATGAATACCTCAGTTTACAACAAATGGAAGAGGTAAGTCTTAATGATCCAGTTTTAAAATCACCCTTTCACTATTTTCTTCCCCATCACGCTGTTTTCAAAGAGTCTAGCACGACTACAAAACTGCGAGTTGTCTTTGACGCAGCAGCAAAAACGTATGATGGGACATCTTTAAACCAACATTTTTGATGATCGGTCCAAAACTACAGGCAAATATTGTCGATATAATTTTAAAATGGCGAACATATCAATTCACCATAGCTGCGTATATAGAGAAAATGTACCGCCAAATTCTCGTACGAGCAGCGGATCAACACTACCAACTTATTATTTGGAGAGAAAGTCCAGATAAACCCATCAAAGTCTACAAACTCAAGACTGTCACTTTTGGCATGGCCTGTGCACCTTATCTGGCTATGAGTGTTCTACATAAAGTCGCTGAGGATGAAGCAGAAACCTACCCAAAAGGATCCCTTGCAGTCAAAGAAGAAATGTATGTAGACGATTTTATAAGTGGAGGAGATTCCATCGACGAAACTAGAATGAAACGCGAAGAAACCCGAAATTTGTTGGCCTCGCCAGGGCTCAAATTACAAAAATGGACATCCAACTGCCAAGATCTTCTACAAAACCTACCTAAAGAAGATTGTGAAATAAGTTTTGATCTGCCTTTTGGTTCAAATGATCATGTGAAAACTTTAGGCATAAGGTGGCATCCCGAAAAGGACACATTTTCTTTTCAAAATGTTCAATACGACACCGGAAAATCAACTAAAAGGACAGTTATCTGCGATTGCAAAATTGTTTGATCCACTTGGCTGGATATCACCATGTGTAATCAAAGCCAAGCTCATGATGCAAAAGTTATGGTCCCAAGGAACTGAATGGGACGATCCAATTCCAGCAGATATTATTGAAGAGTGGCAGGTTTTTCAAAAAGAACTACCTGCTATACAAAATATAAAAATACCAAGGTGGATAAAAACCCACAACACACACAAAATGGTGGAGATTCATGGCTTCAGCGATGCGTCTGAGAAGGCTTATGGTGTAGTAGTCTTTATGCGTGTTCTCGACAGCTCTGATTCTATCCACATGCACCTACTGATACCCAAAATTAAAGTTGCTCCATTGAAAACAGTCAGTATGTCACGACTTGAACTTTGTGGAGCTGCACTACTCGCGTCCCTTCTGCACTAGACAATTGGTGTGCTAAATTTCTCCGATGCCAAAATATTCGCTTGGTCGGATTCCACAATTACATTGGCATTACGGATTAAGGCACAACCGTCAAAATGGACAACATTTGTAAGTAACAGAGTTGCCGAAATTCAACGTCTGACAAGCTGTGACATTTGGAAGCATATCCCAACGGATCATAATCCAGCGGATCTAGCATCTAGAGGCGTCTCACCATCAAAACTAGGAGATCAGTAGCTATGGTGGACAGGACCTTCGTTTTTGCGTGAGAAGTGGCAGTTTGAAGTACCCGAACAACCATCAAAACTGGAAACTGAGGAAGAGAAGCGGGCAGAAAAAAGGCGATGTGCACTGGACACATCCAAAACTACTGATGATGACATCAATAAAAGCATTTTAAGATGTTCACGACTCTCTAAAACCATTAGAGCTATTGCCTTTTGCCTAGCTAAAAGAAGAAACACATCAAGACTTTCAGGAGAACTCGACACTGAAGAATTACAACACGCAGCCTTGTTAGTACACAAGGCCATACAACAACTCATGTTCTATCAAGAAGAGAGTAAAGGTAAGATCCCAAAATCTCTTCTGTTACTAAATGCTTTCATCGATGGTAATGGTATACTACGCGTTGGTGGTCGATTGGAAAATACACTCCTCTCGTATGACCAACAGCACCCGATTATACTTAAACCCAATTACCATTTTTCTGAACTTGTGATGCGAGATGCTCACAACAAAACTATTCATGGAGGAAATCAGCAGACTACGGCCTATACTCGAATGACTTATTGGATTGTGGGTGTTAGACCGTATGTGAGACGTTATATCCATAAATGCCCAATATGCTTCAGATACCAAAAAAGGAATCTGCAACAACTAATGGGAAGCCTGCCAGCACCACGTGTACGGATCTCTAGACCATTCACTCACACTGGAGTAGATTATGCTGGACCTATAGAAATATAAGCTTGGAAATGAAGAGGATCTAAAACCTTTAAAGGATATTTCGCTATTTTTATTATGTCTGGCTACAAAGGCTATTCACCTTGAGACAGTGTCAGACTTAACAACACAAGGTTTTTTAGCAGCTTTTCGTCGCTTCACTGCCCGGCGAGGCTTTTGTGTTCAAATTTATAGTGACTGTGGCACAAATTTTGTGGGAGCTAATAAAGAATTAGCTCGGATGCTTGAACAAGCAAAGCACGATTGGCAAGAAATTGCTGGAACTCTAGCTGATTCAGGAACTAACTAGAATTTTATTCCTCCTGCTTCTCCCCACTTTGGAGGTCTCTGGGAAGCAGGGGTGAAATCAGTAAAACATCACCTGAAAAGAACGGTACGAGAAGAGAAGTTAACTTTTGAAGAGCTCTACACACTTCTTAGGCAGATCAGAGCATGTTTGAACTCACAACCTCTTTGTACTCTTTCAGAAAGTATAGACAATTTAGATGTTTTAACTCCAGGGTATTTCTTGATCAGAGAATTACTTGTATCTATACCTCAGGGAAGCTTACCAATTCCTAGAAACATAAGCTATTTATACAGATGACAAGAATTCAGTTAATGTTCGACTCATTCTGGCGAAAGTGGAATGGAGAATATCTTTCACGTCTTCAACAAAGGCCTAAATGGACTAAAAGGCAAGAACAACCCAAAATTGGAGGCCTAGTCTTAGTGAAAGACGAAAGGCTTCCACCATCTCAATGGTCACTAGCCAGGATCACAGATGTTCATCCGGGAACTGATGGACTAATTTGAGTCGTCACTTTAAAAATGAAAAACGGATTAATTAAAAGACCTATCACCAAACTCTGTTATTTCCCGAGCAACAAATCTATAGAAGAAAACGCTTTAATTTAAATCAAAATTTTGAAAAATATCTCCAAAATGTAATTTTGTTATTCGATTGTACCTACCTATAATTATAATTTAAATTACACAAAACAACACAAAACACAATAAACAAATTATAATACAGTCCACTTCAACTTCAGAACCTAAACCAACATCGAAGAAAAATAATAAATTTAATGAAACAGGTACCTACCTACCTAAGGAGAAAATTTAATTAAAACCAGATGAAACTAATTTTACATTTTTTATTGGCAACATAAATAAAAGAAAAACAACAAATTAATAAAATTCAATTTAATACTTAAAATTTTATTTTTTAATTTTATTCATCTTAAAATCAAACACATAAAATCAAACACATTTGAATTATTGAATTATTAGAAATAAGGAATAATTAATAATAATTAATTTAAATTATTTAAAATAATTAAAATAAACAACACTTCACTTTATTTATTTTTTACTGAACACATTGGATTGCATTTGCCGGCGGTAAAATGCATTTACAACACAACATTATTAATGTCGGATTGAATTTGCCGACCGACGGCACTTTACATTTTTTTAAAATGTCAACACAACACTTCTTTTATTTGATTTTATTAACACAACACATTTAATTTCAACACAACACTAGAACATATTAAATTAAGAAAGTTTATCAAAATTAATTATTTTATTCAAAACTGCACTAAATAAATAACAATTGAATTAAATTTAAAATCAATAATTCAATCAATCTCGTTTTCAAACCGAATGAAAACATCTCAATTTAAACTTCATAATCACCCTTATTGCGAAAGTCGTTTTACTAAAACGCCTGTAAAACGACACGGATCTAGAACTGAACTCTGTTGTTTTTTTTTAAAGCTAAATGGAAATAATGGTAAGAACAGTGACCGACAAAGATAATCCTGACGTAGAGTGGCTTCAAGTTGTCAATAATTTTGAAGTACTTCCGGCTAATTATTCAACGCACCTACCTATCTTTTTGTCGTGTGTTTTTAAAACTCATGAAAGTGATATCCGACCTCAAACTGAAAATGTCAACAACAGGATTCGATGGATTGAACAAAAATCAGATATTTATAGAAGAAATCTAAATGAGCATGTAGTGAACTTCTCAAATCAAGCTGTAAGTACAGTAAACGAAACAACAAATTTAGTTCTACAAACTATAAGACAATCTGCAGTCACGCGCTCAAACAATGATCGTTATACTTTTAAATGTAGTTGGTATGATGAGCAATGTAGAAAAAGTAGAGAAAGATCTTTTCGGTTGCTCAAACTTTTCAGAAATACATATAATGAAGCCTTTAAATCACTGTATTTGCAAGCAAATAATGCTTTCAAAGAATTATGCAAGCAAAAAAAGGAACTTTTTCTAAGAAAATCTGCATTAAATCTTCTTGAATGCAGAGATTCAAAAGTTTTTTGGAATAATGTTCGAATCTTAGGAGACCGTAATAAGTCGACAGTATCATATATTAGTGTTGATATCCTAGCATTGCACTTTGAAAAACTTTTGTTACAAGATCCTTTCCAAACGTCTATAAGTTTTGCTCTTCCATTGATATATATTGAGGAATTGGATGCTCCTTTCTCAATGTTAGAACTTCTTGCTGCGCTAAAAAAATTGAAAAACAATAAAGCTTCCGGGCCAGATGGCATTCCATCCGAGTTCTATAAGAATGCGACTTCCCAGTTTTTGGAACACATTTTGATTCTGTTCAATAAAATGTTCGATGAGGAAAGTTATCCAGATATTTTTAGGTCTTCAATGATAGCTGCGATTCTTAAAAAGGGTGACCCTAATCTTCCCGAAAATTATAGAGGAATTTCTGTTCTCAGTTCATTTCGAAAACTATTTACCCAAATTCTTTTCTTCAGGCTTGTTAACTGGGTTGAACGAAATAACAAAATAAGCTGCTTTCAGGCTGGATTCCGAGCTAATCTCTCGACAATCGACCAGATCTTTACTCTTACTAGTGTAGCTAGACGTTTTATAGAGAAAAAATCGAATTTGTATGCGTTTTTTGTAGATTTTAAGGCAGCTTTTGACACCGTCAATAGGAGATCGTTATTATTTAAGCTCGCAGCTATAGGGGTATCGACTAAATTCATAAGAACTTATGACCAGCTTCTTACAAATACGACTGCTTGTGTATCTAACGGTAGTAACCAGTCGAAACAGTTTAGATCTGATGCCGGTGTCCCACAGGGCTGCATTTTAAGTCCTCTTATATTTTCGCTTTTTATAAATGATATTGAAGATCATATCCCTGGCGGTGTTACTTATGGTGATCTACAAATCAAAGTTTTGCTTTATGCGGATGACCTTGTTATTTTAACTGATAACGCGATAACACTTCAGCTCCAAATAAACAAGCTAAAACAGTACTGTGATATCTGGGACCTCAAAATAAATACATCTAAGTCTAAAATAATGGTTTTTAGATCTCAGAACCGTAGTGCTCAAAATGACCGTACGTGGACCCTCAGTCGCTCCAATCTAGAAGTTGTGACTGAGTACAAATACTTAGGATATCTAATAACACACAATTTAAATCTGCGAGCGCACATAAAAGATAAACTAGCTGTAGCAAAGGCAGCAATTAATTGTATGTGGTCAAATTTCTTCAACAACAAAAGTATAGACCCGGCTTCAAAATTCAGGGTGTTTGATGCAACCGTTAAAAGCTGCTTTTGCTATGGTAATGAAGTTTATGGGTACAAGCAACTGGAAGAAATTGAATCTATCCAAAGATTTTTTTTCAAACGGATCTTTAGGCTCCCATATAACACACCAAACTATGCGATACACGTCGAATCGGGATTACCTCCAATGTATATAAGGAACCTTAAAGCTAATGCAGACTATATCATCAAAGTCATGCAAAGGCCGAACACCAATCTGCAGAAAAGAATTCTTTTAGTGTCATTAAGATGTCGATATACTCCTTTTAAAGATTGGTATGAATTGTCCTCGACACAAAACTATCCTCTGACTTTCTGTGTGGAAGCTCTAGATTCGTGGAGAACTGCATTCTATGATTGCATTTCTACTCTCGATGAGCAAATATTTCTGGGTTTTAACGATAGGGCGAGGGAGTCTGTGTCGAGAACAATATACAGGGTGAGTCATGAGCAATGCGACAAAATGCTAGGGCGTGTAGGTTGCGTTGAGACAAGAAAAAAATCGTATGGGAGGGGGGGGTCTATTCCCCTCCGTTTAGCCGGGAGGGGCAATTTTCGAAAAAACTGACTTAAAATGGGAAAAAAATTATTTAAAATCAACGGCTTCATTCACAATGCTGTGCGATACGTTTTTGAAAAGCCAATAACTTTTTCTTTCATTCTGTGTTTAAATAATCTATTCTAAGAAATAGTTTTTGAAATATTAATTTTCAAAGTCAAAATTTTGAAAAAAAAAATTGAAAAAAAAATTTCAAATTCATTTTTTTCAAAATTTTACGTAATTAAGTGCTAATTTTAATTTCAAAATTCAATGCTGTTATTAATTTTAAGTCTAAATAAGAAAACCGGATGCAAAAATTTTATGTCGTTCTCAATAAATTAAAAAAAAAACCAAAACCACCTTTTTCTAAGAAAAACATTTATTTTTATTGTAACGAAGCAATTTATTTATTTATTTAGCATTAATCTTAGTTTTTTTACTTTTTTTTTAATTGGAGTTTTATGAGAACGTAATAAAATTAAATAGTATTGGAATAACTCTGGATTAATATTATTTTCATTGATAACTTCTGAAAACTGACCTGTCAATATTTTTGCCTTGGCCTGCCCGCAGCCCATGGGTTCTACCTGTTATGGGGACAATAGGGACAATAAAACCGCATTTTTTTTAATGAAAAAAAAAAAAGAAAATTGCAACGCAAGATAAATAAAAGGCATTGCAGTTTTGCTTAGTAATTATTTCAAATTTGAATATTAACTCATTAACACGTAACGATGTCAAGCTCATACACCCAAGAAGAATTAACGGACATGCATTTCTGCTACGGTTTAGCTAATGGTCGAAGTCGTGAAGCCGAAAGACTGTACGCTGAAAGATATCCCGATAGGAGGTGTCCCCATCATAGCACGTTTCCAAGAATCCACCGACGTCTAAGAGATCATGGAGTGCTGGAGCATCGAAGAAGCGAAAGGCCAGTTTCTGATGAGTCAAGAATCTTAGATGAAAGAATTCTGGATTTAGTCCGAAATAATCCCTCCGTCAGTACAAGAAGGATATAGACTATGCTTGGAGTGTCCCAATCTAGAGCATGTCGAGTACTTCGGGCGGAAAATTTACACCCGTACCACTTTACGCCTGTTCAGGAACTCACCTCAAACGACAAGTTATTGAGAACCGAATTTTGTAGAACATTACTACTTAGAAATGAAACCGAACAAAACTATTTTAGAAGAATATTCTGGACGGATGAAGCACAGTTTACTAGGGATGGGGTTACTAACTTCCACAATTTACATTATTGGAGTAGCGCCAATCCACACAAAAAAAAAAACAAAACAAATCACAACACCGCTTTAGTTGTAATGTTTGGCTTGGTATTGTTGGACACACTGTGATCGGGCCCCGGTTTTTGAATTCCATTATTAATGGAGAATCATGCCTGCAATTCCTACGAGACCTTTTACCCGATTTATTAGACAGCGTTCCATTGGTTATAGCAGATACTTTAATCTACCAACAAGATGGTGCTCCAGCACACTACAGCTTACAGGTGAGAAACTGGCTGGATGATCATTTTAGTGACCGTTGGATCGGAAGAAGGGGCCCCACGGAATGGCCGCCTAGGTCACCAGATTTAACTCCCCTAGATTTCTATGCATGGGGATTTATGAAGAATTATGTTTACGAAGTGGAAATAGTATCATTGGAACAACTGAAGGAACGAATTGAAGTCGCTGGAGTCAAATTGCAGGAAAATTTGTCAAGCATAAACTTATGTGAAGCCATTACAAGGAGATATAATTTATGCCTTCTAAACAATGGAGATCATATCGAGAATTTTTTATAAGTACTTCCAATAAAAAACATAGTAAAAATAAAAGGAATAAAAAAAACTAAAAAAACTAAGATTAATGCTTCTTAAATTGCTTCGTTACAATAAAAATAAATGTTTTTCTTAGAAAAAGGTGGTTTTGGTTTTTTTTGAATTTCTTGAGAACGACTTAAAATTTTTGCATCCGGTTTTCTTGTTTAGACTTAAAATTAATAACAGCATTGAATTTTGAAATTAAAATTAGCACTTAATTACGTAAAATTTTGAAAAAAATGAATTTGAAATTTTTTTTTCAATTTTTTTTTCAAAATTTTGACTTTGAAAATTAATATTTCAAAAACTATTTCTTAGAATAGATTTATTTAAACACAGAATGAAAGAAAAAGTTATTGGCTTTTCAAAAACGTATCGCAGAGCGTGTATGAAGCCGTTAATTTTAAATAATTTTTTTCCCATTTTAAGTCAGTTTTTTCGAAAATTGCCCCTCCCGGCTAAACGGAGGGGAATAGACCCCCCCCTCCTATACGATTTTTTTCTTGTCTCAACGCAACCTACACGCCCTAGCATTTTGTCGCATTGCTCATGACTCACCCTGTATAGCAAACTTAATATCTGTTTGGGTGAAGCCAATTACTTTAGAGATGAATTTACTGTTTGGGAGATGAGTTTGATTTTTAAAGCTCGCACAGAATTGCTAGAGCTCAATTATAGGCCTCACAGAAACGATATTAGTCCCCACTGCACATTGTGTAATCTGAATCAAATTGAAAACATCTTCCACTTTTTGGCAATTTGTCCCATCTTACAAGAAATTCGGCGACTATACTTCAACAAGAGTTATCTGTCGCTAGAAGAATGTTTAAGTGTTCTGAACGGAGAGAGTGGTTGGAAGCTGCTCATTCGGTTTATCTCACATTCGGTTGAGTATAGAAATACATACGTGAATCTATTTTAGGTACATACCTATGAAGATAAAATCTGATTTAATTTTGTTTTAGCTAAACTAAAAGCCTGATTTTTGAGGATAAAACCTAATCTAATTTTGTTTTAGCTAAACTAAAAGCCCTTTTCAATTTAATTTCGTTTTAGCTAAACTAAAAGCCCGCGATACCAGTCTTTAACTGCTTCCATATTCTGTCTTGTTTTAGCTAAACCTAATTTATTAAATGTAAAATAAAGCCAAACTTATGTCTTAAAAATATGAATAATATTGTTATTTACTTTATTAATTTCGTTTTCGCTAAACTAAAAGCATATAAATTTAAGTCCTTTGTTCTAGATTATGTTTAATTATTTTTTTTTCTGCTTCCTAATTTCTATTCTTTTGTCATAAATCTTGTTTTAAGCCACTTTGTTTTATTTTTATTTTTTTTTTTTATTTTTTTATACATTTTCTCTCAAATTATATAGATATATATTTAATTAACCGGCAGACGGCTTAGGGCCATGCTTGTATATCTTTTTAACTTTAAGTTTATATTCTTCTAAAAAAAAACAATAAAGATAATAATAATAATAATAATAATAATAATCCTGACGTTTAAATTTTACAAAAACCTCAGCAGTACTCTTAGGAGCCGTGTCGTTTTAGTGGCGTATTAGTAAAACGACTATCGCAATAAGGGTGAATAA
Organism: Baccha elongata; assembly: GCA_951217065.1. Taxonomy (NCBI): domain Eukaryota; kingdom Metazoa; phylum Arthropoda; class Insecta; order Diptera; family Syrphidae; genus Baccha; species Baccha elongata. The sequence continues at coordinate 101,819,005 of OX578272.1, read as the reverse complement.
AAAAAAATTGCTTGGCGGCTGAATAAAGCAGCCATTTGCAAATTATTTGCAAATATTCCTGCAAAAGGAAAACGAAAATAATTTCGAAACGATTGTACTCAATGGGGCGTGGAAATCTATTGCACTCAACACACACACACACATAAAATTTCGCCGCGAACCTATTGTAAATAAATTCGAAATCGAATACCGGTAATAAAAAAATCCCAAGCACAAAAATTCAAATAAAAAAAAAATGATTTAAATGAAAAAAGGAAACAAAATTAAATATTTTACATTGCCTACTTATATAATAATATATTTTTATAAAAAAAAGACAATATAAAAAAAAACCACTTAGCTGAAAACAAATCCAAACTCCAAACCGCGCCATAGTAGGTATGCGGACTAGCAGCATGATTTTCTTCAGCACCATCTATTAGGACTCAAAAGCGTGACAGTAACACTAATTTAAATATTATATACATAAACACATTACACAACACGATTGGTTTGTCACATTAATTACATTGTTTTAATTCAAATAAACCCGAATGGTAACCGCATTACCATAATTTAAAATTATAAAAATTATAATTTATCAACACGATAATAAAACAAACCAATTTTAATGTACATACCTACTTACGTAGGTACATACCAAAGATGCATTCAATTATTGGCACCCGCACAACCAATAATAACACTTAATAAAACCATGCCGTCCGAAATTAATTATTAATAATAAAAAAAAATCAATTTAAACTATAAAAAAAAACCCTATCAACGTTAATTATTGGCACCGACACTACCAATACCTAACTCCGAAGCGATAATCGAACATTAACATTAACTTAAAAAACCACGAAATAATACCGCCGACCAAGCCAACAACGACGACGACCGAATTATTCTGACTGAACAAAAACAATAGATAACGATCAATGGAAATAGAGATGAATGACGGCGACGGCGAATTGGGGTTGTAAAAATAATACAACCAAAACGACAACTATCCTAGCATGCAAGCAATGCAACGGGCATTACTACTTACTCACGTAACAGTTCCGAAAGCTCTTTTTCCTTCCTGGACTGGAACTATGATGAACATGAAGCTGAAACGAACACATCTGACAGCATGATAACGATAGAGAGCGTAGATGTGTTGTTCTAACTGTCGTTTTGTTTACTCTTAATGATCTTGATCTTGAACTTGAAATTTATAGTTCTGTTACTAAAGTTTTTTTTTCTTTGCATGTACCAACCTCTTTTTACCAAGAAAGCGAAATCAACTTGGACATGTCGTTGCGGTCGAATTAATAAGAGAAGCAGGGTCGGCTGCAGCATTGAGGGGCCCTAAGCACAGTAATTGCGAACTTTGTTCACCGGGGCGGAGAATGTTCAGGCGTCTTTTATTTCATTATTTATAAAAGTACATTATTAATAAAAGTACTCAAATTAATTTCAATACCATTTTATTACTTTAAATATTACACTTAAAGCTTAATAACTCAACGAAAACAGATATAAGTTTCGCTCAGTTTGACTTGTCAAACTATGGTAATATATAATTAAATATTAAAATTGCAAGTCATCTTGTATAATTCATTTATATACCTTCATTATTATATATAATGTTAATATAATATAACTTTGTAAAATAAAAGATTACTCTTGCGAGAACCTTTCAACACGACACCACCCATTTTGAGAAAAATTTAAGTAATTATTATAAATTGAGAAAAGTAAATCGAGTTTTTATTCTATTTTAAAAAATTGAAAAATTAATAAACAGCGCTTACCCTAACAAACGTAAAAATACGAAAAAATCGTATGAAATTTTATTAAAAGTTATAAATTCATACCTGCTTATAAAGATTCAAACTAAAATCAAAGTATGCGAAAAATTTTCGCTATCGAAAAAGTACCGTTGTATGGCAGGTACCGTTAATAAGTTTCTCATGAAAAAAAAAATTTAGATGAAAGATATCATCATTGACAACAAATCACACATGTAAAGTTTTATTAAAATCGATCGTATTTTTTTCGGGAAATTTGGAATTATCGGTGACGCTTATATGGTAGGTACCGTTATTTCACGACCTAGGATAAAAATAAAACAAAATGTTCGGGAATATTACTCAAAGAATGCTTTTTACCACGTTTGAAGAAAATCAGCAAAACACTTTAGACTGTAGGTGTTGGTACAGGACAGACAGACAGACAGAATTTTCAGACCCACTCAAAGTAAAGAAAACAATAATAAGTAATTTTGGCACAAATTTTTTTTTTTTCACTAAAATGTAGTTTGAAATGTTTAAAATAATAATATCTAATTATGTAACTGCCATAACATTATCAATCCGGAAAAGAGTTGACAGAGCAGCTCATAAAACTGTCTAAAAACAATTAAAAAAGAAATTAATTGAATTTTTTGAGTTGCTCAGGCAACCCTTTTTCGGATTGATAATGTTATGGCAGTTATACATTATTATTTTAAACGTTTCAAACTACATTTTATTGAAAAAATTTCGTGCCAAAATTACTTACTATTGTTTTCTGGACTTTGAAGGGCTGTATCTTTGGTTTCCCGCTATTTCCGGTAGCCATAATTGTCTTCATTAATGAGTGGCTCTGAAGCAATAACTGGATAAAATTTCAGGCACGCCAAAATAATGTCACAAAATATGTCGCATGCTCCTCCTACTATGTATATACCAAATAAGAAAGAAGAACTGGCGGAATTAGTTTTACAAATTTTGGTGATAAATCATAGGGGCCGGTTGCCTTTGATTTCACAGACTGCCTTCTTGACATCCAAATCATTACCACTTCTCAACTGAAAGCATTCATAGAAAAACTCACCAAAGTCAAACACAACTGGCTCAGCAGAGTTTAGAACAAGAACGGAACCCATTTTAGTTAGACTATTAAAATTTGATATACGACATTTAGGTCTTTCATTATCAATAACATCCACATTTTTCAAATGTCTCCAAAGGACATTGACTTTTTATTTAAATGGCAGAAACAAATGATCGATATCAGCATGATTTGTCGTGATAAGATCGAGGATAAGATAGCATTATCTTGGATCTTATTGACTCTGAAAGTGCTTCTAAAATAGGTTTTCATAGCCGTTAAGAATTAATGTTTGATCATCGATATAAGATTTGAAAGAAAAACCCTTGGCAAAACCCGTTAAAATACATATCCTTCTGAAAATTTCTCACTCCTCTGGGAAGAATTTTAGTCCCTTTTTTTTATAAAATTGCCCGGAGACTGACATTACATTTTTTCAACAAAAAACATATACAAACGTTTAATTTAAAAGAATGCACAGCAGAAAACATTATGGTTTTACAAAGCCTATAATATATCCTATCCCGCACAAATACAAATGTATTTTTTTAAAAGTGACATAACAAGCAGACGCGAGATGTAAACCCAATTTGGTTTCAACGAGATCGATATTACTTGATGTTCCGTGAGGGAACTTAGATCTATATAGAAGTAGTGCCCCGTGGTGTAGTGGTTAGTGTCTGGGTTCAAGCCCAGCTTCCAACTTCGACAACATCCAATGTTTTTTTCAGGGGCACTGCCTCTTGCGAGTAAGTGACAAATCCTCCAAAAGTATTGCTTAATATTTATCTATTTAAATACAATTCTGTGTTATTTGAGATTACAATGATAGGTTTTTTTTAGTGTGGGAGCTAAACTGGGGCCCAAAACCCAAGGTAATTCTATGGATGTACACTGCGATAGTGAGACCGATACTGACGTATGGATGCTTAGTCTGGTGGAAAGCCGCTAACAAAGCTACAAACCTTAAGGCATTGACTAACATCCAGAGACTTGCATGCATTGGATCAACCAGTGCCTTGCGCACGACACCCACGGCGGGTTTAGAAACCATACTTAACCTTCTGCCACTTGACCTTTATATGCAGGAAACTGCAGCAAAAAGCGCTCTCAGGATTAGCCAATCTAATCTCTGGAGTTCCAGTGTAACTGGACACTCCGAAATTTTGAACATCCACACAGGAACAAATGTAGAGTCTGACTACATAGTTCCCTTTACAGATTTTGAAAGGCCATTCCAATGCTTGTTCCCAAGTAGAGAAGAGTGGATTAATAATGAAGTTCTACAACCTACAACCAAATCCATCTTTACAGACGGCTCAAAAATGGATACAGGTACTGGGGCTGGCTTCTTCTCAGAAGCTCTGAATATAGAAGGCTCAATCAGACTTCCCAATAACAGTAGTGTATTCCAAGCTGAGGTTATAGCAGTAACGAAAGCAGCCAGAGTGGCATCAATGATGGCACTACCCCGAGAGGATATTACCATTCTCATCGATAGCCAGGCAGCGATAAAAGCAATTTCTGCTGTTGAAATAAAGTCCAAGCTTGTGAAAAGCTGTCGCGAAGAGCTTAAAGTTCTTGCCACACAGCATAATATAACACTCTGCTGGGTCCCCGGTCACGCGGGCATCATGGGAAATGAAAAAGCCGATGAATTGGCAAGAAAAGGCTCAGCACTTAGCCTAGAACTATCAGAAAGAAGCGTAAAACCACCGTTATGCGACCTCAAACTTAACATAATGTGTGAAATCCTAGCAAAAGCCAACTCGAGATGGGCAAACTTAAACACTTGTGAGGTGGCTAGGAAACTGTGGCCGCAGTACGATAAAAATAGAACGAATGCAATCATTCAAAAAGACAGGAAGTCAGTATCGACGTTGGTAGGTGTTTTAACTGGCCATAACATGCTAAGATATCACGCCAAAAAACTACGTCTAACTGATAATGATCTATGTAGAGGTTGCAGTGACGAGGAAGAACATGAGGATATAACCCACTACCTCTGTCACTGCCCCAGTCTCTGCCATCTAAGAAATAAAACTCTGGGGAAATACTTCTTCGAAAGCTTCAAAGAACTATCAGAGTGCCCAATAACAAATCTATATAGATTCGCAAGAGGAAACGGATGGTTGAACACCCCGGGATGATACTATGGAACTAAATATGGACCACGTGTATGGTAAGAGGAGGAATTGGTAAACCCTCAAATGGGCATCACAATGGGTCTACATTGACCTAAGTGTGCTGGGGCTGAGCTATTAGCTCTCCTACAGCAACCCGCAAACCTAACCTAACCTAGTGTGGGAGCTGAAATAGAAGAACGGCAATGATTTTTACTTGCTCAATGGGCAAGTATTGGTTTCGTGTAAAAAAAAATCGAGGTTTTAATCAAGACTGACATTACGATACTAGAGAAGCCTAAAAAAGTAGATTTCGTCATGCCGTCCGTCGGTCTGTCTGTGCGGATTTGCGGATGTGCGTATGTTTGGTTGTCTGTGCAGTGACCTACAGCCTAAACAGTTTAACGGATTTAGTTAAAATTTCATACATATCACTTTTTGGTTATTCCTTAGAGGAGAAATTCGAATTTTTGTTTTATTCCGGCTATAACGGGTACCTGCCATATAACGGTTTTAGTTTTGCCTAATTTTCTCAAAAACGGCTCTATCGATTTTGCTAAAGTGTACTTTATATTTGCATTAGTTTTAATATAACTGCATCTCAGGTTTTTGGCTAAAAAATCACATAACGGAGATTTGGATTTTAACATTTAACACAAGATAGCATTTACAATTTTTTGACAAAGAACCGCTAAATGATAGCTGATCTCACGTTTAGGCCATTTTTTTAAATATTTTTCCAACTTTCTTCAGAATTTAATAAATTTAAATTTGTGTAGTCCCATAGTTTGCAGAATTTAATAAATTTAAATTTGTGTAGTCCCATAGTTTGCTACAAGAGCAAGTTCGTGAGACCCAGTCGTGCATTTTATTTAATGTTAAAACGGGATTCTGATAAGCCAGGGGACTGAAAATGAGATCATTTGAAGAATTTTTTGAGCAAGAAAAAAGAACTGCGATATGTACAATTTTCGATTTTACATATAGATTTGGATCAGAATAATATTTATAAGAAAAAGACAGAATGAATGGATGCAATAGTTTCAAATCCATCGTGTACGTGTAGATTGATGTTTTCGTGAAACGCTCAATAATTTTGACATCAAATTTAGTTTGTTCATATCTTCATCAAAACGTGACGGGTTGTTTTCAACTAATGTCAAATCTTCGATCTATTTGTAAATGTATCAAAAATGCCCTTACACATATCAATCTTTTTGATCAGTCATTTGATAGCGTACGGGTCGCTTTAAAAATGGATTTCTAGTTGACTAAAAACAAATTGAAAATTGCTGGAGACCTAATTTATCACAAGTAGTAGAATTCTAACTCGAGGTAAAGGTGGTTAATGAGTCTTCAAATTCTTTCAAATTGTCTTCTTTAAATTTACATTGTGCGGACTGTAGACTGCGTAACTATAGTAAACACTTATCGAATTCCTTTTTAATTTATATACATAAAAACAGATAGGAGGAAAATATTTTTGTAAAGAAAATTTCCCATAGAAACATACAAACACCCCTTCCAATACTGTCCGTATACGATCATTGCGATGCAGGGAAAAACTTGGGATTGAGACAAGTCCAGACGAAATATCAGGATTAATTTTGAAACTTGTCTGGACATCTAGTATAACCATCTAACATAACCATAACCAAGAGCCCATAACAGAAACTTGTGGGTATAATTGATAACCCAATAAAGTTGGCATAATTCGAAAGCCGTTTTTAAAAGTCAGCGTCTTGCTGTTCATTTTTGCATTTTTTTTCGAAAGACAAAATAATATTGACAAGCTTTAAAAATGAATTTAAAAACTTATGAGCTAGCCATGTACCGATAGAAAATATGGTTTTGAAAAATGTTTTTCGCTGCGCTTTCTGACATTTTTGAAATGCGTCTTGCAAGCAAAAAGCCCACTGAAAAATATTTTCTTTCAGGGCATATAGCTCTTAATTTTTAAATTAATTTAAAATGCTTATCAATATGATTTTGTCTGTACTAAAATAAAATGAGATGTTATTGGAGTCTATTTCACAAATGCCCTTAATTTATATTTATATTAATTTGTAATTTTTGAGACTGCCAGCAGAAAAAATTTTCATACTCACTTTTTTGTCTTCTGTATCTTCTTTATTTTTTTCTTTTGCGAAAACCTTATGGTACCTTTTGGCACCTATACCTTTACATTAAGTCACATCAAATAAAAATAAGTCACTGTTTTAATTTACCCAGCCATAAAGATTACAAATTAAGTACACACACACTCTCATACATTTTAAGATAGACAAATTAATTTCCTCATTTTATTAGATCAAATTAAATACTCATTTTAAGAACATTCCTCTTTTTCCACCTTCCAACACTTAACAAATTAAATCGGCCAAGGTAATGCGTAGATTACAAATTACTAACGTTAAAATGCTTGGTTTTATTATAAGCACTCATCACAGTCCTCCTTAATACAAACCTAAATTTGGTCATCCTCTCTCTTACCTTCATTGCATCCTATTTTTAGTGGTTTCTCTGCAAAGCGGTAAATTGAAATTACCTTTCAGATCGTAAATTTGCCAAAACATCACACTCACACAGAAAAAAGAACCTGTAAGTATTAATACACCCATTTGGGGAGTGAGCCAGAGTGTAGACGATATCTAAATGTTGTAATCTTTCAGGAAATGAAAAGGCGAAATTTTATGTTCAAAATATTGCTTTTCCAAAACGGTTTCACCTTACTTCTATGATGGCAACAAAGTCAAAAATTACTGCTCGTAAAAAGTTAGATCGGAATATTTGTTAACTGTGATGGCACTAACTTTATGTTCTTTTGCCATAAGTTTGCGTTTTTCTTTATGGCTTTTTGGCGATATTGACATCGATGTTTACGTTTGGCAATTGATTTTTTTTATCAAAACCCTCAGCAGGTCACTTTTTAACTGCAGAATTTAAAAATTTTAAAAAAGAAAAAGCATTTCAAAAGTATAGCTATATACTTCAAAAGTGTTTGCATGAAAACCAGCAACCAGTTTCATTGTAGGTACTGCCTTTTTGTTTACTATTTCTTCCATTTTTGTTGCCGAAGGTCTGTTTCCAATTGCGAGTATTGAAAACGCAAGAATATTATTTCTATGTCATAACCATCGATAGTTGCGACAGGAGTCAAATACGGTATGAGATATGTCCACTGGATTCGAGTATACGAGATGGCAGGTGGCAACTGGCTAGTCTAGTCGTATCCCATAACACGTGAAAGTCAAACATAATGTGAGTGTAAACACAAGTAGAAAATAATTTTGCTAGGTGTTTCAATGCTCCTTCACAAATCTGCAAGAAGGTTTATAAGATATAAAATGTATCGCGAGCTGTCGCAAGAGTTTTCCTTCATTTTTTTAAGCTTGGATAGCCTTAGACCGGCCAGAGTCTTGCTATAGTTACCTGAAAACACATCGTGTGGAGGTGGCTGGAGAGAAATGAATGCCACAATGAAACGGAAAAATTGAGTCAAAAAAAGCATTCCACATAAGTATGTTCTGCGCATCGAAAGAAAGAATCTCCCTATTTTAGAGTTTATCCGAAGCACAGATTAAGTACAACGATTGTTTTGTTTAAAAAAAGGTTAGCAACTGCACAACTGGGCATTTCAGCAAAGCAGGGATTTTAAAAGTTTCTGTAGAATAACGATAGACAAGCAACATCTTTACAATGCTGGAGCAATATAAAATTTTACATTATATTTCTATCTCCTATTATTTCTAAAGCCCTTTTTTGGATTCTATTCAAGAGACTTAGTTGAATTTTTAGAGCGCTTGTCTCTAAAAATAAGAGTTGTAATTACGTTTTGGTGAATGTATACGGCTTATATACAACCTGATAATATAGACTAACCAAATTTCTTTCACAATTGAGTCTTCAGTCGTTAGGAAATTTAAATATTATCCTGCATCAAATTCAGAATGTAATGAGCTTTTCACACGCTTCCGCTTCATTTGAGCAAGTTGGGAATGTGTTCAAAACATAAAAACATCACAATGCTCAACTTTTTGGGCTATTTTGCATTAAGCCATCATTCATGTTATGAAAGCTTTCTTCCAATGCAGTACACAAGTACCACCCCTTCGCCCTGAGGTTACACAGACACTATATGACTTAGTATCATTTATCATTTGGTCATGCCAGTTTTTGTACGAAATACTAGGGTGCCTTTACACCCCACCCACGGTAAGTTTATATTTTTGTTAACCTTAAAAATGTCGAGATATAGTTCTTCAGGACTATTCCGTCCAGTATTATTCCACGTTATTTTTCGTTATCGAAATTCCGAGGTCATGTTGTAAGTAACTATACATACTTGCACAGTTTTAATGGTAGGGAACACTCTTTTCCCAATTGTCTTGATTGGCATCGAGTAGTTTACTGCCGCTTTATTTTGTGACTTACGTGTGGTGCATGTGGCAACCCTTATAATTTACCACTATAGAGTTGACACTATCTATAATCCAAACCATCAAATTATTCTTGTTACCATTACTTCTTTAATTCGTTGTGGAGTTCCCGATTCGAAGAACTTTCGCAATTTCTACTTATCTAGACGGGAGCGTAACGTTTTCCCGTATTCTTTATCCCGTGGCACGTTTGCCCGCGAAAAAAAAAACACTCAGCCGGATTTTTTCCCGAAGAACGATTGCCCGTGGCACGTTTGCCCGCAGAAAAAAATTTGACGGCATTGCACGATTGCAGCTAGGGCATTCACTACTTTTTGAAAAGTACTATTTTTAAAAAGTACTTTTTTGAAAACAAATAAAAAAAAATCTATTAAATACAAACCAACTGAGAGTTTATTTGTTTCGCAGGGAAACATGCCACGGGCAAACGTCATATTGAATATGTATAAACCAACTGATAATATTTTTTTTTTGAGGGCAACCGTTCCACGGTCAAATCTTATCCTACGTTCCACGGGCAAACGTAATATGGATTATAAACCAACAGAAAGTAAATTTTTTCGCGAGCAAACGTGACACGGGCAATCGTTATATGAAATAAAATAAAACTTAGTTTTTTTTTAACACACTTTACACAGATGAGTGTTAATTTTGTTGGTGGCCATACGTGCTACGGGCAAACGTTTGCCAGTAGCACGTTTGCCGTGCTTAACGATATCCCGTGGTCAATTGCGGGCAAACGTGTCACGGAATAACGTTACGCGGGTTATTGTTACACGGGCAAACGTGCTTCGGGAAAATGTACACGGGAAAACGTGCTGCGGAAAAACATGACACAGGCAAAACGAGCAGCGGGAAAACATAGCCAACTCATCTAGACAAGTCAAATCCATTACTCAGATGATGTCTCGGGACAGGGTATCAATAATGAAGTATTAGTTATATCTATACCCTGATTTACTCTTTATGGTTTCCATTATATTTGTACTAAGTTTTTTTTCGGTCCAGTACAAAAAAATGTCTACCCTTTTTGAATGTATTTCGGTAAGTCGCCGACTACAAATTGGGTCTTTTAGTTCGTTAGTCATGCATTGAGCTTGACTAACATATAAGTACCTCTACTACGAGAATGTAGACTAATCTTCAATCCAGGACATCGAGATCTTTGAACTCTGGCAACAGAATAATAACATAAGCAAATAAGAATCTTCTTGTGAGTTGGAACCAAAGACGAATATGAAGTTCTTATATTTTTAAAGAATGACCAAAAATGTTTACTGCTTTTTGAAAATTATAGCATTTTTTGTCGTAGTTTTTATGCACGTAAAATCTCAATCGAATATCACCACACCAATACAAGTATTTCTAGCTTATTTAAGTTTATTTCCCTTTTTTTCTAAGGGGATGTTTTAAAAGAAACAAATATTTTAAAGTTCACCCTAGAAAATGGTTCTTTAACTCCAGGAAAAAAAATTGTACAACTTGATAAGTAAGCTTTGACCTAAGTTTATGACTTTTTAAACATGATCTGATGCGGTAATGCATTCCAAGTTATAAAAGAGGTTTAAATTAAAAAAAATGTCCGCTGCACACATTTTACAACTAAAGTTTTGATTTAATAGGACAGAATAATCAACAGATTCTAAAACGTTGAATATTTTCAGCGAAGCTGTTGTTGTCTGAGTTGCTTCTTCTTTTTTATTACTGTAGAAATCGATAATTTTTATGAATTCAAATTTTCTTTTTGAATGATGGCATAAATCTACAGCTTAAGTAATCTATTTTTGCTGCAACATGTTTTTTCTATAGACTCCCTGAATATTTTACCTACTATCATCTTTAATATTTCTCTTGGTATAGGTTCCCATATCAAAGCTTTAAATCATGCCATAGAATGCCCAGTAATAAAATATTGTAAATACTTTAGGTGAACCTTCATTCAGGTTTATTGTGTTGTTTTCTCTTTTTTTTTTTATTGTTGCTCATTTTATTTGCTCCAGGTCCAGATTTAATAGAAGCCGCACATACCACTGTTTAACCAATGTTACACACTCAATGTTAAAACCAACGAACCCAGCCACATTGACATTCCACAGGATGTAATTTGCTTGGCTTTACGTCACTTGCGATTCATTGTGATTGACCATAAATTCCCCCGACCACTGCCGCACACCACATCTGTTACAATTGGTGTTGACTTTGAAGCTGCAAGGATTCGCTTTACAAAATCCATTCGTCCGCAACATCATGCTGAGTGTATAGGATACATCTATGTGTGTCCTTTTCTTTTGTAAACATATGTGTGTGTGCTTGTAATGACCACTTAAAGATGAGAAAATCCGAACGTGTGGTGAATTTATTGCAGTAATTTTCGTAAGCTGTTGAAAGAATCCAAGAGCATATCTTAGAACCATTTTTATATACGAATTCGGTCAACAGCATGGACGGAACAATCAAAAATAACTTTCAACTTGGTTTAATGTGAAAAAGGAAAAATACTTACTGCGTGGTTTTTATAACCCTTAAGTATAGCGAATAAGGACATTCCTTTTTGGATTAATTTTGGAACAAGCAGTTATGCAAGTGAATTTAAGAACGGATGTCGCGCAGTGGGGCCAAATGGAACAAACCTTCTCAAAAAGGGTTGCGATGAATCTTGTTTATTCAAAGAACTGTCGAAGGTTGTATGTGTTTAATCAAATAAAAAATTGTAATTCGATATTTTATATTTCTTTTAACTATTTACACAACGACGGCGACCCACGTGTTCTATGGATACAAATGTTTCGCAGTTGTAGTCATATCTCCTATAATTTTTAATTTGTTTGTATTCTTTAGCAAACATACAAAGATAGGTTATAGAAGCACATGTTCAAGCATGACATGTAGGGGAAGCCGGGGCATGACGGGTCCCTTAAGGTTTTTCTTTAATAAAAACTACAAAAAAGAGTTAAATACCTCCAAAACATCTTTATTAGAAAGAAAATTAATAAATACGTAAATATGGTTGAGAAAGATAAATAAAAATAAATATTTCAGTATGTTAAATTATCTTTTATAAATGATTACATTTGCCCATTTTACCCCGGTCCTGGGGCACAATGTACATAGGTGGAGCATGACGGGCACAAAGCTAAACTGTATTGCAATGTGAGCAAATGTGGCTTGACTCATCGTCAACATCATCCTCTCCTGCACAAGAATAATGTTCCCACTTACCACAGGATCTGCAGGAAACCCATCCTTCTGTAGACTGGGAGTACAAATGCACACACACAATATAGACATTCCTCGTCTTCCTCGCTATCTGAAGATTCTTTATTCTTATTTGTTTTTTTTTTTATTCGTGGTATTTTTCTTTTTTATTTTGAGTGGCTGGGAATTAGTTGATTCTGCTTCTAGCTGTGCCTTCTATGGTGAGCTTGTAATGACTGCAGTCTTTCCCCGGCGGGCGCTTAGAAATTCTTTTTGTTGCTGGTGCTTTTGGAACAGCTACAATTTGAGATGGAGAGAACTTCTGGAATGAAGTTGATGCCGTTTGTGCATCTTTGTTTGTCAAAACGTGCTCTGGAGAAGATGTGAAAGCATCCATTGGTCTCGGATTTTCAAGATTTCAAGTCGGGACTTTGATCTGCTTTTTTCAAGAATCTTTGTAAGGTAGTTCGAGGAACCTTATAATTCTGGGCAGCTGACGTCTTGAACAGCTGGTTGCATATTATCTACACTCAATTCTTGCCGGTTAGTTTTTTTTAACATAATTGCGAACCATCTGAAACAATCGCAAATTAATTCTGGCGAAATTATACAAACAAATAACAAATTTACACAAAAAAAATGCGGTATAATGGACATTCATGGGGCATAATGGGCATACATATATGGGGCATTCTGCCCCATATCCTATTCTACAGAAAATCAAAAAAAAAAAAACGTTTTCAACATAAACATAAAAGAGAAACAAATACATGTATACAAGCTAGATTTACTTACTTTGATTTTAAATGATGAAAATCCAATGTAAAATCACTTTTCGTTTGAAAAAATCACACTTTATTTCACTTTAAATTAACATCAACTGAATGAAAAACTTTCTGTTAGCCAAAACAAAGCACATCACATGATTCTTTTGTTTTAAAACGGGGTTTCCCCTAATAGCCAACGAAAATTTAAGGCAGGTAGATATGATTTCGGAGTTACCACTTTACTCAACAGAGATATACAGAGGGGGCCCATTTTGCCCCGGGTGCCTGTTCCCCTACTCTATAAATACCATCCAAATCATTGTAGAAACAAATTTCTTGCAACGTCGTCGTTAGAAAATAAGCGTTTTACAACATTTTCGGTGACATTAAAAAAAATGGTAATTATACACTGAAGATTGGCTGTGACGCACTTACCGAAGTGGAAAGTTGGCACAATAGATAATGAGGCTTAGGGCACTGGGGGTAAGGTCCGCTGTAATAAAAGAAGGCAGCACTGAATTTTTGAAGCACGGGTGCATATTCTTCGTTGCACAATAATGTCAATATCGGAATTTAAGGAGCTTCTCATACGCCAACCAAGGTTGGACTGAGAAATTTTGCCACCTTAGGCAGATCCTTAACTGCCACTTAACTCCTACCATTTTTACTCAGCTAGTTTTTTTCCGCATATGTAATGTGTAGGTATAGTTAGTATATAAGAGGATATAAGATTCCAGAATAAAAACATCATTTATTCGTTCCGATATATATTTTTTTCCACCGTTTGTACAATTTATTGATAATGATGTGTGAACATATTTTTTTTATGAATGCATGAATAATCTGATCGCAATCAATCGAACGTAAAATTTCTGACTCTATCGATATCGATATCTCTCAATACTGCAATTCTCGACAGCCATTCAGAGATTCATTCCATATGCGATGTCAATATTTGGAAACATTGTATCAAGACCATTTTTTTTATAAACTCATAGCCCCTTAGCCCCTTTGAATTTTGTTGTTCGCAATCAAGATAAACTTTTAAATGGATAAATTCATCATCAATTGAATACTCTAAAGCTTGTCTTAATGCTTCTTGTAAATGTTTTGCTTTTTTCCGAATATAAGCATTATCTTAATTTACCAAATCAATCAAATTGTCAAAAATAACATTGTATGTGTTGATTCTAATGTGATCTCTTTCAAGCAATATCACTTCTCCTGTTTTGTTTCACCGTCGTATATTTTCCTTCGTTTGCTCTACATACAAATGTTTTATACTCTTGATCTAGATCAAAAATATATTGATGTATTTTACCAATAGAATTCATAAGTTGCATTGGACGCACTCATACCTACGAAAATCAAAACATGGTAGAATCGGAACAATGCGTAATTCATGTAAAAATATGGGCCCATCTTACTATTGTAAGATGGGCCCATTAATTGTAAGCGCACGCTACCATCTGCCAAATGTTGCGTGATTGGTTTCAGTTTTGGACGGAATGCATAGTCGTCTCAAGTCGAATTTTTTCTCGAGTAAACGTCATTTTACTCAAGACAAGATTTTTCTCAAATGATGAAGAAAAGTCTGAACTTGAGTGATACAGTTATGATATGATGGACTAGTTTTTGCTTTATAAATAAGAGTGGGAAATCAGGTATTAAAAGAAATTTATAATTTATAAACCGTACTCTTATAGAATCTCATTCTCTGATAGTACACCTTTATGGGTAACATAAAGATGTGATCATAAATTTCAACACATATGAATGTACTACGCAGTTATGCAGAAATGCAGTTTATAGCAATATATATATACTTTGCCATTTGCAATATAAAGCTTTTCACAGGAAAATGTAAATGTCGCTTACGATAAATTTTTTTTCTCTCTAACATTTTTTGAAAGTGTTTTTCTTAACAAACTTATTATGTGGAGACAAATAAAAGCTTTCGAGTGGCATCATTAACTCGATTTTGTAAATAATGTCGCTTACGATAAATTGGCGGTTAGGGCTCGATATATAAAAGATATAAATACATTGATGAAATAAATGTGCTTGCATATAATTAAAGATTCATACATTCTAACTGTTGTTGTAGCATATTTGTATGTCAACTTTATTTCATTTAACAAGAAAAAGTAATTCAACTCCCAACATTCTGCTCTCGTTCTTATTTTCATGTGATTCTCTTTAAAAAAAAACTACCTTTGACGTTCATAAGTTGATCCTTTTATACAGAAAAAATAAAAATGAAAGAGATACTGTCACCACGTTTCACCGACTTAAATATTACTTAAAAAAAGAAAAAAAAAACCGGAAATATTTGTATGTGATACAACTGTTTGAAAGAACAAGTGGATTACGCAAATCATTGCGATTGTGGAAAAGAAAAGATGGAAAACGTGACTGTATCTGATTAGTTGGTGTTGCCCATAAAACGTGACAAGAATAAAAACGTGAACTTCATGAATTATCAAAGATATTATAACAATTTTATTTGTTCAAAATAACATTCTATACATGAAACGATATAATTTGAATTTTTTGGGGGCTAATTTATAAATACTATATTTTTAAAATTATTTATGGTTTCATCGTCATTTTGATGTGAATGAAAGAATTTTCTTCTTGATGAGAACACAAATGGAGTAAAATACTCGTCCGACTGGGTTTCGGAAACTAACTAAATAAAGTTTTTTTTTCTCAAATCTAATTAATCGAATCAAATAATTGTGCAACCGTTTTTCTTTTTACTATAGTTAAATTAAAATGTCATGTTTTATAAAATAGAATATCTTTAAATTTTTTCTTAAGTTCAGAAATTCTCGTAAAAAAAAAGATTAAAAAATATGGTTTTAAAAGTAAAATATAAAATGACTAATCAAAATTAAATTTTTTTCAAAATTCAAAATTCTTGTTGTATAGATTCTGCTTGTACAGAAACACGAGTTGCTATAGATAACTCCTTTCCTGAGCGTCTCAAATGATGTTAAAATCTGTTCATCAGATTCAAACTCCTAATTTGTTTTGTCACTTTGCTTTCCACTTTTTGCACACTTCTATTTTTATAATTTTTTTTTTATATTTTTCATTTGTTCACTGTAAAAAGAAATGACAGATAGATCAGAAATATCGAAAATTTAAACGACATTTCATGTTTCAATTAACACAAATATACCGGGGATATTTTGAAATTACGCCAATTTTCAACTTATCGATTGAATCTCGATTTGAGACTAACTTGGGAGTTGGAAGTTGGTCAACTTGCGATTATTTGCAAGTTTAATAATATAGTAAATAAAATTTCCATTAAACTTTCTTTCAACTCACAACTGTCAGATCTATTTTCATTGCAATGACCAAACATTTCATCCGTTCATTCATAAAATATATTTAGGGTAGAAGGGGGAGCATTTGCAAGAGGGGTGCATTTGCCAATCCAGTTTTTTTGTCAAACCAACAAAATATAAAATATCGTAAAATCTATTTCTTTTACACATCTCTGATAGAAAACGTCAAATTTTGACAGCTCTCAGCTAGACACCTACCGAGTTAGAAGCAAGTTTTTTTTTTGTCTCCGGGAAAAAAAAGTTATAAGGTTTAACAACTGTTCAATACAAATATCTTTTGTGAAAATACAAATTGTTAATTTAACCCATGAGTTACATTTACTAATGGAAAAGCCACCTCAGGGGTGAGTATTTAAGAGGCGCATCCTTAAAAAGCATGGCTAGTGTTTGAATTGCGTTAAATTTGATGTTTAGGTACCTGGCAATCCCTCCCCCACCCCCATGGCAAATCATCCCCACCAAGGAGGCTTTGCCACATGACATTTCTTATTTATCATTTAATCATAAAAAATAGAATAAGGTATCAAGACGAAATGTTCTTTAAAACGAGGTTAATAAAGTCATGTCGTATAAGATATCAATAAAATTTTAACCACGAAAGTGTTATGTGTAGGTTCCATTTTCCCAAATCCTTGCAAATCCACCCCCTTCTACCCTACCTATATGTAATTTCATTTATTTTTTCATCAAGTATCAACTTATAACTATCAACTATCTCTATCAAATATCAATATCATTGGTTTTGTAGAATTTCTTTTAATTTGTGATTTTGTCGATAAATTCTTTTTATTTTAACTTTTAACTCGAGCAACTATATATAGTCACCGAATAGTAATTTGGCGTTTATACAATTTTAAAATTGTACGTGTTTCAATCAAATTTGAAACCATTTATTTTTCTCAATTATGTATTTATACACGTTCTTAGCACACGAAAATAACCACAACAATGAAATCTAAATCGGGTGTCACTCACTATGACGTCACACGAAAATAATATGGCGACCCTGTTTCTGAAATCCAACATACCTTATTCATCTGGTACCATGTTTCTAATCCAAGAAGGAAAGATTTAACAATACCGAATACCGATGCATTTTCGAATAGTTCAAAAACAGCTTCTATCACTGATTAAGCGATCTAGTTCACTTTTTATAGTTCATTTATATGTAGTTCAATAAT
Organism: Baccha elongata; assembly: GCA_951217065.1. Taxonomy (NCBI): domain Eukaryota; kingdom Metazoa; phylum Arthropoda; class Insecta; order Diptera; family Syrphidae; genus Baccha; species Baccha elongata. The sequence continues at coordinate 101,801,100 of OX578272.1, read as the reverse complement.
GAACTACCAGAAAAGAATACAGACAAGATAAAAGATAAATGTTAACCCAATATAAACATTCATCATCATCATCGGCTCGACAACCGGGGTCCGGTCCTGGCACACATATGGGGCCAACAATTCTCCTTAAGACTTTTCTCTCGAACGCGGCTAAGAGGTCGGAGTGCCTTTTGCTAAGCACCCAAGTCTCGGATCCATATGTGAGTACTGGCAGGACCATGGTCCTGTACAGCAGTAGTTTTGAAGTTATGGTGAGATTTCTGGATTTGAAGAGCTTTGACAGACTGTAGTAGGCTCTGTTGGATTTGAGAAGCCGCCCGCGTATTTCTTCTTCTATATTGTTATCGGCTGCTACTATTGACCCAAGGTATTTAAAGGATTGCACCACTTCAAATTCGTGCTCTGCTACCTTGATTGTTTGACCAACTGTTCCTCTCGCATTCGACGCCACCATGTACTTTGTTTTACCTTCACTAATGTGCAGCCCCAGATTTTGTGCCGCCTGCTCGATCTGGATGCAGGAATCGTGTACAGCTTGCTCGGTTCTTCCGATGATGTCGATGTCGTCTGCGTAAGCTAGTATCTGGCTGGACCTGTTGACGATGGTCCCTCTTGTTGACGGGCCAGAGTCACGGATTGTTTTCTCCAACGCCAGGTTGAAGAGGAGGCAGGCCAAACCATCCCCTTGTCGGAGTCCATTAAAGATGTTGATTGGTCTGGATAGTAATCCGGCTATTTTTACTTGGCTTGTTACATTAAACGTATTAGTATACCAAATCATATATACAAACAATAATTATACTCATTACTTAAATCTCCAAAATCGAGAATCAACCGATGCTCTTTTCATTGTTTGATTACTCCATTTTAGTTTCATTAACTAAAAAATCCTTAACAACTACCCCGTAGTGTAAGATTTTTTTTTTCTTCTTTCTGTTCAGTCAGCCACTGTTCCTTCTTATTTCTTCATCAAACAATCATGTACTGCTGACACGTTAATTTATTGATGAAGTTATACCAACTATACCGTCTACATTTCTACAAAATAACTCTTTCAATTTTCCTCAATATTGTGTTTAAGTATAAAACAAATAAATTATTGTTTGTTTCGACAGACCTGAACTACTTAAAGTCCGAAACTAAGTAAAAAAGTAAGTTACACGGTCAACCAATTATTTTATATGAGTTTGTTAATTCTATAGAACTGGAAGGAATCTATTTTCCGCCAAATCCGAACGGTTTTGATTTGATGCACAATTTAAGAATTTATCACTCCCTGACAACTTTATTTTTTCAGATAAATTTACGAGGCTATCGCTTTATACTACTACTACTTCATCAACCATACTTTATCATAAGTACTATTAATATAAAAAAAAACCTAATGCAATTACATAAGTTGACACATAAAAATGAATTTTTGCGGAACAATTCCATAACGAAATGCCCATAAGACCACCAAAAATATAAGTATCTTTTGAAAGAGAGCTCATAGGGGCTTATGACCGTTAAAAGAAAATTGGAAAATATTTGTAAGCAAAATCAATTTGGATCAACAACATTGAAATGGAACCATTTCAATTTTTTGACTTCATTCAGTTTTTTTTTTGCAATCAACATTCGATCATAATACTCTGGAGACGAAAATTGGTACTATTTTAAGGACCATATATTGTAGGCAAACTTTTAAAAAAATTATATTTAAATACAAAAATTATGTACGCATGTTTAGTTTATTTGAAAACCATATTATTTATATACTCGTATATGTTGTTACAAACCCGATTTCAGAAGTAGGTATTAGATATATATTCTGGGGAGAATAAGGTTCGCTCGCTCAGTTATATGTGTTTTGTCGCAGTAAAGTAAATTATTATAATTATTATTATTATTTATTAACACGCAATTAAAATTACATGGTAATTATGAATAGCTGCTTAGACGATGGGCTCTATTTAAATAAACTATATAATGCTATGTTGGCTTTGGATATAAAATAAGATATGTTTTCAATATTTGTAAAACTCGGGTTTTGAAGAATTTCGTAAATTGATTTTTTGTTAAAGATTAATTTTTAATTTTTGAACATTTTATTGAAGAATCATGTTTATATGGTTGTCTTTTTCCGCTTATTTGAGAAGAAGAAGCTAGTTTCTTGAACGCCTATATGCATGTATACCTAAAAAAAAAAAACATTATTTCCGTGTGATAGATTTTTTTTTTACAGAGCAAGGCATTAGTGGTAACTTTTTAGTATAAGCATCACTCACGTACTATCTAAAACCATCCAGTTTTAGGATAAATACATACAAGGATGCCCTATCAAAAGATATCGATCATCATATGCTGAATGGAGCTTAAAATTAACTTATCATTAACGAACCTTATCAGTACTGAAACATTGGGAAACCCCAGTATTAAGATTTTCTTCCGTAAATTATGTTTAAGCAATTTTTTGTATAAAGTTATCTCATGTTCCTGTTAAATACATAGAGATCGATGTGTGTATTGTGTAATGTGTATGTTGAAAACATAACTTTTTACATTTGAAAGTGCACTATAACTCTGTCAATCACATTTGATTTGGTCGGATTATAAAAGCAAATCACTAAACATCAATTTCGATCGTTTCGAGGTGAACGACACTGAACATAACCAATTTAATCTCAGCAGGTACTTTACTACTCATTGCTTGGCCGAAACGAACGACCAAAATTAAAGCCAATCATTTGATTTTTAATGTAATGATTTTCGACCGAGACGATGAACGACCGAATCTGAAGCTAATCATTTACAACTTTCGAGGAACATGCGGGTTGGGTTGGGTTTCTCACTGAGATGCATTGATAATTCCTAATAGAATTCGATATTTTCAAAAATATTTACATAGTTGAAATCGAGGGGCTTGTCACGAATGAAATCACTTGACCACTTATACTTGCAATCATTTGAAATCACGTTGAAATCAGGTGCAATCACTATTTCAATTGATGAAATTAAAAAAGAATGTTGAATATCGATTTCAAATGATTTCTTGCAATCATTAAAAATATTTGAAATCACTTTAAGTTTTTTTGCAATCATGCAATCAAAAATGGCACGATGAAATCACGAATTGAAATCATAGTGAAATCACTTGAATTAATTTGCAAATAATTTGAAATCAGTAAATTCATTTGAAGTCAATGCAATCACAAAAATTTTAAATCAATTTAAATACTGCTTGAAATCACTTGAAATCATATGAAGTCGGTTGGTTGGAATCGTTGGAATCGTGGAAAACTATTAAAATTTCCGTCAGGAAATGCATTTGATCAGTTTGAACAGTCAGTCCAACATCGACCTCTTGCCAATATTTTGCAATGTACTTGGTCCTTTCCTACAAGCTTCCACTAATATAATTTTTCGGGAACAATTCGCGCATACAAAATGGTGTAGTGTCTCAATATGCTTTTTCAAAATCAGCCTGTTTCTTGTATTTTTCATCACAATGATCTTTCTTTCTATCGCAGCCCATCTGAATATTACAATATTTCAGTAAAAAGCAAAACCTTACAACATCGATGCTGCCCTTTTAGTTGATGTATATATTCCTTGGGTGGTGTATTTATTATTTGGTATTCTATTGCTATAAGCCAAAACACCTTTCCAAAGACGACAAACACACCACACATGACCTTGTGCATGTTCAAAATCATCCCTTTATCCTGTTGCCCTTATTTTGTTGTTGATACCAAATGATTCTGTAAAAAAAGGCAAATACGAGAATCAAGGACGCAAAGGTAAAATTTTGATGAAAATGCTTATGACAATTGTGTGCTATTGCCACAATTTCAGTTTGTTTTGGGGTATGATGAGATGAATTTGATGACTGAGTCACAAGAGGAATGAGAAATGATGGAAAAGAAAAAATACTATTTTTATGGAATGCCATTTTGTTTCAGTAGTCGTTGTCAGGTGGAAGGACTTAGCATGGCCCCAAGCCACTATCGCTGTTGCTGGTGGTTATACCTTATACCACCGCCCAGATTCCAGAGAAAGAGGTGAAAACAATTTGTGTAGCATGAAAATAAATTGTATGTGGTTGGATATGAGTTGTGTTATCGCATGCGGTGTGTGGACTCTAGGATATAAGCAGGGGTTGTATGGCATGTTATATGTATGAATGTCATGATATATGTACACTGGAATTATTTCTTAGAAAGGAATAAAATATCAATGAGTATATTGGAGGTCCTATTGTGAACGTGAGACTTAGGTTGATATTTATTATTATTATTTGTCCTTTCGCATGGAATAAATTATGTTTTTCATTTTCTTTCGAAGAACTGATAGTACACAATATGAACTTTATATGTTTGCAAATTGTTTTGTATGAATATTTCAGTAACAACAGCAAACTATAGGATAAAGAAAATTTCATCAAAAAATTTATTGATGGTTGACTTAGCGAAAAATATTTGCTCAGCAATCAACATTATGTTGAACTTGGTTTTTTCAAAAGCATCCACATTCTAGGAAAATTTATAATCAGAAAAGAGATTTTGTATGAAAAAACGATAAATCGTTTTCGTCTGTGCGAACGATTTTCTGACCAGTTAATATGGAAATCGTTCGCACAGACGAACATTTTTGATCGTTCTTGCACGTTTTAACGCTAAACGCAATATCAGACTTACAATTACCAAACAGTGCTATCGATAGAAATCGCCAATCGGCAAGCCCAGATATCTGATTAACACCCCACTATCGAAGCATCTAAATTTGAAAACACATTTTAATAAAGGGTACGTCTAACTTACTCCTGAGGCATGTAGTTTTCGTCTTTCTCAAGTTCTCGCTGTATTTTTACGTTTTATGATGAAATCACTTTTGGAGACCGTTATATTTTCTAAAATTTTGATTATTCAAACATGTTTGAATGTCTATTTGTTGGTGAAATATGGCACTTCGAAATAAATTTAATTTTTCAAATTTCAAAAAAAGTAAAATTGAAAAATTAGTTTTTTGATGCGCTATAACTTGCTAACTTGCTAAAAAAAAATTTAAAAAAAAGCGAATTGTAGAAAATTTTACGTTCTATAAAAAATTATAAAATGGTTTTACCGTAAAACGTAGTTAACAAAATTATAAAAAAAGACCTGACATTTGTCGAACACCTCTTTTCAGTTTTCCCCCCTTTAGTTTGGCCATAATGTTTCCTTAAATAGTTTGTAATACGTTAAATATCAAACAATTTTATTTTCAATTTTTGTTCATAGTTTTCATACTCTAATTGTATAGCAAATTTAACTTTGTACAAAACATACCTGAACAGTTTTACCGTAGAACATATGAGATAAAAACGGTATACGAGACAAAGGGTTAAAATTTGCATTTTCTTATTTTTTTTTAACAATATTTAAAAAAATATCCCTTTTTTGGAGCGCCATATCTTGGTTACGACGTGACATACAAATATGTTTGAATAATCAATATTCTAACAAATTTAACGTAAAAAAAATAGAGGAAAAACTGAGAAAAGGCAAAAAATTTCCCTCCTCCTCCTTCCTCCAATACTTGAGAAAATCTTAATCAACCATCCCAAAAAAACATCCGAAAATTTCATTGATCTCCGACATTTTTCCTAAAAAAAACCCTATTTCTCCTACCTGCCGACTGGGTTATGAATAGTTTTCGAAAAATTTATTTTCAAACTTTAGATCTTATAATATTGGTAGCTACCTTATAAGCGTTAGGTATAATAGAACAAGAGACGCGATATAATAGTTAAAAACAATTTTTATTTCAAAAACGTTTACGGTTTTTTGTCAATAACTTTTTATGAGAAAGATGTGTGAAAAATATTTGTGAGACAAAGTTGTAGAAAATATTTATCCTCATAAAAAAAGTAAATTACTATACGACCAACAGAAGTCGAGAAAATCGCTTTAACGACTTTTTCAAAATGACGGAAAATGCAGACAATTTTTTTTGTGTGAACTTTGTGGATTTAGACTCTCCAAAGGGTGCTTTTTAAAACAAAAATATAATCTCGACTACAGTTATTTTTGCAGATATTTGATAATTTTACTGGACTACGATTACTACGCAATCAAAAATTTTAAGTAAAATTTTATTTTTACGAATTTTTCTTTGCATGAAAACAAATATACTGATGTCGAAAATATGTGGATTCAAAATGACGTCAATAGAAGTTTCGCGGGAAAAAGATAATATTATTTCATGCATTCTTAAAAATCTATGTATATAACGAATGATACTTGTGGATACCGTAACCAAACGTCCCCTAAATGAAATTAGCCGATTCCAGAAAACACTGCGAATCTCTTAGACTTAGACCCATTTGCTTCTTAGTAAATAGTTAATAATGTAGTTGGAAGTGGGGGAGGGAAAGGTATACATGTAGATACCTTACCCACTGTGGACTGTGCCATAAATCGTACTCATACTTCGACATTATCGCTTAAAGGGCTTAGGCTGTGCATATTTAACTTGACTTGACTATATTAACAGACTTCCATTCACGCATCTGGCATAAATTCAAAAAGAAATGAATACAAACGTTTCCATTTACATTTCAAGTCCAGATTCCAGATGCTTCCTGCAGCAACAAGAATAATAATAGTCTTGTATGATCGTGCGTCGTATCGTGGGTGCCATCATAAAGGCAAATTTGAGACTACAAACTGTGCGGTGCAATTGTCTTTATTTTCTTTCTGCCTTAGCTTTTTTCATTATGCTGTTCAATGTTTATGAAAAATTCATTGTATATTTGATTCTTTCTTTGATACCGATGATCTCATCATACTGAAGTCTGCACGCCACGCTTGTTAAGCTTTGAAATTGTGTAACAAACGAATATTAATCTGTTTTTTTTTTACATAAATACAATACATACATATATGTATCCTTTGGTTAACAATTTAAAAAAAAAAAACCATTACAATTTTCAATACGTCCTTGATATCTTTTTGTATGCTAAGGTAACCATAATATATAAGTATAGTGGTATCGTGGGAATATTGGTTAAGGGTTATCTCCAACGAATCGCCACGCTTCGCCTAAGGAGTTATGTTATGTTTTTTGATTGAAATTATATTGTTCGTTTTTTATTGGGTATCCTTTCTCAAAATCTAAAACAGAAATTAAAATCACTATACCTTCAAACAATATGTATATGTGTGTGGTTTTGGGCTGTTATACATACCTCCATAAGGGTCTTGTTTAAAAGACCATCCTGTCGAACATTTAGGCTTATAAATAATTCATAAGAAATTTATATCCTCTTTATAAAGGATTATGAGAGAAGGTTTTATATCGTTTTCCATTTTTTTTTTGTGTGTTTGATTTTCCAAAAAATGAACAAAGACACACACAAAATAAAAAGAGCTAACGATGCATACCTAGTTACCTACATTACATACTTACATATTATATGACAAAGAATACATAATATGCCTTTGGCTTCTTTACATCATTCTTAGTGCGTATAGTCATTCAATTTCGTTTGTTTGACTAAACTTTTGACTAAAAAATTCTGTAATAAATAATATTGAAATATTAATGGAATCTATAGGTATATGCAAAATCCTTTTGCTCAAGAGTTTATTTTATCTTTTAACAAGAATTTAAAATAAGAAAATGCAAAGACAAAAAAAAATTAAAACGATTTCCCCCACAGCATTTGATTTGATCCTAAAAAAGCAAAAAACTCAAGATAAAAAAAAAATGATCCACAATGTTATGAAATGATATTTTGTTTTTTTAGGGGTATATGTTTTGACAGGTTAATGTTGAGATTAATTATGTGATGGTTTTATTACCGAGGTTGGGTGAAGCTCGTGTGTCGCTGTTCAAGGTCGAACTCAAAGAAAACCACTAAAATGTACCTACACACATTTATAGGTGTTGAAACAAGGAAATCTGACTATAGGTTGAGCGAGACACAGGTGTTTTGGCTTAAAACGAAATTAAAATGTTTGTGTTTCCATAGTTTGGAACAAGAGCAAAATTGTTGTGACCTTGTCGTGCATTTTATATTTTTTTTTCTTGGATTGTGCTATTGGAAAAACTCAAAAATAGAAAAAGTTCCCAATAGTTGTAGTGAAAAAGTACAATTTTATAAAAAAAAAAATATTTTTTTGACAATTTAACTTTTTTCCAAAATAAGTTGATGTTACGATGCTAACCTTTTTTTTTGTAGAAAATCATACAATCTACAATACAATTTTTACATTAACAATTTTTATAGTTCAAAGTTCATAGTTTCCGAGAAATTTGCAAAAAAAACCTAATTCCGACTCTTTACCATTTCTAAAATTTATTTAGTTTCTAGTAATTTTTAGAATTTGCTCATGGTCCAGAAAAATCCAGCTTTTTCGGAATTAATTCGTAATCTTGCCTTTTTTGTCTATTTCTGGATATTTATGAAAAATAAGTTTTTAAAACCGTTTAAACGTTTTTCAAGAAAATCGATGTTTTAAAAATATTTTTTTTATATTATTTTTCTACAAAAAATTAGTACCTCTGCACATATTTTCAATTTATTATTATGGAAGTTAAAACTGAATTTCATATGAATTCATTTTATTGAAAGGTTTTCAAAATATTGAATTAACAAAACATTTTTAGTTTGCTGAACTAACTTCTGAATATTATTCTAAGCGATTTTACATTGTAAAATTGGTATAAAAATGGTTCTGAGAGCACTGCAGCATACTTTTTTGAGTATAATTAGAGAATTAACACCAAATATTGACTGTTTGCGGCAGTTGAATTAGTAGTTGCATCAAAGCGTCAATCTCGACCTGTCATAAAAGCCAATTCAAATAATGTATCTTTGAAAGTTCTTTGAATATATCCTGTATAGTATCTTGTTTGAATTCATCAACTATTATTACCAACACTAGCAAATAAGTATTTCTTACAACAATTCTATTTAAATTCATGTTTTAATTCTTCCTGATCTTTCTTTAAAATTCATAAAGGTTTAAGATTCCGCCTTTCCAAAAAGTATCAACATAATTAGAATATTTCTTCTCCTGACAGAAGTCCCGAGGCAAGTTTGACATTTCTACCACATTGTCAACAATGACGGAAGTGAATGAGAATTTACTTCTATCACCGCATCCTCCCATTCACTTTCATTAAGTTGGCAAAGAGGCAATCCTGAAATAATTTTTGAATAATACTGAACTCCATTAAAACTTTACAAATTAATTATTTACGGCTAATGGTTATTTGGCTATTGCTTAATCAGTAATTCAAAAAGTAATTTCTATCAAGTTTTTTTTTTTTTTTGTCACACCAAAACACAAACTTTAAGTTGGCAACGACATTCCTTGAATCAGCAAAGGCCAAAATAACAATTATTAACGTGAACTTGAGCCTTAAATCACCCCTGGTTACTATATTTAGGCGATGGAATGCCATTTGTGTACCTCAAATACCACTGAGCACAGTGGACACAGATCAATGTCATGACAATAGACAGGATAATTGAACAGAAATTTGAATCTGCCCTTTCAAACCTTATATAGAAGGTTTCCAACAGCATTGTTTGCGAAATTGACATTCTTCCATTGGAGGATGTTGGGGTGTCTTGTTGTCATTTTTAAACTTTAAACTTTGTGTACATTTTTGTTTTTAATTTAGTTAATGAATACGAAAATAGATAGAACTAGTTACTCTATAGTCGGTTGGGAATATTATTTCAATTACTTACATGATAGTTTGACCAATATCCCTGTCATCAAAGAGCACCAGATGCGAGGATACAGAAAAATTTTTTTTTTTTTTTTTTTATGAAATCAGGAAATTTCCCCATTTTCATAGCTGTTAAGGGAGATTTTAAAGTTTTTCCTCGTTTTTTTTTTTTTGTTTTTGTTTTTGCTTCCTTCATGAATAAATAAAAACATATAACAGGATGAAAAGGTCGCACTCAAGTTTTCCGATTTTATACGCTTCCCTTTCCCCCTTGACACTATTTAAATCCCTCAAAGCCAAAGAGCCTACTGGGAGTTAAATTTCAATGAATTCATTACATAATTTTAAATGGGTGCATGTGGTGCTGCCTGCTGCTACTCATACTACATACTATGCTGCTTGAGAGAGGTTTCAAATTGCCATGCCCTTTACATAATTGAAATACGAATGTAAATCCTTGTTAAATATTTATTGGTTCCTTTGAAAATCAAGATTAATTCTCTTAAGTTAAATGGAAAAAAACATTCATATCCGATTTCGTCTGAAATAATCAATTATTCTGAAATCAATGAATTCCTTAATGAATTAATTGCATTATCTGTGGAGTATTTTTTAATTTTAAATTTAATTACTGATTAAAAAAAAAAAAAACGTATACATATTGCATATTTTGATTGGAAAATTTTAAAACTGGATTATTGGTAGTTAAATTTGTAAAACAATTATAGTAATTTCACATAAAAACCGTAAAAGAATTAAAAACAGAAAACCGAACGTTCAAATGTCTTGTACCTACTTTTTGGGAAAATTATAGAAATAACCAGAAAAGCTTTTTTTTTTAATTTAAAGGCAAAATTGCGCAAAATTACTGAAATTAATAGAAAAGTGCGAAGTTCTTAAAAAATACAGTTTTGGCACATAATCAAGTTGAGTCAAAACAAAACAAATATTGCATAGGAAGGGGTGTCTATTACCCCGCATTTCACCGGAAGGGGGCAATTTTCTAAAAAAGTGACTTGAAACAGAAAATAAATTACTAAAAATCAACGGTAATACCTACTATACCATGTGAACATTCTTTTGCAAAGCCAGAAAACTCTTCTTTTTTTCTTTGTACATTGTGTTTTTTCGGGAACAGTTAAAAAACAAAAATTTTTGTACTAAAAATTTTTATGCAAAGTTTTCGAGTTCACAAATGTATTTTGAATTTTCTCAAAAAGTACAAGACATTTGAACATCCAATTTTCTGTTTTTGATTTAGAATCAATAAAAGCACACAATTTTGAATATGAAAATAATACTTAATTACGTAAAAAAAATTTTTTTCTTTTAATTTTTAAGTTAAATTTATTTTTTTTTTAACTTTTTAATGGAATAACTTTATTTATAAATAAAATAAAGAAAAAGATTTTTGACCTTACAAAAAAGTGTCACATGACCTTGTTAGTATTACCGTTGTTTTTTTAGTATTTTTTTTCGGTTTTATGTAATTTTTTTAGAAAACTACCTCTTCCGGCAAAAAAGAGGGTTATGGGCGCCCCCTTCCGATCTAATATTTTTCTTGTCTTGGCCTTTTTTACGTATGCAAAAAAACTGAACCAAGCAGATGTTGTTAAACCAAACTGTACAGATCCACCGGGGGAAACGCAGTGGAGGCTTTTACCCGGGTTGTTGAGTCGATCTCACCTTTCTGTCAGAAAATTTATTTTTTTTAGAACTTCCCACTAATAAAAATTCACTTCATAAAAATTCACTTCACAAATTTTGAGCAGTTTCGCCTGTAGATAAAAAACACCTAAAATTGTGCGTATTACCTTTGATTTTAAGTAATTCTTACTCACGATTAATTGTACTATAAGTCAAGTTATGCATTCGTAAAAAAAAAAGTTTCGACATAACAATCAAACATGACATTACGATGATAGAGAAGACGTAAAAAAGTAGGTCCGACAATTCTGTCTGTCTGTCTGTCTGGATGTATCGGCACCTGGAGCCTAAACGGTTGGGCTGATTTTCTTCAAACTTGGCATAAACTTTTCTTAGTGAAATATCCCCGGACATTTTTTTTATTTTTGACCTATGTATAAAAATAACGGTAGGTACCTACCATATAAACGTAACGCGGAAATTCTATTTTTCTTGAAAAAACTAGGATCAATTTTGATAAAATTTTATATGAGTGATTTGTTGCCAAAGCTGATGTAGACCATTTATTTTTTTTTTCAGAATCAGCTTATTAACGGTACCTGTCATGAATCCGTTTTTTATTACTCCGACTGTCTTTTGAACGGCTTCACCGATTTTAACGAAATTTAATATTTAAGAACTACTGTTGAACTGAAATGAAACTGCAAGAAAAAATTTGAAAAAAAGTAATTTTTGAAAAAGTTATTTTTTGGTCAAAACCGATAGTTCCAATTTTCTCGAAAAAAATACGATAAATTTTGATAAAATTTTATGTTAGTGATTTTTTGCCAATGGTGATGTCCACCATCTAAAAAAATTTCTGAATCAGCTTATTAACGGTACCTGCCATAGAACGGTTTTTTATTACTCCGACTATCTTTTTATGCGCCGATTTTAACGAAATTTAATATTCAAAAACTACTGCTAAATTGAAATAAAATTGCAAAAAAAAAAAAAAATCTGAAAAAAAGTAAATTTTGAAAAAGTTTTTTTTTGGTCAAAACCGATAAATCTAATTTTTTCGAAAAAAATATTATCAACTTTGATAAAATTTCTTGTAATTATATTTTTACCAAAAACTATATGTTTCATATAAACCAGTTTTTATTCCATACATTTGTTTATAAAAGACTTTTTTGAAATACAATTATTTTAAGATATAAAATACTCAAAATGTTTTCTTTAAAAAAAAAGCTGGTCAAATGAATTTTCCAGTCGTAAAAACGAAAGTAACTTGCCCAGTCGTGCCCTTTATTTTCTTTCACATAGTATTTGTTTTTTTTTAGAAAAATGCCCGGTAAAATTGGGGGTAGTAGATGCCCCCCTGTCATACTATTTTTGTTTTGCTTTGAGTCAACTTGCATATTTGGTAAAACAGGTACAAGCAGATGTTATTAGACTCGTCAGAACCGTTGAGTCGGTGGTGAACGCAGAGGAGGTTTAAGCCCGAGTTGTAGAGTCGAGCTCACCTTTTAAAACTCGGGACTCTTCAGAATCTTGAAGAATATATATTTCTCTACCAGAATACGAAATTTCAGGAACTTCGCATATTTTTTTTGCAAATTTTCGCTGATTTGCCTGGACTATAATCAGGGCTATCGGGAATCCTTTATCCCACGGAATTTTTCCCAAATTCGAGAAATCGGTATCGGTAAAACTTTCGTAAATAGGGAAATATTCCGAAAGAAAAAAATTTCTCTCACCATTCAAATACTTTTCTTCCATCCACGATCGCAATTCACTTACTTTTCATATAAAAGAATCATGACAAGCACCAGGGTGAGTAGAATCCACAAATCGTATTCTCAACTCATCGTTGCAAACCTAAATAGGTGGTATTAAATTAAACAAACAAAAAAAGCACACACACAAAACAACTTACAAGTAATACTTTAAAACCGTATAGTATCCTTTCCTATTATAATACAAATGCTTGTTTGTTGGTGGAGCAATCATTTTGACATGAGTGCCATCTATGCAGCCTATTACCCCAGATATTTTATGCTTTTCATAAAAATTCAACATAATTTTTCTTTTTTACTTCTTCACTCATCTGCATTCTGTTCCATATCGGGCACACTTTCTTCTCAAAAAAACACATTTGAAATTTTCAAACAGCCGATAAAATAAAGGAAACTTCTTTTTTTGATAACTTTAAATCATTTGCCAAATATTTCGAAAAAAAGTTCGAATATTTGTTTATCATTTTCATGTTGGCAGAACTTGTTCCCCAGAAAACCAAATTCCGTGGGGAATCCCCGATAGTAGGAACGAGCTCCCGGGAAGGGAAAAATTCCGAAAGAAAAATATTTCCCACGGAATTACCGATGGGGCTGAATATGTTACAATCTATTTTCCTACAGAAGTAAAAAGAAATATCGATCATAACACTTCTGTTACCCGATGAAACAACATCTAAACATTATGCTCTTGGAATGATTTTTTTTTTTGATTTGGAACTTGATTAAGTGTCATAGACTTTGTCACATAGAAAAGTTGTTTATTAAAGATATTAATCTCTGAGAATCGTCATCTTTTTTTGATGATTTTCCATCAATTATTTATAGACAAACTGTTTTTCTAATTTAGAATGCAAACGAAATGAAAAAAAAAACTTGTTTGCCATAACCATAAACAATATTTTGTATGAACATTTGAATAAACTTTCACCTGCATTGATTAACAAAGTTTTTTTTCGTTATTTCCATGGCACATGAAACAATTTCCTCAACAAAGAAAAAATAAACAAAATCGTAATTGAAAATAAAATTTTTCTGAACGACGCGGTTCCAATACCCAAACCCCAGACGGATTCTTGCATCATTGGAAGTTTAGGTCAACTCAAAGCAAATATTCCACATTCCGACGACACGACAATACCATAGAACCAACTCAATTTTTCAATTTTCCGTTTGCAACAAGGATGCAGTTATCAAAGAGAGCAGCATGATGCTATTCCAGTAACCATATACCTCTGCTGCACTGCCGTTAAACCAAATGCACTTATATGTTCGTTTCGTCCTTTTTTTTTTTAGATCAATAAACCAATAACAGAAAGTCCACAAATTTTACAGCTTCGTGCCCTCGTTTATTGGAAAATGATGCTTTGTTTTGTAAATTTTTCAATGTTTCAACTTCGAAGGAAGGAATCAGCTTAGCAAGGTATACCAAATCAATACAATAAACCACATGGTAGGTGTACCGCGCCTTTGTTTCCTGATAAAAAAAAAATTGAGATGAGGAATTCAGGAATTTCATTGTTCGAGGTATTATTTTGTATTTTGTAAACTTCCTGCTTTGTGTGGTGGTGGGCAAGGGAATATAGATTGTATTGGAAAATTAAATTTTTTTTTTTACCAACAAAGCAAAAAATATAAATAAAGGATATAAAATAAGGAGCAAGGTATACAATTTTCATCTGCATCTCTACTCGTGCTGATGGAGTAAAAGTTTTGCAATTGAGTATTTTCCAATAATTGTGGTATTCTATTTTGTTATTTTTGTTGTTTTCAAATTTGTGAGAATTGTGATTTTTCCCCTAGAGACCGTGAAAACAAATTGAATTTTTAATTCAAAGATTAGCAATTGCTGTAAAAGGGTATACCACAGGCGCAGGGACATTGTCAATGGGTCATAAAAGCATAATGGACTCACTTAAATGGATACAATTCCATAGTAATTCAGGACTCATACCCCACCCAAGTGAAATATAAATCTAGAATATTGGAAAGTGAGACATAAATCCACACTTTTACTTGATGCGATTACAGGTATATAAATAAAACTCCAATTAAAATAAAAGTAAAAAAACTAAGATTAATGCTAAATAAATAAATAAATTGCTTCGTTACAATAAAAATAAATGTTTTTCTTAGAAAAAGGTGGTTTTGGTTTTTTTTTAATTTCTTGAGAACGACATAAAATTTTTGCATCCGGTTTTCTTATTTAGACTTAAAATTAATAACAGCATTGAGTTTTGAAATTAAAATTAGCACTTAATTACGTAAAATTTTGAAAAAATGAATTTGAAATTTTTTTTTCAATTTTTTTTTTCAAAATTTTGACTTTGAAAATTAATATTTCAAAAACTATTTCTTAGAATAGATTTATTTAAACACAGAATGAAAGAAAAAGTTATTGGATTTTCAAAAACGTATCGCACAGCATTGTGAATGAAGCCGTTGATTTTAAATAATTTTTTTCCCATTTTAAGTCAGTTTTTTCGAAAATTGCCCCTGCCGGCTAAACGGAGGGGAATAGACCCCCCTCCGATACGATTTTTTTCTTGTCTCAACGCAACCTACACGCCGTAGCATTTTGTCGCATTGCTCATGACTCACCCTGTATGTAGGTATTATGTATTCGTGCAAAAAAAAAATTGAGATAACAATCAAACATGACATTACGATGATAGAGAAGACGAAACAAGTGGGTCCGGAAATTCTGTCTGTCTGTCTGTCAGTCTGTCAGTCTGGTTGAATAAAGTAACTACAGCCTAAACAGCTGAACCATTAGCTTTAAATTCGGTATGAAAGGTTCAAAAACCATTCCCTACAGAAGAAATTTAAATTATTCTTCTAGCTTGTAAAACAACGGTATACACAACAGTATACGAAAAGAAAAGTACGATTGATTTTGATAAAATTTCACATGAGTGATTTGCTGAAAACGATAGTCTTTTATAAAAAAAAAAAAAAACAAAACAAACGAAATAAGCTTTTAAACGGTACCTAACATAAACAAAATAAAAAAAAGTTGAAGAGCTCCAACTGTTAGACATACCAAACGAGTTAAAAACATGCAACAAAATTTCGAATGCTAAGCTATATATGTTCACCTTGAGGTGCGGGTATGCGGGCATGTTGCCCACTGCAAAGCATCTGTTTGGACTCACTGACTATAGGATTTTGGATGGGTGCGAACATTTGGAAATATACAAAGATTTTTTCGGATTTAGTTCTTACTACATAAATCTAAAAAAAGGGATGAAATCTGGTATATGGTACCTACCAATATATATATAATATTTATCTATATTTTTTTTTTGCATTTTGAAATATTTTTTAACTTCTTGCATTAAGCAGAACCATTCTTTTAAACTTCCGACGGTACTGCTAGAGTATCCATTCAAATTAGTTATTGAGCTATGTTAATTTCAACATAATAAAATAATTATTTTTTGTTATAATAACACTAAAATAATTTAAATAAGTGCCGATACGACTTGCAATCGAATTTGCCGTCGTGCTCAGTGAAAATGGACCCTAGCGGGTGCGTGGAGTAATTAAATTTAATTTAATTTAATTTGAAGAAAATACACCTTTAAGGTGATCAAATTGTTTTTTACTCGTTTTTTTCTTATAAACTTATTCTATGATACTGGAACTACAGATAAAAATATGTAAATTTAAACAAAAAAAGAACGAAAAGAAACGCACACGAACGAATTTCCAGCAAACTCAATTTAATACTTAAAATCAATCCCCTTATAGCAACCTCCGCTTGCACGTCCCTTGATAGATGTTATGATGGTAGCAGGAATTTAGTGAAATTTATAACCGTTAAAATAATTAATGAATTTAGTTGAATTTTCTATGGTGATATGTGTTTCTAAAAGGCGCTACAATCTACAAAACTTCATACATGCATGGCCTATCGTCCCTTCTCGTTGCATATAATATGTTTACCCTGGTATAGGTACCACTTCCAAATAATCACACGATGCGATCTGTAAATAAAATGCACGACTAGGTCGCACGAACTTGCTCTTGTGGTGCACGACTGGGTTCCACGTACTTGTCCTTGTGGCCAAGGCCGTAGCCAGACAATTATTTCGGGGGGGGGGGGGTTATACTTATTCCATACACCAATCAATCTGTACCTTTCTGTAGATGTAATAAATAAAATTAGTACAGCCCATGCACCCAAAATCCACCAAACACGACTTTTAGTTGCGATAATGATACTATTCTATGTATAAGGCAAGTTCTGGATTCGTAAAAAAAAAAAAAAATTGAGATAACAAATAAACATGATATTGCGATGATAGGGAAGTAGACAAAAGTGTGTTGGAAAATTCTGTTCGTTCGACTGCCTGTTTGCAGATCTGCAGCCTAAATGGATAGGCTGATTTGCAAACTTGGTTCAGAGTGTTTATTTAGTAGTCTCGTACTACGAGTTGTTGAAATTGGAATTTTAGCTCTAAAACAATGGTAAATGTCATATAACAGTTTGTTAAAACTTAATTTTTCTAAAAATGGCCTTTACGATTTTGATAAAACAGTCGAGATTTATCTTAAAACAGTACCTCCCATAGAACCGATTTTTTAAAATCAGAATTTCTCGGTAACAACAAAATCGATTTCAATTAAATTTAAAATTTAGGAAGGTTTTTATTTCCAAATTCATATACATAACTTTTTAGATTTTTTGAATATGTTGGAAACGCGAATATCGAATTTTTTCAGATTTTTTTCCAGATGAACTACAGATTTCGATGTATTGAAATACTAAAAAAATTGCAAAATATTTTTCAAAAATTAAAAAAGAAAACGGTTTAAAAAAAAACTGCTTTAACGATTTTCAATATTTTTTCCTAGGTAGAGTACTGCTAATAAAATACAATTGCATACTTAGTTTTTCAAGAAAACTCTCAAACAAATTTGAAAAACTAAAATAAATTTGAAAAACTAAAAGATTTTTCCAATATTATTTTTAAATAATTTTAAGTTATTAGTTATTAAGTAGGTACATTTATCATCACTCTTTAAGATTTTATTATAAAAAAAAGTATTAAATAACATGTAAGTATATCATTTTTATAAAATTCAATTTAATCTTCTGGCCTTCTGTGCTGCAAATATGTCTAAAACTTCCTCAGTGTCAATCTCAACTTGTCGATGAATTGACATGAATACCAATCCTGATAGTCTTTCTTCGCCGGTAGAATTTCTAAGGTAAGTTTTTAGACGTTTCATTGTCGAAAATGTTCTTTCCGGTGTACACGTTGAAACCGGTAGTATCGCCAAAATTTTGAGAAGCTTGTGGATGTTAGGAAACAGATTCTTATTGCATTCCCCAAGAGCTGTTATTCCACTCTTTGAACGCTTTGTATCTTTTTGTCTATGGCATTTTGTCTTCCATAACGTAAACTCATTTTTTAAAGTGTCCCAATCCAAAAAAGATCTATAAAATTTGAAGTTTTCTTTGTTGTAATTTTGTTCATATTTGCCAAGGATCGATGGAATTAAAATGCACAAAGAGGAAAGTATGGACTTATGATTTTCAAATCTTATTTTAAGCTGACTTAAAAAGTCATCTAAAATAGGAATCATTATACTTATCCTAAAATAGGTTTCAGGATCCGTTGTGCTCAAGTTTTGTCTGTGCTGTTGCTTTGACACAATTCGTGGAATTTGGAGTTTTTCATCCACAACACATATTACGTTGTTGCTCATTCCTTTTTCCTATTGCTGGTAAGAGAATAGAAACGCATGGAATGAACCGGCTAAAATGTTGCAAGTTACAATTGCAACTATATAAGTGGAATAACGAAGTTGAAAACTAATGCGCACAAGGACACCATTAGTTTATTTGGAAGGGAAATAAGAATATACGTTTATACTATACATATTGTTTCATGTAGATGCATACACATTCCTATCTAGGTATACTAAATTTCCTTGAGGCGTTTAGTTATTCATCATGTGCAATCGAAGCAAAAGTAACCTGGCATCCTGAGGCTGTGTTGTTTGAGGTTGTATTTAAAAACTGTTAGAGTTACCTTGCTAAATTCATCGAAAATTATATTGGTACCTAACTACGTAGGCTTTAAACTAAAATCGGAATGTTTTGAACATAATCACTAATTATTTGAGCACAAATTTCATACTTATGCGGAAAAGGTTGATTTACAGATGCATTTCTAAAAAAATTCGGGGGGGGGGGGGGTTTGAACCCCCAAAGATTCAAGCAAAAATCAAGGTATGCAGAAAATTTTTTTGCCTAAAAATAAGATTACCAAAAAAATTATTCCAAAATCGTTTGATCGATGTTTACTTAATATTTTTTATAAAAAAGTTTTTTCTACAAATTTGAAGAATGCCATTTTTAATTATTGCATTTTATGCAAAATAAATAAAAAAAATTGTCAAGGCGTTTTCCAAATATTGAATTTACAAAAAAATAAATTTAAAAATTAATTAAAACTAAAATTAAGCTTTGTTGCAAAATGTTAATAATGAAGTTTGTTGAAATTATATAGACCTCTCTAAAAAATATTTTTGATTTGAAATCGATTAACCTAAGATAGCTCAAGAAAAAAATAACGGTTCTATGGGAGGTACCGTTAATAGGCTTGTCAATTTTTTTTGCGATTTAACAAAAGGAAATCAAACAAAAACCATCAGTATTTTTTACAAGAAAATCGTTGGAGCCGTTTTCGAGAAAATTAAGCTTTTCCAAGACCGTTTTAGGGCAGGTACCGTTAGTTTTTGAGCTAAAAAAAAATTTCTATTTTTCCTCTTAGAAATGGTTTACAAACCCTATATACCAAATTTGAAGTAAATTGGTTAAGCTGTTTAGGCTGTAGGTGCTGATACATACAGACTGACATACAGACAGACAGAATTTCCAGACCCACTTTTTTCGTCTTTCCTATCATCGAAATGTCATGTTTGATTTTTTTTTGCACGAATGCATTTATAGTACCTATAATCGCAAGTAAAAATACAGTCCATATAAAATTAAATGTTATAATTTTCTGTATAGAAACGGTTGTTGTTACTTTCGGTAAATTTGAAAAAAATGGAACCACCTGGAGATTGTCTAATTCTAATAGGTACATAGCTATATGATAAATCCTACTAAAATTAACATTATAATGACAGCACATTACTTGTCGTATATGTCGACCACTTTCTCTTCATTCTTAATCTCTAAATTAACCGAATTTTGCAAGTTTCACGATGAACATTTTAATTTTTTTCCAGAAAATAGCTCCTATCACCTACACAGAATCAGAATGTCAAAATGAAAACACACATTGCATGTTTGAATTAAATTGAAACCATGCCGACAATAAATTAAAACGCCAAAAACTCAAAAAGACTTTTCGTGATAAATGTTTTTCAACACATTATTATTTCTTTACAAGCACGTACGTATGTGGTCGTCGGTTAATTTACCCTGCTTTTTTTAGCAATGGTCTCCTTCTTCATTATATTGTTATAGTATCAGCTTGTTGGTTGCACGCTTATGGTTTAAGCTATAAAATAAAAAAAAACATACACCCGCAGAATAAATCAACAACAAAGAAAATGTTACTTAAGCTCTGAAATCAAAACTGACAGACAAGGGAAAGTATAATCTTTAACGAAAGATTAGCCCCGCTTCGTTTGTCATCATGGCTTTCAATATTTTGTGTTAAGGTTTATGGCGATTAAAACCAACAACTTAAACTGCTGACTCCAATTCCCGGCCAAACCAAAAAAACTGTTGGAAATCTCTAAAACCAACACGCAAAAAATTGTTGTTTGTGTATGTATACCCTTCCTTGCATTAAATGTCACTTTGAAAAGTATACGCGCACCGGGAAGCGTCCATATCGCACTATGTGAGTGTTAAAAGGATATCCTCTTTGGAACAGTTGGACCGGTCCACAGAGTATGGTCGGTTTTACCGTAACGTTATTTAATGTTTGATTATTCGAGAACGATGAAACAAAAGAGAAGGGGCGGATTTGTGTTCTCTGTGCTTATGCCCCACACTATTAATATGAATTTTAATTTTATAAGTGATTATTTCCTTGACCTAGTCGTCACAAACTTGTTCTCGTATTAAAAAAAAGCTTGTGCGATTTAATTCGAGTATTTTTCCGGTTGGGTTTTAAGGGTAACGGCCAGGTGGGTTTTTCGACTTTTTATTCTAGCCCTAAAATAAACGGTACCTGCCACTTTACTTTACTTTATAAAAAGCTTGTTTTTCTCGAGAACGGCTTTAACGATTTTGACAAAACTTGACATGAATGATCTGCCACTAAAAGCCATTTAGACTGTTGAAACTGTTATTTCTAAAAAAAATCTGTTTAAACAGTACCTGCCATATAAGGTTTTTTTTTTAAATTTTGACTTTCTCGTTAACGACTCTGCGGATCTAAGCCAAATTTTATTTCTAAACAGGGGTAGGTAGCCAAATTATTATGGGGTACTTAATTTTTTCAAAACTTTTCAAAAAAAAAAAAAATATATTAATTAAACAAATTTTATATCTGAAAATCTAATATTTTGAAAACCAATTGATTAATTTAGTTTTCGAATGTTTTCGGTTAAAAAAGAATTGTTTTTAAATAATTGTTTTTAAATTAATATATCTTTTAAAATTACTGATATACCACGATTTTCTTGGAAAACTTTGGTTTGTTGTAAATGTATTTTCAAAGTTATTTATTTTTATAACTTTATTTTCAATTATTTCTTCTTATGTTTTATGGTTTTATGTAACTTGCCACAAGAGCAAGTTTGTGCGACCCAGTCGTGCCTTTTTTTTAATTTCTGAAAATAATTTTGTCCCGCATAGAAATATTTCAGATCTGGCATACCTGAAGGTACCTGTTAAAACCGGGCTAAAACAAAAACTCAAATTTGTTCTTTTGCGAATCACCAAAAGGCACTGCACACGTTTGAACAAGTTTGAAGAAAATTTGTCAAACCGTTCGATCTGTAGTTTGGTAAACAGAAAACCGAACATGCACAGACAGACGAACCGACCCATAGTGTGGTGTTTGGAGCTAAAATCTGGCCAAAATAGCATTCTTAAAAAATCTCTTGCCAACCCTGCATTGCTGTTTCTCAATAAGGTAATTGATTACTCCATAAAGCCTTAACAATTCCACTGTTTGAATTATTAAGGCTTTATCGTTTCACGTTGGACCACACGATCTCTCGGAATTGAAAATTGAAATTGAAATTTCGGTGTATACGGTCGAAAACTTAACTGTCATTTTCTGCTGCATAAAAAAATACTTTTTATATTCAAAAAGGAATATGTTTAATTTTTCAGCGATATTCAGCGATATTTCATAAAAAAATCGGCCAACCCGCCCCCCATTTTTTTAACTTTTTTTTCGTTAATTTTAGCTTATTTTGGAAACACAAATGATGGGACTATCAACAGAAGATGTTTTGATAAATACAAATACCAGCAGCAATGAGAGCCATCGATATAAAATGGATTTATTGTCTTAAAGTGATTTTAGATACATTTTGTGCTGCGGCTTCAAAAAAAATGCAGGGAAACAATGTCTTTTAAAGAGTCGTTTTTACTTATTTTTGATTTTCTCAAAAAATACAAAACACTAGAGCATTTGGTTTTCTGGTTTGGACTTAAAACTACTAAGAGCATTGAATTTTGGAAACAGAATTGTTTTGAAATGTTTTCTTAATTTTTTTTTTTTATTTTGAGCATTGTATATAAATTTCTATAGTACAACCATGGAGCAGCGCCATCTAAAGAAAGTTGTTAACTACACATTTGGAGGTTCTTACATTTACTAAGTGTCTATTCTGTTACCCTAACAATAGTCGTCTACGAAACAAATTAATAATATATAATGTATTTTATTGGCTCTAAAATCCATATTTCCTTGACAAGAGTCGTAAACAAAACAAAAATAATATATGTTTACGACTGTTGTCAGGGTTACAGAATAGACAACTATTAAATGCACGAACCTAAAAATGTGTTTATCACACGTTTCTCAAGATGGCCAGGCGGTGATTATTCAGCATGAAAATACTATAGAAATGTATATACAATGTTTTGAGTTTGAAAATTAATTTTTGAAAAACTATTAGCTAGAACAACTTTATTTCAAAAGAACATCAAATAATAGATTTCTGGCTTTCCAAAAAATTATAGCAAGGCATTGTTGAATATACCGTTGTTTTTTAATTTTTTTTTTCCTGTTTTCAGTTAAATTTTTAGAAAATTGCACCTTCCGCCTTGCTCAATAGGGCAAGTATTGGTTTCGTGAAAAAAATTCGAGGTTTTATTCAAACCTGACATTACGATGATAGAGAAGTCCAAAAAAGTAGGTTTCGTCATGCCGTCCGTCAGTCTGTCTGTGCGCATGTGCGTATGTGCGTATGTGCGTATGTGCGTATGTGCGTATGTACGCATGTGTGTATGTGTGTATGTGCGTATGTGCGTATGTGCGTATGTGCGTATGTGCGTATGTGCGTATGACGGGTGCGGTTGTCTGTTCACCGAGCTACAGCCTAAACGGTTAGACGGATATTCTTCAAACTTCGTCTCTAGCATTTTTTTATGATTCCCTACAGGAGAAATTTGAATTTTTGTTTTGGCCGGGCTATAACGGGTACCACCCATATACCTAACGGTTTTAGTTTTTCCAAATTTACTCAAAAACTGCTCTAACGTTTTTGATGAAACTTTTTGAACGTTATATTTGAACTGTTTTTAAAATAACTGCATTTCAGGTTTTTGGCTAAAAATTCACATAAAGGAGAATTGATGTTTACGGTTTTTACAAATTTGGCCATAAATTAATGACGGCTTACCCGATTTAAAAAAAATTAATATAAATCAGTTTTGTAGCTTTTAAAACAATAAAAAAATATTGGACAGGTTTTGGACTAAATACCACACACACACACTGTGTGACGACGGTTGCCATGATGAAACTTATTTTTTATATGCTTCTTCATCATCCACATGGTATACAAGAATAATAAGGTATGTTTGACAGTTCAGTGCGACTGAGGTGTGACGTCATCATGAGATAATGTTTTCTTTTCGAGATATGAAAATTAATATTAAAACTTTAAAGTAAAACGATTAAATTTCTCTTTTAAGTGATTGTTTTTGTATTTTTTCTTATGTATGTTTGTTGTTTTTATTAATAGATATTATTTAAAGTTAATAATCTAAAATAAAACCTGTTAAGAGCAAAAGTTTAACTTTTTCAGCCAAATATATTTCATAATCATCACAGTTTTTCAGTAATGTGATGTGATATGTTTTCAAGTGTTTCATAAATTCAGGAGATGGCTTTAGCAGAGTACCTTCAGATTTTGAAAAAAAAATCCAGAATCAGAATTTTTCGCTTAGACGTTAGTCGTCGCGCCGATTAAGTATTTTAATTATATATCCGGTTTTGTTTTCAAGAGCATCATATTGAAGTTCTTGGTTTCAGTTTTTTTCTTTGTAATCGTCGTTTTTGCTACTTAGATTCTTGCGGAAAGTTTTTCGCAGTTATCACATTTTCATCGTCTTCTTCTACTTGGCGTTGCTACGCAATGACTTGTATGTTTCTTTTCGTCCTATCAGCTCTTAGTGCTATAACGAATCGCTACCGCAACTCTTAGGTACATTTGTAGATAATATTGCGTTTAAGATCTAAAATTCTTTCTTTTCTTTTCAAAATGCGCTCATTTAACAATTTATGCTTAAGGAGAGCATATAAAAGAGCATATTGTTGCATATTTAATATTCACTTTTTTATTACCACACGCTTTAACCAAAATAGCACTTACATCACTTGTGTCTTTTGGGAATGGGAAAAGCCTTAAATTTTCACATGTTGTATTCATTGAATAACTGGAGCAACTATCCACAGAAAAATTATATTGGTCATTTTGACACTTTTAAAATTGTTTGTGTTATTAAAATTTAAAAGTGTTTATTTTTCATTACATTACATGTCTTTTATCACACAAAAATATCCACTGCAATGAAATTAAAATCGACTGTCACTTACGATGAAGTCACATGAATATAATATGGCGACCCTGCATCTAAAATCCAACATACCTTGTGTAGCTA
Source organism: Baccha elongata (assembly GCA_951217065.1). Classification (NCBI taxonomy): domain Eukaryota; kingdom Metazoa; phylum Arthropoda; class Insecta; order Diptera; family Syrphidae; genus Baccha; species Baccha elongata. Next base: position 101,775,864 of record OX578272.1, on the reverse strand, counting down.
GGTTTGATTGAAACATCGATTTTTTTTTACACAAAACCTTGCACGAAACTATAGTTAGAAAGAGTAGAAAGATAGGAAAGAATCGTTTAGAATTTTATTTTTCATTGCATATGATCATGGGCGACGTCCAGCATAAGCTGGTAGGTATGCTGAAAAGAACCAAATGCTTTGTACCCGATTGGGGATTGAACCTGCAACCATTGAGCTAACAAGCAAGCACTTTTTTTTTATTTATTTTAATTCAATTTTTATTTTCAATTTAACTTATAACTACTTAAATGCTAGACAAAAACCTTAAAAACTAGCTTACAGAATAACTTAACTAACTTACTGGCCCCATACGGGCGCTCTAAATTATACTATAACTATTTATATTAAAAATGCCTTTGGGCGTAAAAACTAACTTAAATTAAAATTCAAAATTACTTAAAACTAAACGAGAAAATTTTTAAAAACTCGTTTTTCGAGACATTTTATTTTATATAATATATAATACAAGCAAGCACTCCATCCATTGTACCATTGCCTTGCCGCCCATTAGAGTAAAACTAAAAACAAAATATATCGCATCGAACCCTTTCAACATTCTTTTTGTTTAATATTTTGAAATTTAAACAGCAACTTCCATTTTCATTAAATGGCGCTTTTAAAAATTTGCTTAAACAAAATGCTGATTTAATTTATAGGCCTTTGCAAAACGTTCGTTATTTTAGATCTTACAACACAATTGATATATTAATTAGAGTTTTGGTTCAAACCTACGCAATAACGGAATCACGAAAACAATCTGAATCGTGGCACACATCATCGCCTTAAACAAATATTTTGCAATGCACCCCTGGTTGGAGTGGCCATGATGATGCTAAGTGTAAGTGCACTATTTTTTTTATACAACACGTTCTGCAGACCCCCTTGAGTCTGGCCAATCGTTGTTGTTATATCGATTTAAACGTTTTTCGCTTCATGGGATTAAAACTATATTTTCCTTCATAGCTCGTACGTGGTAATGAATTTAATTGCGGACTATTGGTCCGGATGTTGCCTTTGCTGTGCGAGTGTTCGTCCTGAGTGAGTGGAAAGAATGATGATGAAAAGTTTGTCTATAAATTTCACTGAAAAAATGTTTCATAAAAAAAATCTTATTCTTGGGAATTTCTGACATCAGAGAGGGTGTTACATTGCTCTCACGTCTGCCAGCATGCAGCATTCCCTCTGCCCAATTAACATCAAGCCAACAAACATAAAGGAAGAGTTTCCATTTCCGCTGTGGCAAATAATTGGGGGAGCGTACTTTTTTTCTTCGGCGTATTCCTACTTTTAATACTTCTTTAATCATTTCCAGCACGTTCGCCCGCTGTGTAACCTTCATGTGATCCTTCCTCAAAAAAATATATAAGTATACAAAAATACATCAACAGAAGGTACCCCCAGACCAAAGTCAGTTAGAGGAGGAGAAGGATGAATTGTCGTCATAAACTTTGTAAAGTGTTCGGACACAATATGAAAGGAATTTCGTCTTGGTTTCTCATTTCGTTGATTTAATTTTTTTTTTATTTTGTGTTTTTTTTTCGACAGTTCTCAACTTCAATTGTAATAGAAAATCGATTTGCACTGCACAAATAGAAATCTTCATCTCAGTTACAGTTTTGAAGTTAATCTATACCGATGGTATTATGGGAACGCTATATGTGCATATATACCTATAGGAATATCTTTATAGAAACATAATGTTCATGAAGTAGAACTTATGATAGTATGCGGATAAGTTATAGAATGTATAAAACGAATAAAAGTTTTGCTGACTGAAAAGTTTTAGGAAATCCTCTTTCAAAAGTCCTTTAAAGTTTTGTTATACGATGGCGTTGAGGAATTGTGTTGGAAATTATATTTGGGATGAATAATGGCCAGAACCGAATTGCAATCAGAATTGCGAAATAATAATGCACCATTGGGAGTGTTGAGGTGAAGATTGCTTATAGGGATGGTTTTGGTAAAATATAATAAAAAGAGTCTGTTGCATAATCTTATGAAATATAAATGAAATTATAGTTTTTTTGTTTTTTAATGAGTTTTTGTTTATGTGGAAAGATTTTGTTTACTAATATTTTTTTTTGAGAAGTTTGAGTTCAAGGCAAGGTGTGTGAATTGATTTCTACTATATACTTACTAAAAGTGTCAGTATATAGGAAATTTTCACACACAATATTACTTTACAAAATTGTGTTAAAAAATATTATTTTTGAATTTAAATAGTTGGAAGACAATAAAAGATCTAAATAAAAAGAAAAGATCTAATAATAGCCAAAGTAAATATAGTACATTTTAAATTGACATAGAATAGAACAGAAATAGTGTTTATCCTCATTTTTAGTTCACCGTCATATTTCCACATCGTCTATTCACATATAGTTACTAATGTACACATAAAAAAAAAAATATTTCGAGGGTAACATAAAAAAAAAAAATATTTCGAGGGTAGCGACAAGTGGAGTTCGAGTTGACCATGGGTGGGAGACTCACTGCAACATTTTCGAAGTCTTCAACGAACAAGTCCATAGCAGTGCGAATCATTGACGTATTACATATGGACCGCCAATAGCCAACTTCACTCGTGTTCCTATATAACTAGGGGCGGCATCAACTATTAGCGGGAAATCTGCGTAGCAGAGATATGATTTTTTTAAATTATTATTTAGTATTGAAGTATTTTGGTGGAAATTGTTATCAAACTACTTTTATTTTACAAAATAAATCCACTCCTTATGGCATGAGTTACTTACAGATGAATATATTATCGTTTTCATTTAAATTTTGATGGCAAAATTAGTACACTAAAAGATGATGGCGTTTTTAGGCTGTTTCTAGCTGGAACAACTTTTTTTTCTGTTTGTATGAACATTTCAACCGACTGGCGGATGCGAATCGCAGCGTTACTGTCAATGGTGAACGCTACCGAGCGATGATAACAAACTTTTTTTTGCCCGAAATGGAAGTTCTTGACTTGCATGATATGTGGTTTCAACAAGACGGTGCCACATGCCACACAGCACGCGAAACAATGGCGCAATTGCGAGGCGAGTTTGGTGAACAGTTAATTTCACGTTTCGGGCCGGTCAATTGGCCGCCTAGATCGTGCGATTTGACACCGTTAGACTATTTTTTGTGGGGGTATGTCAAAGCTAATTTCTATAGGGTCAAGCCCGCTTCGATTGACGCACTGAAAGCCAACATCCATGCATTCATTCGTGAGATACCGGCCGATATGTGTGAAAGAGTATGCCAAAATTGGACTCAGCGGATGGGCTACCTGAGACGCAGCCGCGGTCAACATTTGCATGAAATTATCTTCAAACATTAAATTGCAAGGTTCAAACTATTGATTCAAATAAATATTTCATTCATTTTGTCGAATTTTTTGTGTTTTTTTTTTTTTTAAAGTTCTAAACCTCTTAAAAAATCACCCGTTATAAGTATATATATTTGTTTGTATCATTTAATAGGCTAAGTAAAACCATAATATATTATCTGTATTTTATTATTTTAAATTAAACGTTTTTATGTCTAAAACAAAAATCAGTCCCCTGGGCTCGTCCCCTGGCAATTTTACAAAAAAAGGTACTAAAATTCTACCCAGAGGTCTGTGACATTTTCAGAAGATGATTTATTTTAATTTTTTTTGCTATCCGACATACAGATTCCCTAAAAGTTATTTGTCATTTAGCTTTAGTCAAGAATTTAGTTAAACATTTTTGCACATTAAAATTTAGTTGGTCTGATGGATGAACGTCAACACCAGCTGATTCGTTACCCTCGAGTACCTAAATGAGTTCATATACACATAGAGAAATTATCTTTTTCAAAAGTAAGTTTCAAATGCTTTTCGTAGGAGCGTTTAGTAAAAGAAATGCTTAGCCATAAACAAAAAAGGCATGAGTATGACATTTATGATATTCCACTGAACTCAAAGTTAGTTTTTTCGTTTAATGGTTACAATTTAATTTAACTTAAGTTTTTAATTTTATTGAACGCACCCATTTTGAAATGAATGTAATCACAAAATAATGTAATTAATTTACAGCTGAGATATTTAGTTACTGATTTTTGATTAATGATTATACTTCTTTTAACGAGTTTACTACTGAAAAATATCCCTAGTTTTATTTCTATTTGGTATTTGATAAATCGATTGCAAATATAGATACTTGGAGGAGTGATCGGCCATCGTGTCCCATGGTGATAATATTCTTTATGGAGACAAGGAAGACAACCAACTTAAAAAAGAGTCATTCCCATTTCCAAACTGGTGAGTGATTACCAAATGGTTTACAAATGAAGGGGAAGCGTCCCAAAACCCAAACTATGGGAGAAATGTTGATACGACAAAGAAATTGCTACGCCCTTTATAACAGTCCTTGACCTTTTACCTGAAAGAAAAGTTACTGAACCGAAAGTGAACCACAGTTAGTTCTTGCTGGCTCCGAATCCGGTAGACTTACCGATCTGTTCTGCGGTCACAGTCAACCCCTAACATGAAGATACTTTGGGGAAGCATTAAAATGGAAAAGTTTTAGTTTCATTTGAGATCATTAATCTCGTCGGAGGAGAAGAAATGCAATTACTACAAAAATCACCCAATATAAAATTACTAGGTAATCATCTTTCTTTTAATTTTGATTGAAATCAAGAAAGTTCGTAGTGACTTTTAATAAATTTTCGTAAACAGTATTTAAAATATCGTCTCGTTTTATGGAACAAAAGTTTGTGTGCACGTATTTAAATTTTGTGAAAGTTTTTTTGTAAAAGGACAACTGGTATCTGTATTGGTATCTTTCTCAAATCACCTTTATCAAAAGAGCGTTCAGTATATTTTATGGCATAAGAACGTGTTAGTTAAAGAAACCATAGTGCCTCAGCTGCTGTTGCTGTTTCATGCAAAAAAACTTCATTTCCTGATTCAAGTTTTGATTTAAACATACAAAAAAATATTTTAATCCAAAATTTACGTATCTTAATTATTTCCAACTAAAATTTCTATTTAATCTATGAAACAAACAAACTATAAACTTTGTCCTCAAATTTCTCTTAATTCTCAACTCTTGTGAATAAAACAAATTTGTTTAAGATCTTTTGTAAACGAGCTACAAAACTTTCATACTAAGTCAAAATCCTTCATCTGTTCACAATGAATGAAGTGTTACTTGTATTATGACAACGATGGAAGGCAGCTGAGTCAAATCCTTCCTGCAGACATTACTGTCCGACCACAACACGGTATTTTCGTTATAAATATTATATACTTATATTGAACCCAACTAGAGTATTTTTTTTTTTTTTTTTTTGTAAAGATTGCAATTGCAACCTCAAGAAAATCTTAACTTTTCGCGCGATTTCCTTCCTTTGGTGTTGGCTTTTCTATATCTCATGACAACTGTACCACATCGCATGACAAGTTTCTGGAGTTACAGACTGACGCTTTCAATTCACTTGGCGAAAAAGTTCTACACGCAAAAATCTTATTGCACAGTTGAGTGTAGAGATGAACCCAAATGCAATTGAAGTTCGTCCTCTTGGTTGAGAAAATTTACAGTGGGACAGAATGTAATTCTGATGGAAAATAAAATAAAAAAAGGAACACAAAATAAAATGAAATCAAGAAAAATAACACTATCTGAAACATAATAAAACAAGACCATTTAGTTTAAATAAAAAGAAAGCGAAATTATAAATAGAGAGAACAAAAATTCCCACCAAACCCGACCGGCTAAAATTAAGACAATTTATGCTCTTGTAACATCTATAAAAAAAATCTTAGATGTAAATAGAATTGAAATTTCATGCTGGATTTGAGCTCAAATTTCAGGTGTCAGAGTTCAGAACAATCACTACTACGTCACATATCATAGTATATTAAATTTTAAGTTGCATCTTGTCCCACTGTGTGCATCCTAAAACGTTTTATATCGAATTTTCACGTCCGATAGCTGAAACTATCCTCTATGGATTTTTTTTGTTCGTGATTTCGTTCTTCTTCCATTTCTTTCTGTAATACGATTTTGTGATATGGTTTCGCCTTCATCCACCCCAAAATCACAAACTACTGTGACACTGATTGCACAACTGCAAATTGTTCAAAATTTAATTTTCCAAAAACGAAGACTTAAAGAAAAGACATGAACAGCGGCAGCAAGGCAACAACAGTATACCAATGGAAAATGGTAGGAACAACATGAACGTCAGAGATTATTCAGTGTGCAAGGTAATTTAATTTGAGTCTCAACAGAAACGTTAATGGAAACAATTAAAGGATTAGACTTTGCTTGTTTTAACTTTTCTTGTTTGTTGTTCAGTGTACTTTATAATTTTACTTATTTCTGTTGACCATGTATTGGTTTCGCGGAAAAATTATGAATTATTGACTACGCGTATAGCCTTCAGTCCTCTATAGGGAATTATAAAATGTTGTCAAAAAATAAATGACAGCTCGAACTACGCTGATGACAGATTGAAATTATGTATCGCGCTTTTTTCAAACTGTCAAACTCAAAATCTTGTAAAAGTATTTTGTAAATAATCCCTTTTTTTAATGTGAAATTCGAGATTTAGGTGACTAAAAAGTTTAAAAATATACTATTCACAATTTTCGCGTACAACATTAGAATTTCCGCTCTTGTTTTCAATCAATTTGTAAAAATGATAAAAAAATCAGTTGTCATCCGCGTACTGCTGATTTTGACACTGGCTCTGCGAACGAGAAAGAGATATATCGTTGTTACCTAAAAAGCACTATTGAGGATTGGTAAAGTTGAAATGCGCAATTAGTCAAAATTAGAACTAAGTTATCATTGCTCTTTGGTATTAACTTGGCTACTACAGCGCCACACGATATGGAAAAGTTTAAATGCGCTACGGGTTGTCAAAACTAGCACTAGGTTATCTTTGCTCTTTAGTAAAAACTTGACTACTGCAGCGCTACAAGTATATGGGATTGCGTCTTTTTTTGACTGTGCGCATTTCTTAACAAAAATAACTGAAATAAAAACTAAAATTGTAAAGGCCGGCCACTTCTAAGTAGGCAAAATATATTTTATTCTATAAATTGTTTTTATTGTCAATTGACTGACTTTATTGTCAATTGACTGAAAATTAAGTCAATTGACTACAGTCTTTAAGTCAACTTTTACTTTTGTTTACTGCTTTATGCCATTTACTATGCAAATCAATATTTCTCTAACAATACTTTGTGACAAGTTAAAAAAATATTTACCTAACCGTTAGGACTTAAAGTGTCAATACATACAGACAGACACACAATTGTCAACACTATTATTTTGTCTTAGTTAACTGCCCATAGTCAAAACTTTAATAATTGCCTAGTGACTGTTAGCTTTAAAGTTATAAAGTCATTTGGAAAAATGTCATAAAAATGTCTTTTTAGTCACTACTTAACTGTAGTCATGAATTGACTGCTTTTTTTTACAACTCTGATAAATGCGACTTAGTTTTGTATATTTAATTTAATTTTTATTTGACATTAACTAACAAAATTTTGTATTTTCTTTTGAAAATATACAGTTTGAAAGAAACAGAAGCTGTTAATTAAGTAAAAATGTAATTTGAAAAAACGTTGCCATATAAATTAAATTAAACGGATTTGGATAGTGGATATTGGCGAAGGATGTCTTCATTTGAAGGTAAGTTGTAAGAATTCATTAAGGATACTTTACTTTACTATACACAAGTTTAGCTAACAAGTTTAGTTCACTTCAAGGACTAAATTCGTTTTTCTGAAGTACACTGACGTTAATTAGTCATTTTACGTTGACACTGCAGGTTCATACTGATTTTAACAGGATTTTCTGAGAACTTCCTGTTCTATGAAGGTTTTTTGTTTTCGTTTCAGCAAAATTGAATTCTTGGTGGACATCTATCATGAATTTATGTATATAAGCAAAGTAATACAATTTTTTGCAAATTATATTACAAAACCATCATTCGGTCTTTGTTTAAATATTTCCGTTGGTGTGGTAATATAATGGTGAGCGTGACACAAAATAACTGTGGCATCTAACTTTCAGTATTTCAAAGAATATAAAAATGTCTCGCGAAAAAATACATTGAATAATTATCTAGCATTTTATTCATAGTTTTAGTCGAGGGTTTAGTGGAGCATAATTGAATGAAATTCAAAATATATAGGGGCATATTTATAGACACTGTTTAAGTTGTTTTTAGAAAAACTCGAGTTTATCTTGTTTAAATTACATTGCTTAAACCCAGACTAAGCAAAACTGTAGTTTAAAAACAACTATGAATACGCCCCATAATCTTTAAGTGGCCTTAAATTCGATGCGTTTCGTCCAAAGGTAAATGGTGGACTCCTCAGTAAATCCGCTCTATACTAATTAAATGCATTATATAAAATTATCTGAATTAAAATGAAGCAATATAGTCCAGTCAAATCTTCACCGTATTCTGTTAAATCAAGATTTTAACGTAAATAAGTTTCGTCTACGTATTTCATTGGCAGGCGACTTTAACAACAGATTACTCATTAGAAAACTTGCGAAAATGTTGACTTTCACACTTAAGTTGAAAAACCTTCGCATATGCAGACTCCCTCGCTGTTAAAAGTATACAAATCTGCATAAATACCGACTTACACTTTAAATAACAAGCTTTGAAAATACTTATTTCTTGATTTAATATATTTAAAAATTATAAACTAAATTCTCGATTTAAGTTTGAAATTCTAAGCAAATGCCGACTTGTACACTTTAGTTTAAGAACTATCGAAAATACCGACTTTCTAGCTTTTATAAGTTTAAAAACCTTTAAGAATGCCGACTTGCACAACTTAGTTCAAAAATCTCGAATTCAATGACTCAAATACTTTTAAATATTTTAAAATTTTCAAAATGCTCACTTTGCTGACTCCTCAAATCCGTGGGGGGGGGGTTTACTTTTAATTTTGAGTTCGAAATGCATACGATAAATAATAAATATTAAAAACTAAAATTCCATCTTGTTTTTTTTTTTATTTCTTATCGATTGTTTGCGGTCAATAAGAAAAATTATTATTCTGTTAGAGAGCAGAGTGTTAATAGCTGCAAATTAATTTTTCTGATTTTGACTAAATTGTTCAAATGATTCTCTAAAAGCAAGCGATGTCCGATTGGGCTGAAAAAAGTTTCAGTCGATAGACCATAAAAACATAAGATTAACTTCGTTTTTTTTTTTTTTGTTGACTGAGGAAAAAGTTTAAGGGTGTTAATCGGGGTGCACCAACTTTTTTCAAATCACTTTAATCGATTAAAAGGCTATCTAAAACCATGTTCATGTACGATTTGTCTGAAATAAATTTTAATTGATAGTTTTTGGATACGACTTTACGCTGACATCAACCGCGTTTTTTTTTTTGTTGACTGGGATAACATTTTATAGGCTGTTAATTGTTGTAAGTAATTAACATAAGAATGAACATAAAAACAATAAAAAGACTAAAAATAGTCGAATTACATTTTATTAAGTGGAGTATTTATGAATGAAATTCAATTTTAAAGGTTTTGTGGCCTTTACTCCAAGCATTGCGTTTCGCCCTAGTTTGATGGTGGGCATAGGCGTATTGAGTGGGGGGGGGGGGCAGGGCGTCCGCACCCCCCCTCCCCCCCTAAGCCTCCAGGATCATGTTATTATTTAGGTGATTTCATCATTATGTACATTAATAACTGAAACTTTTTCGTAAATATTAATATTGGCAAATCTTTAGATTAATATTATGTATTCAAAATAATAATTATTGTTGATAAAGTGTCTCAAAAAATAAACACAAGACTTATCCAATGCGCGATTTAAACTAAAAAAACATACCATAGTAAGTGGATTGATGCTATTGGTGACAAGGTATCTGCAAACCAGAAACATTGACCTGTTCCAAGCAAAGAAGTCTGTTACAACTCTACAAAGTGTCTTAAAAGGAAGGCGCGATGAGGTGGATCAATCTTTCGGTTTGTTATTTTTAAAGAAAATAAAGCTCCTAGAACGTGTGGGAAACAAGTCAGAAGAGCAAATGCTATCCAGGAAGGAGAACAAAATGTAAAACAGTATTACAAACTTAATTTATATATTCCTTTCCTTGACCATTGCTTACTAGAGATCAGCGAACGTTTCGGAAATCAATTTTTGTCTATCTGCCAACTACAGATTTTCTTACCCAGCTTTATTAATCTCGCTAGTTCAGAAGACGTTAAAAAAGCTGTATAATCAGTTTCGTATCCTGATATTTCAAATTATGACCTTGAATTTGAGTCAAAGGTATTAGTTTTATTTTTATATCATTTGTTTTTATTTTTATTTTAAAACAAAATATGGTCAAATAACCGGTCATTGAAAAATAAGAAAGACAACATTTTTGTTCTTACTTAAGTATATTTTGATTGTTTTTTAAACCAAAATTAAAAAAATCGGAACTTGAAAAACAGCCAGTAAATAAGGACTATTTGTATTTTTGATTAATGGAGATTTTTTTCTTGAAATCGTATTTTTATTTATTCACTTTATGCAATCAGTCATTGGTATTATGATTTGAACTTATTTTCCTATATAATATCGATTTTTTTTCGGTTTGTACGTATGAGTAAAACCTTAACTGTTAAATCTTTTAATTTTGAGTTCTTTTTGTCGTGTTACTTCAAATTAATGTCAATGTCTTCAATGTCTGAAAATCGATTCCAGATCTGTCTAACTGCACTTTAATGATAAAGTAGTTCATTCTTTCGGTAACCAAAAAAGTTCTGTTTTTCATTCTACTATTAGATATGGAAACAAACATGGAAGGAGAAAAATGTAGAAAATATCCCAGCAACAGCTTTAGCTTCTCTTCCAGTTTGCAGTAATATACAATTCCCAAATATAAGGAAGATACTAGAAGTACTGTGTGTACTTTCAGTTACGTCAGCAGACCCAGAGATATCATTTTCCGTCCTGAGAAGGTTAAGGGCAACAAGGTTAAGGCTGAGGGCAACAACTTCCGAAGCACGTCTAAATGGATTAGCATCCATGAATATTCACAGAGAAATCAACATAGATCCTGAGGAAGTTGTTGAGCAATTTGGCAACACGAAAAATAGGAGAATGGACTTGATTTTCCCAAAAAACAAAAATTGAACATTCACTATTTCAACAATCAAATTAAAGTTTTCAAAATATGATGTTATATTAACATAATAAAATTCATTATTATTTATTGTCTTTATTATTAAAATATCAAATTAATAAAATGTTGTTCACAAAAAGTTTAATTTTATGGATTATGCAAGTGAATTAATCTACAGTTAGCTAACTCTGGGCATAAATTTATCTCCAATTGACCCAAGAACCTGAATGTTAGTAGGTAGAGGATTCATGCGGAAGGACCTAAGAAACTCTGAGAATACAAAATCCAAAGCATTTGTTTAGTTAATCCAAAGTTATCTCACCCGATTCGGTGAGTTACCTAACCCAGGTTTAATTTTAATCTCGCACTGAAAAACTGGACCAAAGAGGAGAAAAAAATGGATCCACTTATTTTACTAACTTAAGAGGACTACAAAAAAATAAAAAGTAAACAAAAAATTATTGAAAAATTATACAGGTGCCCCCCCCCCCCAAAAAAAAATCAAACCCAATCTAGTACGCAATAATAAATCGAATTACTTAATAAAATGTAATTCGACTATTTTTAGTCTTTTTATTGTTTTTATGTTCATTCTTATAACTTCGCTTGGCCACGCGCGAGCATAACATCATAATTTCTAATGTCTAACTTTAATCAAAGTTCTTTAGAATAATATAATTCACAGGGAGTTTTCTCTGTAAATTTTATAAAGCAGTCGGTAATCATCGACAATTATTGCGTACTAGATTGGGTTTGTAGGCATTAATTATTTTTGTGACTGTTGCAAACAGACTGTTGTTTACTCTATTTGTCACAACTAAAGTAAATAGAAACCGAAACATTCTTTTATCTTCAATCGTATGATCCTCCCGCTATATATCGATATTTTACATTTATACCGTATTACTTAAAACTTTAAATACAGCTCTCGATAGCTGTTCTAGGCTTTTTGATCTAATAAACTTTCATGGAAACAAGAACGTAATCAAGTCTTTTTTATTCGAATAACCTGCTCGCTATCCTACAGGTTTGATGTCATCTAGCTGATGAGCCCACCATCAAACTAGGGCGAAACGCAATGCTTGGAGTAAAGGCCACAAAACCTATAAAAGTAAGTAATTAACGGTAATTCAGAAATTATTTTTTAAAAAACTCATAAATAAATCATAGAAACCAAAGTGTTATTAAAATAACAACCTTTTGTCATGGTTTCATCCTCCAGTTTGTATTGTATTTTTTAAGGTGTTAGCATATACCAATTTTGTCTGATTTATGGTGTTCAGAAATAAATTCTGTTACATTTTACTGTGCCCGTCTACAGCCGTTGCCAAAGCAACAAGAATATCAACATCGAATAGCTATGTGCAAAAAAAGGAAGATTTAACTGAAATTAAGAAATGCGTTCATTCCGTGGTTTTTATAAAAATTAGTTTTACAAAATGTTTATAAAAATGTTCAGACTTCACATCTCTGCCCAAGTTGTGTTTTAACCGAAATCCCAGATATGGTATTTGCTCTTTATTGTCTACACTTATTAAATAAAAACTTGGAATGTTTTTTTTCAATACAAATATTCAGTTTTCACAGTGTAATGTCTGTCCTTCGAAATAATTTGTTTAAAGAACAAACATTTTTACTTGCGATTGTAGGTACCATAATTAAAAAAAATTGATATAACAATCAAATATGACTTAACGATGATAGCGAAGTCGAAAAAAGTGGGTCCGGAAATTCTGTCTGTCTGTCTGTCTGTTTGTCTGTGTGTCAGTCTTTATGTATTAGCACCTACAGCCTAAACGGCTGTTTCGATTTACTTCAAATTCGGTACCATTCCTTAGAGAGGAAATTGAATTTTTTTTAGCTCAAAAAATAACGGTACCTGCCATATATCGGCTTAATTTTCTCGAAAACGGTTCCAACGATTTTCTTCAATAAAATTACAGATGGTTTTTGTCCAATTGTCTTTTGTTAATTTGCAAACAAAATTTTTTTGCAATCTTATTAACGGAACCTCCCATAGAACCGTTATTTTGTTTTTGAGCTATCTCGTGAACGGGTTAATTGATTATAATTTAAACAAATTGTTTAAAAAGACTTAGATGACTTAATAAAACTTTGATACCAATATTTTGCAAAAATTCTTAGTTTTAGTTTTAATTAATTTTTTAATTTAATTTTTTGTAAATTCAATATTTGGAAAACGGCTTTACAAAAAAAAATTATTTTACTATTTAACACTTTAAATTGGCGTTTTTTTAAATTTTATTAAAAACGAATTTGGAATTTTTTTGATAAACTTGCATTCAGGTAAAAAATATGTCTTCATACTTTGATTTTCGTTTGAGTATTCTTAAAAAGTAGTTGTAGCACTTTTAAAAATAATTCATATGATTTTATTCGTATTTTTCATTTTTATTAAAAACAAATTATTAAATTTATTTTCATTTATGTGGTAACCATCTACATGAACAAGTCCATGCGAGCCAGTCGTGCTACAGAAGAGAACTTTATATATTTTATATCTTCCATATTTTGCAATATTTGCCATATTTGTCTTACTTTGAATAATAATGTGATCAAATAGTGTGAGACAAAATCTCATGCACGTGTCTTCTTATTCAAAGTTCATGTTTATATAAGAACTCTATATCAATCGACTTTGACTCTATCTAAATTTTGCCCAGAGTCATAAAACATAAAGATATAAAATCATAGTTAAGGAGTAATATCCCATAAAATTCAGCTTTGTCATTATTTTGATTATTGTCTGACCTCTTCAAGGATATCTCTATCTACACATAAACATTGCTATAACAATATATAAAGCAAACAATATAAAACTGTCCTAATTCCAATTATTACGTTAGAAAATGTAATAAATTTCCTTCTAGAGCTTCCAACCCAAAATAACACAAGCAAATTTGTCCTTAATAAACATAAAATACCACTATAACCACTAGAAACAAATTGAGACATATGCTAGGATATTTTATCACACAAGAACATACCTACTTATTGTAATTGTATTGATATAAATAAAATACAATCAAAAAATCGAAAGGATCAAAATGTTAAGTGACATAAGGATAAATGGTAACAAAATTTCCTAGAAACAAAATATGACCCATAAGATGATAGTCGTTGTGAAGTTCTTTTCTGCTGCCTTACCTGTCATTTTATTTTTTCTTTCTATAAATATAGTTTAAATTGGCAAACAAAAAACCAATGACACAGCCAAAGAAGGACTAAAAAAAAAAATGATTTAATGGTAAGGACCCTCGGATATGATGACGATGATGATGATTGGACGGTAATAAAATTTTCCAGACCAATATAAAACACATGCACAGTAAACCACCCTGCCGCAGCCTATAAATGATGACAATAACGTGCAGATGGAAAAACAATTCAGACAAACAGACACAGCTTCCACATCAGACCAGAAATCCAAAAATAATAGCCGGAAGGATCTAGGAAAAGCCAGCAAGTTGGTAACCCATTAGAAGAAAGCAAAATGCTTTGCGGCATTAACCTAAGATACCTTTTTAAAAAAAAAAAGTGAAATAACTTTTGGTCCAAGTATTTCAATCAATTTACAATTTACCTGAAGTCAAAAGCATCACCATAATCTGAGGGGCAACCAGGAATCGACCGACCCACAGAATGTGCGGATACCTGGCTCCAGGATAATTTTGTTGTCTCCAATATAAAAAAAAAAAAAGATTTTTTATCCTTCTGCTTACTGGGACATTACGAGGACGACACTGACAACAACGACGCACTCGGTTTATTGAATTTAAGTTGAACAAAATAAAAAAAAGGATCGAAATTCTTTTGGACAAGGGTTTTTTTTTTCAATGCAATGACGATGAGGATAGGTATAGTGCTGACAACAAAGGATAAAAAAATGTACCTACTTTGGATACTGTTGAGTTTGTTTTCCTCATTTTTTGTAGATGCTGCGGTGCTGTTTTTTTCTTTCCATATTTTCGTATTATTCTTATTACAATAACTGTTTCTTTCTTTTTTAAAAATTGCAAAAATAGGGCACTTTGAGAAAGGCTAAACCATAAAAATACTAAGATTTTTGTTTTAATTTAATTTGCCCTTTTATTGTGATGGATAGTTTGTTTCGCTTTGAGAGGACGAATTAGTTTTTCAATGGTATAGATTTATATTTATATAAATAATATGCCTTTGAGCAATTTTTCAATAAAAAAGTATCAAATTTACTTAATTTGCAACTAAATACCATTTTTTAATAGGTAAACTACTCAAAACAAAATAGGATCCATCCACGATTTAATTTGAATTTTGTCTTAAAACTACTTAATTGGCAAACATTGTTTAAGGGAAGCATTTAATTGTAGAGTCTGCATATTTATGAGAACTTATCAACGCCGTGAACAAAAACTTTACCGTAGCCTCCAAGTGAAGAGGCTAAATCAGCCTATCACTCAAAAAAAAAAAGCAATCAATGTAAAATTAATGCATAAATGTTTAATCAGTCCAATTCTAAGCGTTGTCGCTAACTGTTATTTCTTAAATTGTTTTTCTTTATTTCTCCATGATTGAACTTTTTTGAAAATCCAAGTCTTCATAGGCATGGAAACTGAAAACGCAATAATGGCGGTAAAAATGCTTTAAGAAGGAGATTCTTAAAGGATCTGCCTTTGAATGTTCAGAGCAATCTCTGCAATTATGGTTGCCATTTGTTTCTATAAAAAAAATCGGTATTCAATAATTATAATAAAAAAAATAACTTTAAAAAAACAGAATAAAATGTTGCAATGTTCATCAAATATAAATTATGTATGTAAACCTTTATATTGGCTAAATTTTGGATCAAAATTAAAAATATTTTTTTTTTTAAATTAAAATTTTGAACAAGAGGTAGAAGAGCTGAATAAAAAGTTGTGAAGCAATTTTATTCGCAATTTTGTTGAGAATAATTTGATTTTTTTTTTGCAAAATTATGCTCTGAGAGGAAAAATTTATAATTTTACCTAAAAACAAATCTTAAAAGTTCTGACTGCTTAAAAAACATATTGTTTTCTTTTATATTTATAACTAGTTTTTACCCGGCGCGTTGGTGCCGCAGAAAAAAATAAGGGAGACAGTTTTAAATGAGTTATTATAATTCTATTGGTCCAACATTTTGGCGAAAGCTTTTAAGCTCATATATAAGAGTTTTCGAAAAAGCTACATCTGCGCCATCTATTTGATAATTGAAATTGCCTTAGTAATTTCTTTCAACATCTGTTATCTTGAAAATGAAGGTCTAGTCGTTCTCGAGATTAGCCGGGACAAACAGACAGACAGACAAAAACTTTAAAAAAATTAGTTTTTTTTTTGTTAAAAGACGTTATTTTGACATTACAAACAGACAATTCATATTTATTTATATGTGTATAGATAATAACATAATTTTATCTATGTGTCTGTAAGGCACATTGCTTTTTAAATGCAACAGGTGTTGCATGACACCATAGTTAGAAAGAATAGAAAAATAGTAAAGAAATAGTTTTTGGTACAATGGATAGAGAGCTGGTTGATTTTTAGTTTTCATAGCATATGAATGGCGACGTCCAGCATAAGCTGGAAGGTATGCTGAAAGGAGTGAGAATTTAACTGGCCTCTGGGTTAACAGCCAAGCAATTGATCTGGTGTACCATTGCCATGAAAAATTGCACAAAATCTTAAAGAATTTTAAATGATGTAAAATTAAATGTGGAATAACTCAAAATATATGTTTATTATAATTTAAGTTGTAAATTTAAAAATAAAAGGTGAAATATTAAATTAAAAACAATATTTAGAAAACAATTAGAAGAATTGAATACAAAATTATATTACAATTTTATAAACAATCTCAATTCTGCGTAATTCGAACATTTTCATAATCTGTGCTGTAAGCCCACATTTTTTTTATTTTAATAAAAACAAAAATTAAAAATATGCTATTTTTTAATTGTATTTTTTTCTTTTTTATTATATTTAACTGACGTTATATTTCACAATCTTGAAAAGTATTTTTATTTATGAAGAATACATTTTTATAAGTTTAAAATACAATTTTATGTTATGCAACGCCGTTAAACAAGTGTAATTATATTTGTAGTTATTGTTTATCAAAGCCAAAAAAGTGTATTTTTTGTTTTTATTATTTTTTGTTAAATAATTAGAAGAATTTAATGAAATATGTTTTATTATTTTTTGTACAGCTTAATTTTTCGTTATTACAGTGATTTTGCATGTTCATGTTGGTATAAGTCTTCATTCAAAATTAGAATTTTATTAAAAAAACAAACCTTTGTAATATTCACGTTTGCATACATATATTTATATTTAACTAACAATACACTGCTGAAAATCACTTCAAGTGATATAAATAAAAGTTCAATTTTGGCAACACTAAAAATAATTTAAAAAAAAGTATTTTCTATAGTAACGGGTGATTTTTTAAGAGTTTTAGAACTTTTAAAAAAAAAAACACAAAAAATTCGAAAAATTGAATGAAATATTTATTTGAATCGATAGTTTGAATCTTGCAATTTAATGTTTAAAGATAATTTCATGCAAATGTTGACCGCGGCTGCGTCTCAGGTAGCCCATCCGCTGAGTCCAATTTTGGCATACTCTTTCACACATATCGGCCGGTATCTCACGAATGAATGCATGGATGTTGGCTTCCAGTGCGTCAATCGAAGCGGGCTTGTCCCTATAGACATTAGCTTTGACATACCCCCACAAAAAATAGTCTAATGGTGTCAAATCGCACGATCTAGGCGGCCAATTGACCGGCCCGAAACGTGAAATTAACTGTTCACCAAACTCGCCTCGCAATTGCGCCATTGTTTCGCGTGCTGTGTGGGTTGTGGCACCATCTTGTTGAAACCACATATCATGCAAGTCAAGAACTTTCATTTCGGGCAAAAAAAAGTTTGTTATCATCGCTCGGTAGCGTTCACCATTGACAGTAACGCTGCGATTCGCATCACCTTTGAAGAAATATGGCCCAATAATGCCGCCGGCCCATAAACCGCACCAAACAGTGGCTTTTTCGGGATGCATTGGTAGCTGTTGCAATGCTTCTGGCTGATCTTCACTCCAAATGCGGCAATTTTGCTTATTTACGTACCCATTCAACCAAAAATGAGCCTCATCGCTGAACACAATTTTTCGATTTTTTTCATTTCGAACATTTCAATTCGAGCACGAATTTTGATAGTAAAATTCAATAATTTGCAAGCGTTGTTCATTTGTAAGACGATCGATTGTTAAATTTCAAACCAAACTAAAGCTGTTTGACAGTGACACAAGGTACTAAACATACGTCAGCTGTCAAAACCAGTGTTGCCAAAACCAAACCACCTCAAAAATCACCCGTTATATTCTACGTGATTTATGCTTTAGCTGTAAACAATTTACGAAAAATTTAAATTTAATTAAAAAAATAAAATGATGATGATAGATGTATTTATTGAAGGGTTCATTACACATTGAATCTTGCATTAGCGAGGATAATTTGTTTTATATAATGTCGTTAGTTAAGTAAAATTTTGAGTCAAAATTATATTAAATAAATAATTTTTAATTTAAAATAAGTATAGGTACCTTCATAAAACAAATTATTTTAAAAATTTTTTAAGGGACAATTAGGAGAATTGAAGTTTTTTCGCAGTTCGACACACAATTGTATTCTGCGTAATTTATGTTGTACCTTTTGTTTTATTGATTTTGTGTTAGTTCAAACAAAAGAGTTTTCGTAAGAAATAATTTTTTAATAGCGCATATTTTTTTAAAATTTTTTTGTTGTAAGAATTTTTTTTTTATGTAAGTGTGTTTTAATCCTAAAGTTAAGGAACCTCCAGTTCGTTTTTTTTTTTTAATTTTATTTTCTAGGCTACCTGATGTGAACACAAACACAATATATGAATTTACTAAGGAAGTAAACAAGGAAAAAATTGTATACGACCACTTCTTTTTGGTGCTGTAATTATAGATGTTTTACGGCTGGTAAGCCATTTATCAGATTCGTTAAGTATTGATGGTCTGTTATAGGTAATCTCGTGTTTATTTGAAAAATTGTTTTTCATTTCGGCGTTGTATGATTCGAAGAAACCCATGCACCTACGTACCAACAATTTTTAGGGTTACTTGCAATACGCAAAATGATATATACTTAATGTTAAGCTGAATAAAATTTATAAGCAAAAACTATTTTGCAAGTTTTCCCTGACTCTATATACACAAACACTAAACAAAGAATAATTAATAAGTTTCTTTCATTGACATGTAAAAAAAAATCTACCCCTGCTCTGAAAAGTTTTTAAGAAACCTCTATTAAAACAAACGAGTAATCAAAAAAAAAAAATCTGATTTCATTCAAGATGACTTTTCTTTACCTAACCACACTGTTTGGTTGCTTAAAAATAACCATAATCTTCCTTTGTAACAAATATTTGATTAAAAGTTATTATAGACCTTTCTTTTATCATAATCTTCTTTTCTCATTGCCATACACACATACCTATATACCTACACATAAATAGCTTCACTCCTTTTATCTGCGACGAAAGTGTGCTTGTAGTTACAGTGAACACAAATTGTCCCTAAAAAACAAGAGAGATTTTCTTTCTTTAAAAAATAAAAAGGATTGATGCAGACCGCCTGCAAAATAAACTATACATACAAACAAATAATCCGGCATATAGCTAGCTCACTTTGATTTCACCCTCTTTTGAAGTAAACTTTGCTTCTCAGGTGCTTTAACCTCTTGCTTGCGGTTGTGCTTCCATTGTAAGCTTCTTAAAATTTTGGAGAGAAACAGAATCTTTTTCTTAATAAGAAAAGAATTTATAAAAAAAGAACGATAATAGCATTATAATATTGTATTAACTGCTACCTTCGTTCTAGAATGTATTTCAGTTGAATCAGTTTAGAAGTTGAAGGAAGCTGCGGTTTTTTATCAAGTTTCAAACATTTTAAAGATTGTCTGTTTAAACTACGTATCTTATAAAATGATTTTGATTTAAAATTTTTAAATTAATTTCAATAATGAAATCTATATGATCAAATCGAACTATAGATAAAAACAAAAAAAAAAATAATACTATTATTTTCTTCTAAATTTAGCTCATGTATATCGATCAACAGTATATTTTTTAACTTGTTTCAACCAACTTGATATTGGAAGTTATTGGTTTTTATGTTTTCCAAAAATATTTTGAAAAATAATGTGCGCTTTTAAAAGCTGAAATCTGCATCAAAGAATTTCTGTTGATTATTTTTGAAGCCAGAAAGTACTCGTACGCCACAGTGTACAGTACCAGTTTCATAGTGCGGTGAACTTAGCGGAGATAAAATTCTTATAGGGAGATTATACTAATAAGATGCAAAAAATGCTATAGGGTGAGTATGTTGAACCATGACAAGAAAAAAATAAGTATGTGAGTGGGGGATCTTACTACCCTCTTTGTCAGGAGGGGCAGTTTTCTGACAAATTCACTAAACTTGAAAAAAGGGTACTGCTGGATCCCACTAACAAACTATTGTGATGAGTGCGTGAGGAGCAGGGACCTTACTCATTCCTTCGGAATATTGTTCAGGGCGCTTAAGTAGTCTACATACAAAACATCGCTGAGAGGAATAAAGTTCCCCTTTTTGGGATTTAAGCTTATTTCAAATAAATTGTCCGTCTTAAGACTTAATTTAAGCCCATTAAATTATCTAGAACTTTCGTTATGTTCAATTACAAAAATTAGTGTTTTTCCCATATTTTTCATTGAACATTCCGTCATATCGTCAAAACTACACTGTTAATCTGTTATTGCAGAAAACTAGCTATTTTTTTTTTTAGAAACTAACTTTTAAAAAGATGTTGCGGCAAAAATGGACGCTAACGAATTGCTTACTAGATATTTAATTTTTCTATTGTTTCGACACTTTCATAAACCTTCTTATCGTATACACTCCTCGTCAACTGAATACGCACAAACATTTTTTAATATACTTTATCCATTTTTTCCAAACAGTGATGGTTATTATTCCATCTGTTGATGCTAACTATTCCCTTAAGATGTTAAGCAGATAATTCCGAAAGAATTATCCAAACACAACAGTGAGTTTTTCTTCAACCACTTGCAAAGTGTTTTATATGCAAAGTAGGAGTTTTTTTTTTAGTCAACTGAATAGGTACAACGCCATTTTCTTCGTTGTTTTTAAGTTTTTTGGAGTGCTTGACAGTTTAAATTAACGATTTTAGTGTTTTCAGTAAAATTTAATTCTTGATTTAAAATTTTAAGAAAAATGGGTAGATCTACGTGTCTTAACAGTGTTAAAAAAGCTAAAATCGATTTACTTAGAGACCAAGGCCTAACTGGACGTGCAATAGCTGATAAATTTGGCCGAAGTTTTAATGTAGTTTATTTTTACTTGAAATAAAGATGGGTACGGCAAAAACATGAAGGGAGGTAAGAAAACAGCAGCTGAGAGACGAAGAATTTTAAGATGTGCATCAAATTCTTCTGATTCTGTGGCAAAAATAAAACAAAAAGTCGGCGTAAACGCAAGTTGCTCAACAGTTTTAAGAGTAATCAACAACTCAAGCCATCTTAAACGAATGAAACTTAAGAAAAAACCACCACTTGACGAGAGACGGAAAATGTTGCGATTAGATTTTTCAAGACTTCACATGAGTTGGAAAAAAGTGGTTTTTTCAGATGAAAAAAAGTTTAATTTCGATGGCCCTGATGGGTTCAACTTCTATTTTCACGACTTAAGAAAAGAAAAAAGATTTTTAAAGCGCCATCATAGTCGTGAAGGAGGTGTCATGATATGGAGAGCAGTCAGTTATTATGGAACAGTTGAGCTCAAGGTTGTAACATCAAAAATGACAGCAGCTGGGTATAAAGTAATTTTGGAAAGAAATTTTCCTAAATTTTCTAACATCTTTGGACCCATAAACTGGACCTACCAACATGATAATGCGCCTATTCACTCAGCGCGCATAATAAAAACATGGATAGAGGAGCAACAAGTGCAGTTGCTTCAATGGCCGCCGTACTCACCTGATCTAAACATCATAGAAAATGTCTGAGGATGGTTAGTACGCAAAGTTTATGAGGGTGGTCGGCAGTTCGAAAACAAAGAAACCTTAATTTCTGCAATCAAATTAGCGTGGAGCGAAATTTCGTTAAATTACATTAAAAAGCTATACGATTCCATGCCTGATCGAATTTACGAAGTAATTAAAAATAAAGGTGGAAGTACCCACTACTAAACTTAAACAAAAACTTGTTTCATTCCATTCCAATATCAATTTTAATTTTTGTACCTATTCAGTTGACTCAAAAAAAAAAACTTCTACTTTGCATAAGTTTCACTTTGGAAGTGGTTGAAGGAAAAACTCACGGTTGTTTTTGGATAAAACTTTGAAATTCTGTTATTTATATGTTACGAAAATTTTTACCATCAACAGATGGCATAATAACCATCACTGTTTGGAAAAAATGGATAAAATATATTCAAAAATGTTTGTGCGTATTCAGTTGACGAGGAGGGTACATACTTGAACTTCTAGAAATAAACTTTACTTGAAGTATGACTTACCGATTTTTTTTTGCAAAAAAATATCTGTAGATCTTTAAAAAAAGCCACTGACTTTTCAGAGTTCACTGTTGCATTGCCGGACCCTTTCATGATTATAAAATTGGTAAGAAACTTTGCATATCCAAATATGTGAAGGTGGTTTCTATCTTAGTTTCATTCTTATTGACACTTCTGGCGCTGAAATATCGGACAGTGAAACGAAACTAAGAATTTTTGATGGAGGCACTTCTTTTATATTGTTCTTCGGATATACTTTGTTCAATTAATGTTATGGCACTATCACTTCCAATCAACCTAACCTAACCTAACCTGACCTTGGAATCAGTGTACCTTTTCAAATGTCTACCATTAAAGGGCATTAATATTCAATTTTACCAATAAAATCAAAGTAAAACACTCTGGTGGTCAAATTGCTTAGAATACATAATTTGCAACAAACAAATAAAAAAAAAAACTTTCACCTTTAAATCTAAATCTCTCAATGGAAATAATTAGAAAAAAACCTAATGGTGTGGGAAAGATTATTGTCGTTCTGGATATTTGTTCCAAACAATGAATCACGATTTATTGTGTACAAAATCCAAAGTATGTACAAAGTAAAAATACCAACAAAGTTTTGTTTGTTTCCATATTATACCCCTCCCAACTCTTAGGAATAAAAAAAACTTGCAGATATTACTTTTCCGGTTTCCATTTCGGATTCTGACAAATGGACCAAATGCCAACTTTGGATTACTGCATATAAATAGCTCGTATATTTGAATTATATATATACGCGCGTAAAATGTTAGAGATGGTTGTCGTCCATTAATTTCAAAACATCTATCGTCGTTGTTTTCATTGTACGGTAGTGGTGGTACGCCCTCTTCAGATACTATCATGTCGTTCGAAATGGGGAAATAGGAAAGGCATTAAACTTCGAAAAGTACTAAAACGAAATGCTAGTCTTGTGTTGAGAATAGACACACAGATGTGATAAATGAAGTGTTAAAATGCGAAATAGTGTTTAACATTTGTGTTTATTAGAAAATATTTGTGTTTTTTTTTTTTTTCTATTTGTATTGAATGATGTGGATTTTAAATCTTATGATGTGCAAAAATATGTTCAGGTATTAGTCACACATATTAAAAGTAGCTATTAAAATAAATGTATAGTGCAGACAAGTCTATAGAACATTTTTAAGTATAAATGCCACGACTTAGTCGAACGTTCTTATTAAAAAAAATTATGCCTTAATGCTTAAGAATGTAAATTACGTATGCAAAGGTAACTGACTAATTTGTTGTATTATTAATTTGACATTTAATCAACAAACACTTCACAAAAGTTGAATAATTTGTGCACGAATTCTGATATTGCTGATCAGATATGGTCTGCCTAAGCAGAACTAACCTTATTTCTACGTAACTGAAATAAACAGACTGAATTTTTTGCCTAAATAAATGATTTTAAATTGATTGGTAAAGTTAAAAATTTAATCAAATTGAATCAATAATTTCAATGTATTTTTTTTTTAAACTGCTAATTTTTTTTTGTTTGCTTACTTTTTCAAAAAATAAAGTTTTCAACAAAATAAAACTAAGGACCAAATTATTATTTAGATCTTTTTACAAAGCTTACTAAAAGTTCAAAAATAAATCAATTATCTTTAAAATTCTCAAAAAAAGAAAATTGTTTTTAATCGGTATGTCTGTTGTTTGTTCCGGCTAATATCGAGAACGTCTGGACCGATTTTGACAGGACTTTCACTGAACGATAGCTAATGCTGTAGTGGGTAATATATGTTATTTTAATAACTAACTAGAAAGCACTCGAGTCGCTATTTTCGCATATTCTTATATATGAACGGAACAGAAACTACTCGAACGATTTTAGCGGGACTTTCACTGACAAATAGCTGTTGTAGGAAGTATCAATGCAAAATCAATGCATTCTCCCTCATTTTTTTCTGCGGCAGCAACGCGCCAAGTAACAGCTAGTATCGGAATAAATATTGAAAAAAATATACAATAGAGTATCTTTAAACGGCTACACTGATTTAAAAAAAAAAAAGTTTTGCTTAGCCTTAATAAAAATACGTTCGGGAATATTACCTTTAAAATATTTTACCTGATTTAAAGGAAATCGTCTCACCCGTTTAAATTGTAAGTGGTGACGGTACAAATAGAAAAACAGACATAATTGCCGGACCTATTTTTTCGTCCTTTTACTTGCGATCAAACATGTAATTAAGTGGGTATGACAATTCTGTTCGTGTGTCAGTCTGTCAGTCTGTCTGTATATGTATAAGCCTAAACGGTTAGACCGATTTCGTTCAAATTTAGTATCTGGGGGCTGTAGGGCATCCTTAAAAAGGGTTTTTGGAATTGGAATTATAGGTCTTAAAATAACGGTCCAAATTTTATGAAAAACTTGTTTTTTCGAAAACGGCACTAACGATTTTGATTAAACTTGATATGATTGATGCGGCAGTATATCATTCAGATGGTTCAAGTCGTATATCCAGGTAAATAGTTTTATTGGTACCAACAGTTTTTTTTTTAATTTCTGTCTCGTTAACGTCTCAACGGATCTTTACCAAATTTAATATCTAAGAAGGCATATATAACTTAATAATTATGGTTTGGTTAATTTTTGCATAACATTTTTTAAAAAATTTAATTAAATTAAAACAAAATATTTTTTTTTAAACTCAATATGTATTTTGAAATTTGGTTGAAGATTTTTTTTAAATTAAGTTTTATGTGTAAATAATAAGGTTTCTAAAATTGGCATACCCAATTTTTTTTAGAAATAGTTTTTAAAATAGTTGTTTAAAAAATCGATATTTTTAATAACTGGATGCACGATTTTAGTAAAAAAAAAAATCTGAAAATATACTGCTATTTATCAAAATTAATGGCGTACAAATATTTCCTGGGAAAACTTTGAGTTGTTTGAGTTGTAAGGAATTAATTTTCAAATAAATTTTTTTTTTAATTAATTTATATTTATTATTTTTATTTAACTCACTAAGCCTTTTTTCTGTTTAGCTCTTAGGTAACGTGTCACAAGAGCAAGTTTGTGCGACCAAGTCGTGCCTTTTATTTATCATAGTAATGTCATGTTCATGATTGTTATTTGAAACATTTTTCTTGCACAAATTCAAGACCTACCTTATTATTACACAATCGCAAGTAAAAATAATACTGAGTGTTTATAGCACTTCATCACTGTACCATCATTGCCCTCTGCCATTTTAAAGTTTGAATTAAAAGATAGAGCAAAATAGCTATTATCGGTTGAGTATTTTTTTCTTGCCACTCTAATCCTAAGTAAAAATAAACCACATGATTTGAGGCTTTTACTGACGTCTGATGTTGTTTCAATATTGTCCGTACATGAGTGAAATGGATTATTTATGTTTATAGTGCCTTCTGAGTGTGCAAAATTATTAAAGCATGTCTTAACAATAAATATTGTCTGGAAAAAAAAGCAACAAATGTATTTGATTATACAATGTAATAGATACACAAGGCCATATCCATAAAGTATATGAATCTTCTTCAAGGGTAGGTATATTTATATAGCAAAATGAATCCTTTTTTGTCACCTGCTACATCGAAATATTTTATATTATTTTGTCTGGTCTCAATATTTTTTTTTTTGCTCTGTCAGCCATAAGTTTGTTTGGATTTCACTGAAACACTCATCTGTGTGAAAACATTTACTATGAGAAGCCTTGTTAATTTATTCTGCTCGAAATCACATTTCCAATTGGTTAAACAAATAATTCAGTTTTGTGTTGCATGCATTAAGGGTGGGTCTTCATGACAATAGAATTTAAAATTCATGTAAACGTATTTCAATGTGGTAGTGCGATATTCTTTTCTCTTCATTATTGTTTTTGATACGCTCAACTACTCTTGTTCTCTTTTCAAAATGGGTTTGTTGTTTTGTCATCCTTTCGATTTGAATGGGAATGATGAGTTCTATGCTTTCTGTTTATGGAAGGGTGAAGGGATATTTTTCAATTTTGTTTTCAAAACACATGAGTAGGTATAGCTAAAATGTGAGTAATTTTTTTTCTCTTTTCGTTTAGTTGTTTTTTCTTCACTTTCACTTGCTGTTGCTGGAACTTTTGTTTGTAATTCGATCGAGATCTTGATGAAGGTCAGGACACATCAAATGAACATGCATAAATATACGTTACACATGTAGGTAGGTAGGTACAATGAAATAGTTTTTTTTTTAGGAAGCTTTATGTAAGATAAGTGTGAGGTAGGTCAATATAACTATTTGACCTGTTTGAAAATTACTTTAGGGTTTATTGCAAAGGGGTGAATTTTGGAGTTTACAAGTAAGGATGTTGGAAGAATAAGGGGCCGGTTATAGCGATCAGGAAAACGAAACAGGAAAAACTTTTCAAATCAATAATTAAATATGTTTTGATTTTATTTGAAACACAAATGCTACATTTATCGATGACAAATGACTCCCAAAATCATTTGCGATGTTAAAATTTTCAATAACGCACAGATATTTTGTAAAAAATACATTTAATTATTTTCCTGATGGAATTTCCGTACGGAAAATGAAGTTCCATCAGGAAAATAGATAAATGCATTTTTTACAAAAAGTATTTGTTCAACTGAAATTCTAATCATCTACAAAAATTCTTTGAGTTATTTGCCATCGATAAGTATAACATTTGTATTTGGATTCCAATAAAAACCTAATAAATTATCGATCTGAAATTTTTTCCTGTTTCGTTTTCCTGATCGCTATAACCAGCCCCTAAGGTAACTTGTTCATTTGTAATGTGCGAAATTTGAGATTTCCTTTCGATTTTTGTTGTTGTCAGATTTCAAACAACAGCACAACACTGTATATTTTTGTTTTGCAATTGAAACATTGTCACTTCATTGTCACGTGGGAAAACCTACCTACCTATGTACATTTTGTTTTCAGAATAAAAATAAAAATGACCAAACAGAAAAGTCGTGCAGCATTTACATTCCTAGCTATGTACCTATATAGGTATGCCCTATGATCATTTTTTGATGTTTGGAATCAGGGAGGCATAGGTATGTTAATAAACATGCGAAATCGCCCAACTCTGAGTTTTTAGAACTTGTATCATCTTGGATGTAGGTACCTACCTCTAGGTGTAATATAACCTAATCTATATACCTATGTAGATAGGTACCTATATAAATACAAATTAATTGGTGTCTGTTTGTACGCGGATAACTCGGCTGAATAATTATCCGACTTGCTTGGGAGTTCTTTGTTGGATTTTTATTGAACCAGGTTCACACAATGGAGCCGAAAGTTTTAAATTTTGGAAAATTGAAAAAATCTTAAAAACCCAAAATTGCGGAAAGAAGTTCACCAAAACAGCTAGTTTTATATACAGGGTGAGTCATGAGCAATGCGACAAAATGCTAGGGCGTGTAGGTTGCGTTGAGACAAGAAAAATATCGTATGGGAGGGGGGGTCTATTCCCCTCCGTTTAGCCGGGAGGGGCAATTTTCGAAAAAAACTGACTTAAAATGGGAAAAAAAATATTTAAAATCAACGGCTTCATTCACAATGCTGTGCGATACGTTTTTGAAAAGCCAATAACTTTTTCTTTCATTCTGTGTTTAAATAAATCTATTCTAAGAAATAGTTTTTGAAATATTAATTTTCAAAGTCAAAATTTTGAAAAAAAAAATTGAAAAAAAAATTTCAAATTCATTTTTTTCAAAATTTTACGTAATTAAGTGCTAATTTTAATTTCAAAATTCAATGCTGTTATTAATTTTAAGTCTAAATAAGAAAACCGGATGCAAAAATTTTATGTCGTTCTCAAGAAAAAAAAAACAAAACCACCTTTTTCTAAGAAAAACATTTATTTTTATTTTTACGTTACACATGTAGGTAGGTAGGTACATTGAAATAGTTTTTTTTAGGAAGCTTTATGTAAGATAAGTGTCATCATGATACCCTTTCCCTCGGCACATGCCAAAGGCCACGCAAAGACATTTCAGTCACACACATTCTTATTTGCAATTACCTACCACTCCATGTCCGTCAACACGCGAAATGAAAAAAAAAAAGCTTCTAAATAAAAATAGGAACATAGATATACAATTGCAATATACACATTCCCTCTTCCCACTATCTCACAATTTACTAATCGTGTCCAACCACACCACCAAAAAGGAGGTCATCTTCAATATTTTTGTTTCTTTCCGTTGTAGGATAACAGAAGAGGAGGTATCTCCAATTTAGGTTTAATCGCAAACAAAAATTGAAGTGCCCAAGCCCAAGTGCCTACGTCAATTATTCTGATACAGAAACATAGATCTCAATTTCTTCTTCCTTTTGACACCTCAACCTTGAAGATTCGATAAGATTAACTCATTTTATAGACGATTCCCTGAGACTCTATTTCTATATAATTAACGAATAAAATCTTTTTCAGCATTATTCCCACATCCATAAGTTTCCTTCCAAAACCAAGAAGAAAAAAAAACAAAAATATCATATACCTACTTGGACGACAGCGACGACGACGATACTACGAATCGTACGTACACCAGCGTTGCCGAAGTTAACCAATCGTGCTTTTTTGACACGACAATTTTTTCTTGTGGCACAGTGGCACGAAACATTTCAATATCGCACACTTTATCATTGCCTATATCTTACTTTAATATTGATGGAAAATTATATAATAAATTACAGAAATAAAGTTTTATTTTTTTAACAGAAGATTTATAGTTTTTTCATGGCAAGCAGTTTTTAAAATGTGACACGGCATTTTCTTTTCTCGGCGGCAACGCTGATGTACACCATTCACCATACCATTTGTGTTTTGTGTATCACCACAAAAAAAAGTTGATTCTAAAGAGAGTGCGAACAGCGAAAATATAATATTCTCTTTCGACGGAAGTTTCGTGAACTAAATATCGTTGTGTGCGTATTTTGATTAACAAAATCGTTAAAAAGATGCTTTTTCAAAATTAAATATAAAATTGTTTATGCGTGTGATATTGTTTTCTTCACTTGGAACTTTAGCAAAAAATATTGAAATAAAATACAAAAATAATAATAAAGTTGTACATGGCATTTCAACCTGGGAAAACTACCATGTGTATAGATACTTTGAATTGTAAATTTTTACGTCTAAACAATATAAAATTGCAAAAAAATTTACAGCACATTTTACAAAAATAATAAGAGATTCGAATAAATTAAAAACAAAAAATATTAAGAATAAAACATGCCAGCCCCAACGGGGGAAAGAAAAAAGTAGTATTGTTTGTGTATATATAAGTTTTTCAGACGTATAAAGTGGAAAAAAATAATTTTTTGTTTTGTTTCAAATAAAGTATCTACTTTCTGTTATAAAAAAAAAATATTGTTTGGCTCCGTTGAAAATTTAAGAAACTGCGCCAATAAACGAGCTTTAAATTAGTGTGAACTTACGTCCACTTTGTAGCTCAAATAATTTTTTTTTTTTTTTTTTTTTTATCCTACATAAAGCATACATTCATTGACAGTTGAAAAACATTAACAACAAAATAAAAAAACAAATCACACGAGAGCCCCTTGAGGGGATGCATAAATCAGCCAAAATAAAGGGGAAAAAATGTGTAATTCCTTCCCTAAAAAGCACAAACTTTTGTGAAACATAAAATTGAGGACATATGTTTTAAGATATGTTCATGGACTAAATAATAAATTTTATTTCATCAAAATATCTTTTCAAATGTAGGAGATATATTAAGTTTTGTGCACATAGTACCCTACATTTACGAGGAAGACCCACCCTTAAGTGTTGATGTGTATTGTGTTGATTTTATATGTATGTATATAAGGATGGATATATGTACGCATACTTGACGAGATTTAAGTATTTTTGCTCTTCAATAACGAATTGTTGTGTTATCCAGGATAAACAAAAACGAATTAATGTATAATCAAATTAAGATTAATTCAACAGTTTTTATTTTATGGAAAATCAAAATGCGATCAATTCAATTTCAAGGGTTCTGTTTAAATAATGTATTTATTATTAACCTACATACCTTTTTGAAATTTAATACTAACATTTTTTAGTTTGGGATAAGAACTCAATTAAACAACTCCACTGTCCCCATACACAGTAGCGGCGTTAGAGTAGAGCGAGGTTGGGCAACCCCCACTGGTGCGGAATATGAAGTAGCGCCGCAGAAACCTCTTTAATTTTTTTTTCATTTTTAAGTGAGTCCCACTTACCCAAATACCACGCAGTTTTCTTAACAAAAGTTTACTTTACAAAAGTTTCCTGGAACTTTTCACCAAATGTCCGTCAACTTCGGGTTTTGTGTTTTGTTAGAAGGGCTGTGTAGTAAAATACTGTTTTTTTTTTTACATTACAAACAGACACTCAATTTTTATATATGTGTATAGATAATGTGGTACATTCATACAACTTTTTCGTACTATCACTGAAAAGTAGCGGTATTATAACAGCCGAGACAAAATGTAACGCAACAGACATAGAGAAACGTAGCCAAGAACCTGAGTAAATAAAAATATGCATATAAAAACAAAAGTTGCACTTTATCGTGTCAATTTTTATTTTGAAATGTTGAGGTTACTGCGTCAACAATGACAGGTATAAATTCACCTGTTGCGAAAATCGAGGACTTGCGTGAATTGAGAGTTGCGTTAATCGAGAACGTACTGTATTTTGTATGTAGGTAGGTATGTGTAATATTTGTTTGTATGATCAATATAGCAACGGAACTCCAATTCAGCCTTTTATTTTTCAAAAGATATGTTAGTGCGATGGGTTTAATAGAAAAAAAATAAAAAAAAAACGTGTCAAAACAAGCCTTTAAAGACAAACAATATAAAAAATTAGTGTAGATCCAATTTGTTCGGGAATGTGTAGTTACATGATGTACTCGTAGGCAATACAAAATCCATGGTGATTGTGGTGCCTTGCGGTGTGGAGGCTTTAAAGGTACCTTCCGACGCACGATTGCGTTCGTATATCTCGGAAACAGCGCGTGGTATAGGAAGAAAAAGTTGCAACGAAAAATAAAGGCCTTGTTAAACAGAGCGCCTTTTAACGTCGCGTTGTAATATACAGCAATACATATCCCATGTCACATAGAGAAAGGCATTGTGACTTATTGCAAATTATGATTTTGACGCCGAGTTAGAAATACTAGGTATTTTTTTTTGAATTGTTATATTTATTTATTTATTTATTTTAAATTGTGTGTTGCTATGGCAAATATATATATATATAATAAAATAAAAGAATACAATTAAAAAAATTCTTCACCGAGCTAATTGACATTTTGTGAGAAAATGAAAATCAAGATTCAAATATTTAATGCTCTGCTGACAACTCTCTGTCTGGCGTCCTCCAACGTCGCGTTAAGAACGTCGTGTCAAAATATTTCAACGCCACGCAGCGCAGCGTTTAAAACGCGCTCTGTTTGACAGTTTTTGAGATATGCTCTTTGGAAAATGAAAACAATTTTTTTTAGACACAATTTGTGAAGTTATGAAAAGTTCTGGGAAGTGTCTCCTGTTAACCATGTCTATAACCTAGCCATGGTATCAATTGTAAAATTAAGCTGAGCCGACGATATACACCTTGTATTAATAAACATCACCAACGTCATCGAATGGTTTGCAACAAATGAAATCAACAGCGAACACTTTTAGTTGCAATCATTTTAAATCTCGTTGAAATCTGGTAAAATTACTTGAGTTATCATGAAATTTAAAAAATGTTTTTAATTTATCGGATAAGAATGATGAAAAAATATTTGAAAAAAGATTTTTTGCAATTTTGCAAAATTGAATTTATTAATAATTGCAATTTTTCAAAATCATTCGAAATAATTTGCCATTACATTTATGTGAAATAAGCAAATCTATTTGAAATTCAGTGATATCACAAAATATTGAAATCAATTTAAAAACTTCTTGAAATCACGTGAAACAAGAAACAATCTTCATTCATTTGCAATATTGCAATCATTGAATCTCTTATTTGCCTTATGACAAACCCCTCGAACGCCATGATATTATATTCTGCCTTTAAAATCAACTAAAAAAGTTAATACTGCGTCTTCCCCTATATCAAAAATGATTCCCGAATATATTTGCATATTTGCACTATTTTAACATTATGGTTAAAACTATTTTCAAATTCTTGACTAGACATTAACGAAAAATTATTCATATCCTATATGAGACGACTCTACAAAGGAAGACCTTGTGTAATATCCTTCTCGAAGAATATCCTTCAAACTTTGTAAACACAAAAAGTCAGGTCAACAGGTCATTTTTATGCAAACAAATTTTACCCTTATCAATTTCAAATATCAAATAAACCTCCTCAGTTATAAAAAAAAAATCTACAATGCCCAAAAAGCTGAAAACAAAGAATTTTTTTTCTTGCAAATCAAAAAATAGCTCTCTTATAACGAGTTAAAGGCGTACATTGAATGTAGATACATTGAGCAAGTGAACAAGTATAACATTTTTGTTTTTGACTACAGTGACGTCATCGAAGATTTGATTACAAGGACTTCAAAGGGTAGGTATCAGAGATAGTGATAAAAATGGGATAAAGAAAACGAAACTAAAACTAAAGAACAACAACACGATTCATAAATCTCTCCTCTCCGGAAACTCTAAAGAAACTCAAAATTATTCTCCCACCCAGAAACTCTCTTGAAACGGTTCAAAACTGGAAGCTCTCTTTGGAAAATTCTGATAGCAATGGAATATTTGAGTTGGAATTCCACTGTTAAAAGATTTCAAGAAAATTAGAAAACATGAGCAAGAAAATTTCTCAGTTAATAAAATGAGTATGATACTGGAAATGGAAATCCTTAATGTAGGTAAAGAAAAACCAAGTCACATCTCACATGGTCTCCTATTTCAAGAACGTTCTTTCAACTTTGTTCTTGGGCATCAAATGAAAGCATTTAAGTCGGCTTGATATATACCTACCTTTGGCAATGTTAGATTTTTTTTTCATTTTTTTTTCTAGGACAAAGAGAGGATATCAATACAATACTTATCACACAAATAAGGAGAGCAACAGTTCGAGCTATAGAGATATGATATTCCATGGAACGATGGAAATTTGCTGGAATAATCGCCGCTTTAAACTCAACGTCAACACTGAAAGAGCACTCGAGTCCAACCAGTTGAACTTGTACTCGTTGAAAACTAGGTGAACCATAATTATAAGGAAATAAATGAAAAGGATACCATTTTCTATGACGCTTTGTTTGTGTGTTTTTTTTTCTTTCTTTTCTTTTGTGTAGGTCTTCCTCTCTTTGAAAATAAATTACCTATATTATTTTTTAAGGGAGTGGTCGATGAGGTCGGAAATGCAGGTGTGTGATTTCTATATGCTAATATAACAGATTACAATGACGTCACTGTTAATGGATGTTTTTTTTTTTAATAGAGAATATTCAATTTATGTTGTTGTTTTTTTTTTTTGAAGATGTTCTTAAAGAACCTGGGAAAAGACTTCTTAAGTTTTTTTTAAACCATTGTAGTTCGAGAAAAATAAAAAGAACAGCAATATAATAGGGCAAGTTATGCATTCGCACAAAAATAAAAGTTTTGAGATAATCAAACGTATGACATTTAAATTATATAAGTAGAAGTGGAAAATGTAAGTCCGTGAATTTTGTATGTCGGTCTGTATCGACATATGGAGCCTAAACGGTTGCGCCGATTTTCTTCAGACTTGGTAAAAAGCACTCTTTGAGTAATATGCCCGGAAGTTCTTTTTTATTATTTCATTCTATAGGTCATGAAATAATGGTACGCACCATATTTAAACGTCACTAAAATTCCATATAAATGTACATTTTACATAGGAGAATATTCTTAATAAATAAATGAGTAATTTGTTGCCAATGGTGATGTCTTTTATCAATTTTTTTTTGATTTTTTTATTTGACGCATATACAGTACCTAGACACTAATGTATAAATTTACTGGACTATAATATAGTACCAATATTAATTAAAATTATTTTTACTTGCGATTATAGGTACCTATTAATAATCAAACATATAACATTAAGATGATAGAGAAGACGAAAAAAGTAGGTCCGACAATTCTGTCTGTTTGGGTCTAAATTTGCCTGAACCTTATTCCAAGGCGATGGGGTTGTTTATATTCCTGCTGGGGCGGGGAATGGCGTTCGCTATATTTTCCCTACTTGTCGCGAGATTTTCGACAACCAGTTTACCCTCGAATATGCCAAAAAAAAGAGAACACAACTTTTCGTTTCAACTTTGGTTTTATTCCTTTATATTATTTTATTTTGTGAGCAAGTGAACTTTGGTTCACATAAACAAGAAACTTTTATTTACAATTTAAATTCAATTTCTTTAATTCTAGTTAAGGTAATTAATTTTACATTTACATATTTAGCTGGTGGTCGATGGCTTGAGGGATTAACGAAGAAGAAAATTATGATTGAGCACTGACGTTTGTGACAAATTTTATTTAGATTTATAGATTTAGATTTATTTCATTTCAATTTTGTACAATAGTTTATAGTATAATTTACAAGGTAGATTGTTATTTCTCTAAGATTTCTCTAAGATTTCTCTAAAAAATTTTATAAACTATAAATGTATTAGAGAATAATTTTTAACATATAATGTATTTTGAACCATGAACTATGGATTGAAATGATTCTTAAATGCACTTTGTGGTTTGAATACCAGTATTAAGTGCATTATTCAAAACATAATCTTTTTACTGTAAGAAAAGCCGCGTGGAGAAAAGTAAAAGAAAAAGCTAATTGAGACAAAAAAAAAAAAAAAAAAAAAAAAAACTGACACATGTCATATCAGTGGTTGGCAAGGCAGAGAGTGATGCAAAAGGTTTAAACGCAAACACAAGATGCGTAATTGCTTCCGCTTGTACAACATTGTTTGCGATCCAATCCCTTACTTCAACACTTGTCTGTCTGTCTGTCTGTATCGACACCTACAGCTTTAAAGGTTGGACCGATTTTCTTCAAACTTGGTAAAAGTATTTTTTTAGTAACATGCCCGGACAGTTTTTTGTTAATTATTTTTCTATGTCTAAAAATAACAGTACCTACCATATTATTTTTACCGATAATTCCATTTTTCTCGAAAAAAATGAGTGATATTTAGCCAGCGGTGATGTCTTTTGTCTAAAATTTTTTTTCCAGAAAAGCTTATTAACGGTACCTGCCATAGAACGGTTTTTTTTTTGGTACCGATTATCTCTTAACTGCTGCACCAATTTCAACGAAATTTTACGTTCTTAAAGTTCTGCTAAACCTCATTAAAAACGCAATCAAAAATGTTGGTAAAGTGTTTCCTAAAAAGTTAGATTTTTGAATTCAATTTTTCTCGAAAAAAATCCAATCAATTTTGATAAAAATTTTATATGAGTCTTTCGTTCTAATTTTTTTTCTGGACTAACTTATTAACGGTATTACTTGCCCTAGAATGGTAATTTTTTGATACCGATTATCTCTTAAATGACTTAATGAATTTTGACGAAATTTGATATTCTTATAGGTCGACTATGCTTATCATACTGTATTAAAAAAATTTGGAAGAAAGTATTTTATTTTTTCAATTCTATATTTTCGATTCTATTTTTTCGAAAAAAAAAACAGATCAATTTTATTAAAATTTAGTGTGAGTGTCTTGTTGTTGACGGTGAAAAGTTGTCGAATATCTCACGAAAGTTACTTGCCATCACAAGAGCAAGTTTGTGCGACCCAGTCGTGCCCTTTATTTTATATTATGTTTACCTTTGGTAGATATAAATGATTTTAATTAATACAATATGCCTTTTAATTAATACAATAATGCCTTTCGATTGAATGTAAAGTAGGTAAACAAGAATGTTTGTCCATACCCGTTGGGTTTATTTTCATTCGAAATTTGCATTAAACTCTGTTCATCTACCTAACCCAGCGTGGTAAATTATTATCATACAAGATTATTTGAACTTCGGGATTTCTGATTTCCGGGTTTTTCGATTTTCAAGATTTTTGAAATTTCGTGAATTAAAATTTTCAAGTCAAAATAACTTTTCGGTATTTACGGTATTGTGTACGTCTACCATTCGTATCATCTCTATGTGCTCTAAATGTATTATATAAGTTTATCTTACTTCATTGTAACAATTGAATGAAAAATCTAATCGTTTCGATCAGTCCTTTCATATAGTATTTTATTCAAAAAAAAAATAATTCTTTAAAAACTTTCTTACCCGTTCTTTTTTTCTTATAAAATTTTCCATGATGTATAAAAAAAACCAATACCCTACCACCACAATATCCTACCACCATCATTGAACAGATTCATCTTTCAATATTTTCATTTTAATTAACACATAACTCGGTTATACTCATCAGCAGCAAGAGTTATTCATAAAAAGAAAAAAAAAAAAGAAAAAAGTCGACCATCATCACAACCACAGGCTATTTAAGTTTGTTTGAAAACAATTAATTAAAATATTTTCCCCCATCGACATAAAAACCCCAAGAGGGAGTTCCTTTGATTGATTTTACGCACTGATTGAGTTATCTCTAGGTATATAGTCTTCACTCAAAGCACCTATATATATCTATCTTCACATAGCATTGAAAACTTTTGACGCTGAAAAAGGGCCTACACACAACTTTTTAGCCCCCAAGTGTACAATACAAATTCCTTTTCAATAAATTTTCAAACATCAAATAAAAAAAAATGTCAATAACTTCCGATGACTATACCGATACTGATAATGCTCACAGCCTGACGCTTTGTCCACCAAAATCTAAGCTCACAAAAAGCGGATTACATAATATTGAAAATAAAAAAAAAAGATCGAAATGAATACAAATATGATGGGATAATAAAAAATAAAACTCCGGAGGTAGAATTCTAGGGTTTAACAATAATTTCTCGTTTAAAGTTTGAGAAAAGTAATTCTTTTCCAGTTTTGGCCACATCTTTGGATTACACCAGTGATATGGGCGGGGTGGACCAAGTATAGGGACGCAAACACTCGGGAACATTGCACCAGATGTCAGAGCACAAGTATGCACTTAAGAAGTTTTAAATTAGATTTTTAGTAAAATTTTTCGTTACTAACTTTTTTTTTTTGTTTTATTTTTAAACTTTCACTTTGGGATACTAT
This sequence comes from Baccha elongata, assembly GCA_951217065.1. Taxonomy (NCBI): domain Eukaryota; kingdom Metazoa; phylum Arthropoda; class Insecta; order Diptera; family Syrphidae; genus Baccha; species Baccha elongata. The sequence goes on along the minus strand of OX578272.1, from coordinate 101,737,906 downwards.
ATACAGATCTCTGCCTCATTTCCTGGCATGTCAGTGGGTCAATAGTGCGGCAAGGTGTGTGGCAGCAGTGGCACTGGGAAAAGCAATTCGGTTTCTTTTATTTGAATAACTTTTCTCCAGCTCTGGTATTTCCTTTCCTTAAACAAATTAAAGTTGAAAAATGGTCGTAAGTTCTCTCCACAGGAGTTTTACAAATTATCTTTTGTGGAATTGTGGCAACCATAGGATGTGGATGGAAAATATTTTTGAGATTGATGTGATGGGTTGACATGAGAAATGGATAAGAAAAATAGTTTGAGAAACTTAATGAAGGCTTTTCTTATGCAACGCAATTACAATGCAACAACACTGTAATAGGGATGTAGGATTATATAGTAACGGAATAAGGACGCAGGATATTGGTGACACTTTGTAGTTCATAAAAAAATGTTGCCTGTGAATTAAATTGGATTGTAACAAGCTGATAAGTAGAGAATAATTGTTGCAAGAACACCTGCACCCGTATAAAACGCTGCTTGGAGATCTGAAGATGATTTATGGTCAGAAAAAGTATCGCAAATGAAAAAAAAAAATACTATAATTGCGTTGACTTAAGTATGCAAATTGGAAAAGAATGTTTTCATGTGGAATAATTTTAATCAGTTTTTTTTTTTTTATTTAAACGAAAGTTGGAAGATAAATTTTCTTTTTATGTGTAAGCAAAGGTCCATTCTTAGAATTAAAGTAACAACGTAGCAAAAATAAATTCATATTTTTCTTGATATTTTTACTGTATTTTTCGTAGAGCAAATTAATGCCCGGTTCCTCCAAAAACTTTTCGGTTGTTAAATCTTACAATGACATTTTTAAATTGCATCAACCACTTTTAGTTTCAAAAGGGCCAGTTAAATAAAGTCCCATTTTATTCCAAATAAATCTTAATGGCGTCTTAATAATGTAAGACAAAGAGAACGTTGACATTTTCGATTGATATGCTCTCCTCTCGTTTATTTTAATGGAAGAGTTCGAAATGTGGTGAATAAAAAGTTTCTTCATTTTTTAAAATTCACCTCCCAATGTTGGTGCAACCAATTTTAAGTTAAAATGCCAATAAATTTATTACTTCGTTAACTAAAACGCTTTTAAGTGTATTTTAGAGCAACTGGGTAAATTAAATTAAATTAAATTATCCCACGCCTCTTTCGCCCTAGATACCACACGAGCTAGGGTCCATTTTCACCGAGCACGACGGCAAATTAGATTGCAAGTCGTATCGGCACTTATTTAAATTAATTATTTTATATTATTCTATTAAAAATAAAGTCATTTATTATGTTATGTTGAAAGTAACACAACTCAAGAGAGTGTTAAAAAAAGTGTTCGATGATATTATGTTCTCCTTTCATTTACTCTAATAAAAAAATCCACGATCCAAATCCAGGGTTGGCACAAATGATTCTTTTAATTGAAAAACCCTATTAAAATGTTGATAAATTTTATTATTCCTTTAACTAAAATAATTTTAGTTAAATGTTTTTTGGTGTATATGCGAAATAAATCTTTTAAATATACTTACTTATTTACCGAAGTGTTAAGTTGGTATAAATTGTAGTAAGCTTATCGACGGAAACACGAACGGATTGATCGCGAAGCCTCATGGTGTCAGCCTGTTCCATATATCTATAGCCAACTGAATGCTATTTCTCCTTTGAACATAAACAATACAAGCGGTTATTTGGAGATATCGCAGCTGTACCGAACTAAGGCATAAAATAAGAAATTCTATAAGAATTTACTAAATTGTGCCAAAAGTTAAGATCTAGTCAGCTATATAATGAAATAACTTAGAAAGTGCTTCATCCCTAAGTCGACTTCAAAAGAATAAAGCCAGCGATTTTGTAATTAATGGCAGTTTACAGTTAGAACTCTATTTCATGATATTATTTTTAATTTGAAAGCCTCTTTCATCTTCTATTTTTTAACTCGAATAAGCTGTGCGAGTCTTGCTGTCATGCGAAACATCTGCATTTGGACTGCCATCAATTGACTCTCAAATGTGTCCAACATTCTAAACTTTATGTTTTATTTACACCTTGAAGAAGAACTGCAGCGCATAGCTTTCTCTTAGACTTTAGAAGTCGTTTTTGGGTGACAGATGAAAGAGTTCTAATGCAATTCTATACCCTTATGGTTGATGTCGTCATCATAAAATGTTTTGCTATTGATTATATATACAAGGTTGATGATTAAACTTTCAAATGCCGTGCTTGGATTAGGAAATATCAGTTAAACCTTTATCGACTTATAGTCGAATTTGTCAAATTATCAAAATCGTTTTCGAAAAATTTGGAAAAACTAAAACCGTGAAAACTAAGCCGGGCTAAAACAAAAATTCGTATTTGTCCTCTTATTATGTTATCAAAAAAGTACAAAGTTTAAAAAAAATCTGTCCAACCGTTTAGGGTGAAGCTCGATGAACAGAAAACCTCACATTATGTAACCCCGCACAAACATAATCGTAATGTCAAGTTTGATTAAAACCTCTTATTTTTTTTACACGAAACTAATACTTGCGCCCAACTGATAAAGTAAAAAAATTAGCGCATTGCATTCATGTTTCATAGTTAAAATCATATTCTTCATCATAGTTCATTCAAAACCTTAAACGAGCCAAAATTCCATTTTCGTAAACGTATTCCAATAAGAGATCCTTTATAATTGCAAAAGTGGTTTCTATTATGTCGGCTCACTCCATCCTCCCAACGATGCATATGGCTGCACCTGCAATGCGACTGAACGATACCAACAACATTCATAATAATTTAGCCCAGCGAAAACTATATGTCTGCAATTTATTTAGAATATTTTCGAGATATTACGAATACGAATCGTGCACTCGCATTGTTTGTCGATAACCATTGAACCATAACCATACAATGTGTGAGAGCATTTCTGCATTTCAAAATAGCTAAGCCATTGCAAGCAGACGCAGCAAAGTGAATAAAACGCATTATCCAACTAACTGGGCAAAACAAGAATTCCATAATAATATTCAAAGTCAACTTAAACATATAAAATGTTTGTGTAATGTAGTGGATGTATGTAGGTAACTATGCGTTATAAAAGCTTTATCCTTTGGGCGTTTATACACCCTTTATTGTATAGCATGAGCTAATCTGGGGAGCACTACAAAACGCTTTGGGTTGTAAGAGCATTGCGAGGATATGCTGGAACTTCTATACATTCTGTGAACTAATTTAATATAACGGTCTGGTCACCTCAGTGAAAATTGAAGTATTACGCAATTACGTTACGGAATTTTATTTAATAATTATTCTAGCTTAAATTGTGACTGACAACGTGCAGATGTGTAGCTGAAGTTTTTTCAGAGAGGTGCAGCAACGCACGTCAACTTTACAGATTAAATAGGTTTCTATCGCTGAATAAAATCAGTTAATGGTAAAAATAATTAAAGTGGACTAACATGGTGCCATGACATTTTTCTATGCGTCATTTAATATTCTAACATATGGCTATTTGACATTTTGCCTAAGTATGTCATATTATCACACTACTTAAGCGATTTTTGGCTATATGGACTTATGATTTTTTGTATTCTAGGTCTGAATAACACGGTATACCTGCCGTATATAAACGTTAAATATATCTAATTCAATTTTTCTCGAAAAAAATTAGAATCGAATTTGATAAAATTTAGTATGTTTTTCATTTTTTTGGCATTCAAATCTTCTTAACAATACCTGCCATATAGAATCATTTGTTTAAAAGTACCAAATATATTTGAAACGGCTGTATTGATTTTTACGAAATTTAATAATTTTAATTTTTGATGTTTCAAAAAAAAAAAAAAAAAACTGTACTAAATATGAGTTTACGAAAAAAAAACCTTAAAGCTGTTTTCGAAAAAATCGATTTTTTTTTAAATAATTTTTCGAAAATATTTTTCAAAATAAAATGTAAGTATGCACGTTTTTTAAACTTAATTTTATATACCTTAAAACTAAATTTAATAAAAATCTGTCAATATGTTTTAGAAATATTTTATTCACAAAAACAGATTTTTTTTAAATTATTCCAAACTTTCTTATGCCATAATATTTTAAATAACTGTGACAATCAGCCCTATCGAGGTATCCGTTCGGAAGAAAATTTTGTCCGATTCGTAAAAAATCGGAGGATTTTTAATGAAGGCATCTGTTTTCTGACACACAAATCGGAGAAACTTACGTAGAATTAAACGCAGACTGTCGATGTGCGATGCGAAGCGTTGATCATTTTATTTTTGACAGCTACACGGAAAATATTTTCAGAAGTTCTCCGATAACAAGTTGTATTTTTAAAAAGTTGTTGCTGATTCGATTGAAAATAAATTTGTTTTGTTATTTAGTTGCTACGCTTGTATTTTCAAGCTACAGAATGAAAAAAAAAATTTGAATTGTTTTGATTAATTGTGTGAAGGCATGTACATTATACAATTCTAACTTTATTTTTAATAATTATGTTTTTTAAATTATCAGAATATTTTTCACACTGTATGTGAATAAAACATTTAATGGAAAATGTCAAATGAGTCCGTTTATATGCTTTATTTATTCTGTTCCGAAAGGGATACCTCGATCGCAATTTGAGTTCCGATCTAAAATCATTTCCGATCTGAACTTCTTCCGAACGGATACCTCGATAGGGCTGAATATCAGAATTGAATTTCGTTCAAATCGCTTTCCACAAAATCCTTACCACAATCTAAAACGTACCTATGCTTATTAACATTTAATACTTAACATTAACATTAATACTTAAAAAAAATGAGCGCCAGGTAAAAGAGGTTGGAAACCACGCTTATAACATGTGGTGAATTATACGTGCCATTTTTAAAGTTGCGACTCTAAAAAGTCTCTGGTTTACTCTTTTAATGTCAACTTACTAATTGTGATTGTCCGACTAGGATTTTCGAAATGCTGAATTATTTTCTGGGTTTAACAAACAGGATCTAGAAGTTTAAGTTACAATAAGAATAGTTTGGGAAATTACATTGTGTTGTGTAAAACTAGCTGCGAAAACAACTGAAGATATTTTAAAAGCGTGTTATACGCACGTCGAATGCATCAAAAGCGACGATGGAGTTATGTAGAATGTAGTATACAATTTTGCTGCCGAAGAGAATTTTGTAAGTTTACTTGTCTGCCAATAAACATTTTTGAAATAGGAAAAAAAATCTTGAATTTAAGCAAGAAATTTTGTGTTTTTTATATTATTGGAAAGAAGGAATAATAAAGAAAAATCTGTCCTTTGTTTCTACCAGCTGAACTTTTGACAGACATCCAACACTAAATTTAGGTATTGTTATCATTTAATTGTATTTTTTTTAATATATGTACATATATCACAAACAAAAAATTCATTTAAGACCACACATTTTTTTTAACGCACGTCATTTAAAAAAATTCCTAAACCCTAATCTCTCTTAGTACATAAATGTTAAATCGAAACAAAACACAAAATCATGCAAACAACGAATTGCTATTGAATATGCCTTAGAGAAATCCTCGTTTTTTTTTTTTTTTTTGCATTTATTCAAAGTATCCTTTCCCATTTTTCCTAGATACCCACAACGAAAAAAAAAAAACGGGCTATCATCACATAACCGACTTCAGGCACCTGCAATTTTCTCATGAACTGTAAAGTTTTTTTTTTGCTTATATGCCTGTATGTGAATCTACGGAAAGATCTATTTTTCATTTTATTTTCACTAGAAACTTTCGGTTTCACTGTCGATTTTAGTTTTAAGATAGGTATAGACTTTTGTCTAGCAAAAGAACACCCATCCAATTTAATGATTGCATATTGTTAGCTTGTATTTAAATAGTAGGAGTATCAAAAAAAAAGTGGCGGGATGGTGGGTGGTTTGTGTTGGAAAACTGGTTGTCTTAAAATTAAAAATTTAAAGAATGTCTACAATTTTTTTGCCATAATTTAATTTAACGCATCTTTTTCGTAACAAGTTAAAGCACATTTTTAACGAAAACGTTGTCGAAGAGGAGATGTCAAAATTAATTTGTATGTCACGGAGAAAGAGAGACATTAAGAAGTAAGAAGAGGATGACTAGAGTAGAAAAGGCACATACGAGTGGAGACTTAAAAGGCCATAAAATGAGCCGCGAAAATGGTCAGTGTTCTTCTTGCAGAACATCTCTTGCGAGCCGTAATCCATTACAAGAAAAAAATAATAATTAAAAGAAATCAATTTTATAAAAATTAATAAAAAAAAATTACCCCTCGGTAACCAGAATTTTTTTTATAAATAAATTAGTTTCTTAAAATTTAAAAAAATCTCTTCTTTGTTTCTTTTCTTTCGGAATCACATTCCGTTCTTTTGGGAACGAACCTGATTTCGAATTTTTGCAACAGTGTACGAAGGGTTGGGTACGAAATCCCGACTGCCAAAATCCCGACTGGACACAATCCCGACTGCCATAATACCGACTGCCAAAATCCCGACTGCCAAAATCCCGACTGCCCAAATACAGACTGCCGAAATCCCGACTGACGCAATTCCGACTAACAAAATTTTTTTTGTATGGCAATAAAACTGAATTTTTCAATATAAATTAATTACAAAAATGTTTTATAATTTTATGTAGGTATCGTTTTTACCGGTAATTTTGCATGTATCTATGGAAGCATTTATTTATGGTATTCAATATTTTTTCGTCAAAACAAAACGCTTCGCGGGTTCAAGGGATTTTAAATACCTTTCTGTAGTCAGTCCCGCTAACGCAACTTCGTTGCTCCGCTTAGGGTACGTCCAGTCGTATGGCGGGCGCCTGAAACCAAAGTTTCGAAGTTCAATAGTACCTGTTTCGCTTCCTATTTTCTTCCTTTTCAATTCCTATTTAAAATAATTAGTGTAAAAGCAAAAAAAAGTACAAAAACGTGCTAAAAGTGCTGAAAATCGGGATTTTTTATTCGTACCATTCGGATTTAGTCAGTCGGGATTTTTCAATCTGTCCAGTCGGGATTTTAGCAGTCGAGATTTTTACCTATCCCGTTATGAAGTATAACAGTTTAATTTGTTATTTCGTGAATTCTAGTATAAGCGATAACGTTGCAAGCTCCGCGGTTCCACAGGGGACGTACTAGAAGTAAAAAGTACGTCTCCCTTGTGGCAAATTACTCACGAGTAGTAATCTTGTTTTAACATCTACACACGCTCTCAAGCGCTAGTAAATGAGCAGAGTACTTTTACGTATCTAGAAACCGCCAGATGGCAGCGTTTAGGTTTTTCTTTTCTATAAATAAAAACAAAATAAATACATAATATATTGCTCAAAACATTATAAACATATCTTACCATTATTGTTAATCGGAAAAGCAGCTAATGATTAACAAATAAACAAAACAAAAAGTTCCAATACAAAGACGGATGGTGTGACCAAAAGGTATATACGTTGAGACTGTCTGCATCCTTACACTATAATGTAGTTTTTTATTGGTCTCAAAAAGTGTTTATTTATTGATCTAGATTAATTTTTTTCCAATCTTTTTTGAATTTTGCGTTTTATTGGTCAAAAAAATCAAATCTAGATTACGTCAAGATCAAAATCTCGAAATATCGATTTGAAGTGAGATTTTGTAATCTACTTTCACATTCACAACAATGTGTGAGACTGTCAAATTGTCAAGATAGTGCAAACTCAGTTTGTCTTCCTCTTACCAATATATAAAAGAACAAGCATAAAATGATACACACAACTAAAAAACAATAAAATCTTTTTGCGTTTCATTCGGCAACAAAAAATCTGAAATCTCAGAAAAATATCTGAAGTTTCAAATGAAAAACCACATATGTAAATTATACAAATCAGTATAGCGATTCCATTTAGAATCGCTAGTAAAGTACTCATTAGTACTTTGCCACCTTAAAAGGAACAGGGCTATAATAACAAATTAATTATTTATAAAATGCACTTAAATAAAAAAATAAAAAAAAAATAATGACAAGGTTTTTTCCTCACAAATACAAGTAAATACTTATAAGTATATAAGTAGAACTTCCTTCAACACATTGGCTAATCGTTTAAGCTTATATTAATTCTTCTCAACGGCATTAGCTTAGCCCTAGATCCTAGAAGCTATATTAGTTCACTGCATATTTTTTTTTTTTTTTCATTTTTAAACAAACGAATCGACCATCTCAAGTTGATCTGAAGCCATCTGGAAGTCTTTCGATTTGTAAAAAGTTCACTGAGCTGAAAAGTGAAAACATTAGTTTTCTGTGAGAAGAAGCAAATCAAAATCAAAGAAAACAAAAAAAAAAAAAAACTAAAACTCTGCACAAGCAAGGAGGTATATTTAGATGTATATATCATTTTCCCAGCATTTCCTTCCGTATTTGCTTCGTCCATTAGACTTCAACACACTTTAACATTATTTTATTTTGATTTTTCCTTTCTCACATTTTTTGTCATATAGAAGAAGAACTTGAGTCGTAAACTCTCATCTTGTCTGTGTTAAAATTGAATCCTTTGGATCGTTGCATGCATTGATGAAATGAAATTGTTTTGCTCATTTCTGTTGCATCTGTGAGACACTTAAATGGTTGTCTTAAATTTCTTTTAGTGGCCATCCAGCTGGCAAGTTACAACATGCCACTCATATAAAGGACTGAACAATGGCTTGGTTTCGTGCATATTACTTTCCATTTATCTGACAAGAAAACAACAAACGCAGATATGGGGACTTACCATTTCCATGCAATCCCCTTCTGGGCCCTCTGGGGATGCAATTGAATTCATCATTTTGTGAGAACCGAGAGTATGCACACAAAGCTGCATAGCAAGCAGCATAAAAGGGACCAAATTTATCTATGTAAGTGATTCTTACTTATTTTGAAGAGGTACTCGAATTTCAAATGATGCAGAAATAAGTTGAAAGACAATTAAATATGAAAACAAGTTCAACACTTAAAATAAACTCAATTAATGACAGTTTTGTGCTTATTGTTATCTTTGTTCGCATTACCTAACTACTATGAAAATAAGGATCTTTTAATTTTGGAAAATTGAATTTCGAAGAAATCATGTAACTATACAAACTTGAAGATTGACATTTCCAGATGAACACTTTTTGATTACTATAGCAATAATTAAAATTAATATTTTGTAAAATAGTACAGGGTCTAGGGGCTAGGCCATTTAACGTGAACCATGAACTCTTATATGTTTACCTTACCTAAATATGTCCCCTAACTTTTGTTTTAGCGCTTTGTTACCCATATGGTAATGTAACAAAAAAAAAAAAAAAAAAAAAAAAATGGGCATGTAGCACAGATGATTGCCGTTCGGTATCCATTATAAAAAAATTAACGCAAATTTAATCGTTTTTTGCTTTAAAGATACATTTTTCTCTACCGTAGGGGGTAAAGAGAAAGAAAGGTATCTCATTACGGTAGGGAAAAATTTATCTCATTTGTTTTAAAAATTCAGAAAAATATGAGGCTTCATACTATTTATATTATACCCTTTTCTACAGTTCCTTAACTGATATCGGGAAATTCCGATATATTTTATGGCATCGTTTATATTTCCGGTTGTAACTATTTCCTACAGATATAATAAATCGCGAAAACCCAATGGGAAAAAGTGGCCTCAATCAAGTGACCGGCAGTGTATATCTGGAAAAAATATACGAAATGTAGCTTTCCTTTATGTCACAGGGAAAAAAACCAAATTTGTTTGCAGATCAGTTTGCTGCAAACTCGTCGCTGATGCCACGTAGTAAAATTTATCTCCTTTACTTGAGAGCATATAAAAGGGTTTTCAGTAGGAATCTTATTAACCACCCATATAGTTGCTAGAGTTCTTAAGAACATTCCCTCAATTACACATTTCGAAGCTTCTAACGCTGGTAAAACTATTGCGAAAGCTTTACCATCTTTTTTTAGTTTAGTACTCTATTTCTGAGTGGATAAAAAAAAGCATTATATACATAAAAAGGGAATCTTCTTCGTATTTCCTAAACGCTCGCGCTGTATTAAATAAAACATTACAAGGGTATAGTGATAACCCCTTAAGTGCGTGTTAATTATAAAATTAAAAAAAAAACAGAAATATCTTGAAGAATGAACGTTTCTAAAAGACCGGCGGAACGGCTTCCTTAAAGCTATATTTCCACTGGTGATGACCTACCTATATATCACCGACAAAATCGGAACAATCCTTACATGGCTAGATTAAGAGAAAATAAGATTATTGAAAATAAGATACTTGATAGAGTATGCCATCAATCTCTTTAATGGAGAATGCATTTCGGTATCTACGGAATCTATTAATCATTGTATCAGAAATTACCTTTCAGACAGTTCAATACAAATGGTTTTGGAAAATTTTAAAGTCGGAAATCCTCAATATAAATGTTGAGTTGGTGCGTGCCTCAGAGACAGAGTTGAGTTTTATCTCCGACTTTCTTCCTAATTTTTATCAATAATATTCTGTCCTGTCTTAACTTTCTGATGACAGCACCCTCTGCTTTTCAGATTCGTCTCCAAACTATTTTTCGCATAGCCTCCAAACAAGAAATAACTCCTTATCAATGGCAAAAATATTTTGCTATACGAAAGAATATAATAAAGCTTCAACAGATTCCATAATGTACTTATATAGTATTTGTATACTATTTTTTATATGGAAGTTTTTACTCAATACATGTAAAGAAGGATGCTTGCGGAAGCTCTTTATTTTCCGCAAATTCTGTTGACTGTTTGTAATGTTTCGGTTCACAAGTCTTATAAAGAATTATTAAACTTTAAAAATAGTGTGCTCACAGCCTCACAGAGACCCGATTAAAACTGATTATATCACCTTCCGAATAGCTAGTGAACTTTTTCCACAAATAGATATGCTTTCCTTTATGGAAGCTATTATTATGATAAAATATCTTGAAAAACTGTTAATATCTATAATTAAGCCTTATAACAACACTATAGAAGTTATAGATTGCTAAAATTTCAATACTGTATACACATTTTCGCATTTAAGTCAAAAGTTGTGTCCTATGTGACTAAAGAAACATTTCAGAAAAACTTCCGAAACATTTAAAACAACATTTCTGAAACATTAATTACATCAAAAAAACTGAAATGTTTTTAAACGCATTTTTTTGGTCTGGACGATTTTCCCAAATGTTTCTCTGTTTTCGATGGGAAACATTCAATGTTTTGGAAATGACAAGGAAAAAAGTTAAGTGTTAAATGTAACATAGATGGAAAAATGGGAAACAAAAAACATTTCACCAATAAAATATTTCTTAAATATTTTTTAAAAGATAAAAAACTTGAGCAGTGCAGGGTATCACTGGCATCATTTTCATGCAATTTCTCCAATGACTTTACCCACAAAAAAAAAAAAAAAAAAAAACAATGTTCATTTCACATATAAATCTATGTGTATAAAATTCCGGTGTGCGTAATTTTTTTCCTTTTAAACAGCCCGACCGATTTTTATGAAATTCTATTTTTATACTTATGGAGTCACAAGATGTCTTAATAAAAGTCGGACCGGGTGGTGCTGTTACATGCCAATTGTTTTTTTTTTCTTTATCACATATGTGGGATAGGACAGACGGACAGACGGACAGATGTACAATAAACGAACGCCAACTGACATACACAGGCACACATCGTCGCCCTAGTATTGAAGTGCCGTAAACGCCGAGTATGCAGTCTTATGTTTTCGGGTGCGCTCTTTTCAAATCTGTTATCTGTTTATTACTATCGCTTCTAATTGGTGAGATATTTGACGTTAATGAAAAATGGTTGGCACATACGTCAAATTTCCCAAGGAGTTTATATTACGTTTTTAGTATTGAAATGCCGTATGTTTTCGATTTTTTGACGTACGTGTATATACCAAAAAGAAACTGTTGATTTTGGTGGCGTATACGGCAAACTCATTTTGAACAAAAATGTAAATATTTTTAAAACTAAAACATGCGGAAGGTTTCTGATAACAACTATTAAAAGAGGATTTACAAACAAATACTGTGTAAGAAAATTCAAAAAAATCCTTTGGTCAGTTTTACCACACTAGACTGCCAAATATTTAAATGCGATTTCCCAAAAATGTAAAAATGGCGTTTACGGCACTTCAATACTAGGGCGACGACATGCAATGAAAGAAACACCAGTCAATTATTCTCCTCTTCTTCATTTTTGTATGCATGTCCAACCAATGTATATTAACTTATGCACTGAACCAAAAAGGTACATGGAATTAATGAATATAATCATTCTATTAATGTATCGTTCATTATTATTTGTCCAATGATCCTGTTCATATAGATAATGAACGGCCGTTCATTAAAATCAATGAACGTTCATTAATTCGATGAACCATACATAATTTCATTCATAAAATTTCGAACTTGAAATTTCGAAGATATTTTAATGAATCTTTCATTAAAACAATGAACGCGTTCATAGAAACAATGAACAGTGTTCACTGATTTAATGAATACGTTCATAAAAAAAAAATAAATTATTTCATTAAATTAATGAACGGATTCATTGAATTAATGAACCGTTCTTAAAAATAAAAATATCCGTTCATAGAATTAATGAACGCCGTTCATAGAATTAATGAATGCCGTTCATAGAATTAATGAACGCCGTTCATAGAATCAATGAACGCCGTTCATAGAATTAATGAACGCCGTTCATAGAATAAATGAACGCCGTTCATAAAATAAATGAACGCCGTTCATAGAATTAATGAACGCCGTTCATAGAATTAATGAACGCCGTTCATAGAATTAATGAACGCCGTTCATAGAATTAATGAATGCCGTTCATAGAATTAATGAATGCCGTTCATAGAATTAATGAACGCCGTTCATAGAATTAATGAACGCCGTTCATAGAATAAATGAACTCCGTTCATAGAATTAATGAACGCCGTTCATAGAATTAATGAACGCCGTTCATAGAATTAATGAATGCCGTTCATAGAATTAATGAACGCCGTTCATAGAATTAATGAACGCCGTTCATAGAATTAATGAACGCCGTTCATAGAATTAATGAACGCCGTTCATAGATTTAATGAACGCCGTTCATAGAATTAATGAACGCCGTTCATAGAATTAATGAATGCCGTTCATAGAATTAATGAACGCCGTTCATAGAATTAATGAATGCCGTTCATAGAATTAATGAACGCCGTTCATAGAATTAATGAATGCCGTTCATAGAATTAATGAACGCAGTTCATAGAATTAATGAACGCCGTTCATAGATTTAATGAATGCCGTTCTATGAACGGCGTTCATTAATTCTATGAACGGCGTTCATTAATTCTATGAACGGCGTTCATTAATTCTATGAACGGCGTTCATAAAAATAAGAAACCCGTTCATAAAATTAATGAACGCGTTTACGAACGCGTTCATTAATTTTATGAACACAGGCCTATGTTCCGTAACTCTTGCACCGTCATAAGTGCTCGAAAAACATTGTGAATTCGAATGAAATCAATTTTTTTGTACAAATTTCATTTTGATTCAAATTGTTTTTCGACAACTTATTTCGATGCAAGCGTTATAAAACGAAGGCACTGTTTTCAATAAATTTAGAAAGTAAAATTTCTTATAGTCTTATTCCTTGTCAAAGAATTTTTAATCTCCTGTCGAGAAATTAAAAAAATCAACTGACAAACAAAGAAGTCATGGAAGTTTAGCTTTCTAAATTTATTAGGTCGAGATCTGTGAAAAAGAAAGAAAAATTAATGTGAATCGCCGTTTTCAATTTTTACAAACCTGTTAACAGTACATTCATCTTCATTCATTTTTCATCTCTAACCTTCTCCTTTCTGAAATGTTCAAGGTTAAATTAAAGAAATATTTACATTTACATTAACTCTTTTATCTTTATTTGATACTCTTTTATTTTTTATTTGAATTAACATATAAGAATTGAAATTTTATGATCTCATGATCCCATCAAGCAAAACATAAATTTTTTTATTTGATTGATAAATCATAAAATTGATAAAATTGATAAAATTTAAGATATTAAATTATAAGGATTTAATTTTTTTTTTAAATAAATTAAGTGAAACAATCCATAAGAAGTGAAATTCAGGGAAGTTATGAGATCTCATCAAGCAAAACATACATTTTTTCAGTCAGTTTTGGACACATTAGACTTCATTTTAGAGTAAAGTAATTATGCAATACGAAGAAAACGTATTGCGACTAATTACAATTTAAGTAAAGTTCTTACAATCTAGATAATTTTTGGAATATAGTAATAACATATGAATAATAACATACTTATTTCAAGAGTTTCCTTTTCATTTTGGTCAACTTTCGGCGAAGAGGATGAATTATTTACTTTTGTTCTTGAAGTGGATTTAATGTTACAAAACTTAGCGTATATTTTACGCCTTTTACTTATTCGATAATATTCCTGCAAAAGTTTAGAAATATCAAGTTAATATTGTTCGAACATAAATTATGTGTATATTTTGGATGCCAATAAAAACTTAGAAAATTTTTTTCAAAGATGAAAATGTTTTCCCCATAGAAAAATATTTTTCTTGGGACTTAGAAAATTTTCTAAGTCCCAAAAAAAATTTTTTTCATTGAAAAATTTTTTTTGGGACTTAGAAATTTTTTGATCCCAAAAAAAAAGTTAATTTCTTTTTCGGGACTTGAAATATTTTTCAATGAAAAAAATTATTTTTGGGACTTAGAAAATCTTCGATGCCAAAAAAAAGTTAATTTTTTTTTGGGACTTTTTCAAATTTTTCAATGAAAAATATTTTTCTTGGAACTTAGAAAATTTTGGGACTTAGAATATTTTTCAATGAAAAAAAATTTTTTTTGGGACTTAGAAAATTTTTGATGCAAAAAAAATTTTTCAATGAATTTTGGACTTAGAAAATTTTCGACGCCAAAAAAACTTAACTTTTTTTGGGACTTAGAATATTTTTCAATGAAAAAAAATTTTTTTTTGGGACTTAGAAAATTTTTGATGCAAAAAAAATTTTTCAATGAATTTTGGACTTAGAAAATTTTCGACGCCAAAAAAACTTAACTTTTTTTGGGACTTAGAATATTTTTCAATAAAAAAAAATTTTTTTTGGTACTTAGAAAATTTTTGATGCAAAAAAAATTTTTCAATGAATTTTGGACTTAGAAAATTTTCGACGCCAAAAAAACTTAACTTTTTTTGGGACTTAGAATATTTTTCAATGAAAAAAATTTTTTTTTTGGGACTTAGAAAATTTTTGATGCAAAAAAATTTTTCAATGAATTTTGGACTTAGAGAATTTTCGACGCCAAAAAAACAACTTTTTTTGTGACTTAGAATATTTTTCAATGAAAAAAATTTTTTTTTGGGACTTAGAAAATTTTTGATGCAAAAAAAAATTTTCAATGAATTTTGGACTTAGAAAATTTTCGACGCCAAAAAAACTTAACTTTTTTTGGGACTTAGAATATTTTTCAATAAAAAAAATTTTTTTTTGGTACTTAGAAAATTTTTGATGCAAAAAAAATTTTTCAATGAATTTTGGACTTAGAAAATTTTCGACGCCAAAAAAACTTAACTTTTTTTGGGACTTAGAATATTTTTCAATAAAAAAAAATTTTTTTTGGTACTTAGAAAATTTTTGATGCAAAAAAAATTTTTCAATGAATTTTGGACTTAGAAAATTTTCGACGCCAAAAAAACTTAATTTTTTTTGGGACTTAGAATATTTTTCAATGAAAAAAAATTTTTTTTTGGGACTTAGAAAATTTTTGATGCAAAAAAAATTTTTCAATGAATTTTGGACTTAGAAAATTTTCGACGCCAAAAAAACTTAACTTTTCTTGGGACTTAGAATATTTTTCAATAAAAAAAAAATTTTTTTGGTACTTAGAAAATTTTTGATGCAAAAAAAATTTTTCAATGAATTTTGGACTTAAATTTTCGACGCCAAAAAAACTTAACTTTTTTTGGGACTTAGAATATTTTTCAATCAAAAAAATTTTTTTTTTGGGACTTAGAAAATTTTTGATGCAAAAAAAATTTTTCAATGAATTTTGGAGAATTTTCGACGCCAAAAAAACAACTTTTTTTGTGACTTAGAATATTTTTCAATGAAAAAAATTTTTTTTTGGGACTTAGAAAATTTTTGATGCAAAAAAAATTTTTCAATGAATTTTGGACTTAGAAAATTTTCGACGCCAAAAAAACTTAACTTTTTTTGGGACTTAGAATATTTTTCAGTGAAAAAAATTATTTTTGGGACTTAAATTTTTGATCCCAAAAAAAAAGTTAATTTCTTTTTTGGGACTTAGAATATTTTTCAATGAAAAATATTTTTTTTGGGACTTAGATAATTTTCGATCCCAAAAAAATTATTTTTTTTTGACATTTGAAAAAAAAATTTCGCATAGAAACATATTAATTTTTGGGGATTTGGAAAATTTTTTAACCCAAAAAATGAAGCAAAATATAAAGATGTATAATTTTTACCAATTTTTCAGTCGGGAATCTTTCTAAAATCTCCTTTTCAATTTTGTAAGTTGAATGTAAATCCAAATGAAGGTTGTTCTGGTCAAAATAAATGGCTATTGCATTGATAAGTTGTTTCCTATGGTGTTCCTGAAATTTTTTCGACTTCTCATAGCTTTCAGCTAGTGCCAAAGTTTTGGGGTTGCTGTTCAAGAAGCTACGACGTTTTGTATCCAGATTTTGTTTGTTGTAGCACATAAGACGCTTCAATTACAACATTTTTTATTCAATTTTAAAAATTTAAACGCCATTTAGTTACAATGCGTGTCCTTCAAGTGTGTTTAAACCGTATTTATGATTCTGATAAAAATTAAAAAAAATCTTCTAATAAAAGTGATTTTAAAAATCAACATCTGCCTAAGAACTGATGAAATAGGTTTGTGATGAAAATTTTTTTAATCTGGATTTTAATTTCAAAATTACTTTAAAGAATAGTTAGTAGACTTGAATTCTGATTAGGAAACGCTTCACTCATTGAAATTGAGTAAAAAATATTGAAGCTACAACGTTTTGTATCCAGACTTTGTTCTTTGTCGCACATAAGACGCTTCAATTACAACATTTTGTATTCAATTTTAAAAATTTAAACGCCATTTAGTTACAATGCGTGTCCTTCAAGTGTGTTTAAACCGTATTTATGATTTTGATAAAAATTAAAAAAAATCTTCTAATAAAAGTGATTTTAAAAATCAACATCTGCCTAAGAACTGATGAAATAGGTTTGTGATGAAAATTTTTTTAATCTGGATTTTAATTTCAAAATTACTTTAAAGAATAGTTAGTAGACTTGAATTCTGATTAGGAAACGCTTCACTCATTGAAATTGAGTAAAAAATATTGAAGCTACAACGTTTTGTATCCAGACTTTGTTCTTTGTCGCACATAAGACGCTTCAATTACAACATTTTTTATTCAGTTTTAAAAATTTAAACGCCATTTAGTTACAATGCGTGTCCTTCAAGTGTGTTTAAACCGTATTTATGATTTTGATAAATATTAAAAAAATCTTCTTATAAAAGTGATTTTAAAAATCAACATCTGCCTAAGAACTGATGAAATAGGTTTGTGATGAAAATTTTTTTAATCTGGATTTTAATTTCAAAATTACTTTAAAGAATAGTTAGTAGACTTGAATTCTGATTAGGAAACGCTTCACTCATTGAAATTGAGTAAAAAATATTGAAGCTACAACGTTTTGTATCCAGACTTTGTTCTTTGTCGCACATAAGACGCTTCAATTACAACATTTTTTATTCAATTTTAAAAATTTAAACGCCATTTAGTTACAATGCGTGTCCTTCAAGTGTGTTTAAACCGTATTTATGATTTTGATAAAAATTAAAAAAATCTTCTAATAAAAGTGATTTTAAAAATCAACATCTGCCTAAGAACTGATGAAATAGGTTTGTGATGAAAATTTTTTTAATCTGGATTTTAATTTCAAAATTACTTTAAAGAATAGTTAGTAGACTTGAATTCTGATAAGGAAACACAACAATCGGTGAAATCGAGTAAAAAATATAGAAGCTACGACGTTTTGTATCCAGATTTTGTTTGTTGTAGCACATAAAACGGTTCAATTACAACATTTTTTATTCAATTTTAAAAATTTAAACGCCATTTAGTTACAATGCGTGTCCTTCAAGTGTGTTTAAACCGTATTTATGATTCTGATAAAAATTTTAAAAAAATCTTCTAATAAAAGTGATTTTAAAAATCAAGATCTGCCTAAGAACTGATGAAATAGGTTTGTGATGAAAATTTTTTTAATCTGGATTTTAATTTCAAAATTACTTTAAAGAATAGTTAGTAGACTTGAATTCTGATTAGGAAACGCTTCACTCATTGAAATTGAGTAAAAAATATTGAAGCTACAACGTTTTGTATCCAGACTTTGTTCTTTGTCGCACATAAGACGCTTCAATTACAACATTTTTTATTCAATTTTAAAAATTTAAACGCCATTTAGTTACAATGCGTGTCCTTCAAGTGTGTTTAAACCGTATTTATGATTTTGATAAAAATTAAAAAAAATCTTCTAATAAAAGTGATTTTAAAAATCAACATCTGCCTAAGAACTGATGAAATAGGTTTGTGATGAAATTTTTTTTAATCTGGATTTTAATTTCAAAATTACTTTAAAGAATAGTTAGTAGACTTGAATTCTGATTAGGAAACGCTTCACTCATTGAAATTGAGTAAAAAATATTGAAGCTACAACGTTTTGTATCCAGACTTTGTTCTTTGTCGCACATAAGACGCTTCAATTACAACATTTTTTATTCAATTTTAAAAATTTCAACGCCATTTAGTTACAATGCGTGTCCTTCAAGTGTGTTTAAACCGTATTTATGATTTTGATAAAAATTAAAAAAATCTTCTAATAAAAGTGATTTTAAAAATCAACATCTGCCTAAGAACTGATGAAATAGGTTTGTGATGAAAATTTTTTTAATCTGGATTTTAATTTCAAAATTACTTTAAAGAATAGTTAGTAGACTTGAATTCTGATTAGGAAACGCTTCACTCATTGAAATTGAGTAAAAAATATTGAAGCTACAACGTTTTGTATCCAGACTTTGTTCTTTGTCGCACATAAGACGCTTCAATTACAACATTTTTTATTCAATTTTAAAAATTTTAACGCCATTTAGTTACAATGCGTGTCCTTCAAGTGTGTTTAAACCGTATTTATGATTTTGATAAAAATTAAAAAAAATCTTCTAATAAAAGTGATTTTAAAAATCAACATCTGCCTAAGAACTGATGAAATAGGTTTGTGATGAAAATTTTTTTAATCTGGATTTTAATTTCAAAATTACTTTAAAGAATAGTTAGTAGACTTGAATTCTGATTAGGAAACGCTTCACTCATTGAAATTGAGTAAAAAATATTGAAGCTACAACGTTTTGTATCCAGACTTTGTTCTTTGTCGCACATAAGACGCTTCAATTACAACATTTTTTATTCAATTTTAAAAATTTAAACGCCATTTAGTTACAATGCGTGTCCTTCAAGTGTGTTTAGACCGTATTTATGATTCTGATAAAAATTAAAAAAAATCTTCTAATAAAAGTGATTTTAAAAATCAACATCTGCCTAAGAACTGATGAAATAGGTTTGTGATGAAAATTTTTTTAATCTGGATTTTAATTTCAAAATTACTTTAAAGAATAGTTAGTAGACTTGAATTCTGATAAGGAAACACAACAATCGGTGAAATCGAGTAAAAAATGTAGAAGCTACGACGTTTTGTATCCACATTTTGTTTGTTGTAGCACATAAAACGGTTCAATTACAACATTTTTTATTCAATTTTAAAAATTTAAACGCCATTTAGTTACAATGCGTGTCCTTCAAGTGTGTTTAAACCGTATTTATGATTCTGATAAAAATTAAAAAAAATCTTCTAATAAAAGTGATTTTAAAAATCAACATCTGCCTAAGAACTGATGAAATAGGTTTGTGATGAAAATTTTTTTAATCTGGATTTTAATTTCAAAATTACTTTAAAGAATAGTTAGTAGACTTGAATTCTGATTAGGAAACGCTTCACTCATTGAAATTGAGTAAAAAATATTGAAGCTACAACGTTTTGTATCCAGACTTTGTTCTTTGTCGCACATAAGACGCTTCAATTACAACATTTTTTATTCAATTTTAAAAATTTAAACGCCATTTAGTTACAATGCGTGTCCTTCAAGTGTGTTTAAACCGTATTTATGATTTTGATAAATATTAAAAAAATCTTCTTATAAAAGTGATTTTAAAAATCAACATCTGCCTAAGAACTGATGAAATAGGTTTGTGATGAAAATTTTTTTAATCTGGATTTTAATTTCAAAATTACTTTAAAGAATAGTTAGTAGACTTGAATTCTGATTAGGAAACGCTTCACTCATTGAAATTGAGTAAAAAATATTGAAGCTACAACGTTTTGTATCCAGACTTTGTTCTTTGTCGCACATAAGACGCTTCAATTACAACATTTTTTATTCAATTTTAAAAATTTAAACGCCATTTAGTTACAATGCGTGTCCTTCAAGTGTGTTTAAACCGTATTTATGATTTTGATAAAAATTAAAAAAAATCTTCTAATAAAAGTGATTTTAAAAATCAACATCTGCCTAAGAACTGATGAAATAGGTTTGTGATGAAAATTTTTTTAATCTGGATTTTAATTTCAAAATTACTTTAAAGAATAGTTAGTAGACTTGAATTCTGATTAGGAAACGCTTCACTCATTGAAATTGAGTAAAAAATATTGAAGCTACAACGTTTTGTATCCAGACTTTGTTCTTTGTCGCACATAAGACGCTTCAATTACAACATTTTTTATTCAATTTTAAAAATTTAAACGCCATTTAGTTACAATGCGTGTCCTTCAAGTGTGTTTAAACCGTATTTATGATTTTGATAAATATTAAAAAAATCTTCTTATAAAAGTGATTTTAAAAATCAACATCTGCCTAAGAACTGATGAAATAGGTTTGTGATGAAAATTTTTTTAATCTGGATTTTAATTTCAAAATTACTTTAAAGAATAGTTAGTAGACTTGAATTCTGATTAGGAAACGCTTCACTC
The DNA here is from genome assembly GCA_951217065.1 of Baccha elongata. Classification (NCBI taxonomy): domain Eukaryota; kingdom Metazoa; phylum Arthropoda; class Insecta; order Diptera; family Syrphidae; genus Baccha; species Baccha elongata. Next base: position 101,716,763 of record OX578272.1, on the reverse strand, counting down.
ATTGAAATTGAGTAAAAAATATTGAAGCTACAACGTTTTGTATCCAGACTTTGTTCTTTGTCGCACATAAGACGCTTCAATTACAACATTTTTTATTCAATTTTAAAAATTTAAACGCCATTTAGTTACAATGCGTGTCCTTCAAGTGTGTTTAAACCGTATTTATGATTTTGATAAAAATTAAAAAAATCTTCTAATAAAAGTGATTTTAAAAATCAACATCTGCCTAAGAACTGATGAAATAGGTTTGTGATGAAAATTTTTTTAATCTGGATTTTAATTTCAAAATTACTTTAAAGAATAGTTAGTAGACTTGAATTCTGATAAGGAAACACAACAATCGGTGAAATCGAGTAAAAAATATAGAAGCTACGACGTTTTGTATCCAGATTTTGTTTGTTGTAGCACATAAAACGGTTCAATTACAACAATTTTTATTCAATTTTAAAAATTTAAACGCCATTTAGTTACAATGCGTGTCCTTCAAGTGTGTTTAAACCGTATTTATGATTCTGATAAAAATTTAAAAAAAATCTTCTAATAAAAGTGATTTTAAAAATCAAGATCTGCCTAAGAACTGATGAAATAGGTTTGTGATGAAAATTTTTTTAATCTGGATTTTAATTTCAAAATTACTTTAAAGAATAGTTAGTAGACTTGAATTCTGATTAGGAAACGCTTCACTCATTGAAATTGAGTAAAAAATATTGAAGCTACAACGTTTTGTATCCAGACTTTGTTCTTTGTCGCACATAAGACGCTTCAATTACAACATTTTTTATTCAATTTTAAAAATTTAAACGCCATTTAGTTACAATGCGTGTCCTTCAAGTGTGTTTAAACCGTATTTATGATTTTGATAAATATTAAAAAAATCTTCTTATAAAAGTGATTTTAAAAATCAACATCTGCCTAAGAACTGATGAAATAGGTTTGTGATGAAAATTTTTTTAATCTGGATTTTAATTTCAAAATTACTTTAAAGAATAGTTAGTAGACTTGAATTCTGATAAGGAAACACAACAATCGGTGAAATCGAGTAAAAAATATAGAAGCTACGACGTTTTGTATCCAGATTTTGTTTGTTGTAGCACATAAAACGGTTCAATTACAACATTTTTTATTCAATTTTAAAAATTTAAACGCCATTTAGTTACAATGCGTGTCCTTCAAGTGTGTTTAAACCGTATTTATGATTCTGATAAAAATTTAAAAAAAATCTTCTAATAAAAGTGATTTTAAAAATCAAGATCTGCCTAAGAACTGATGAAATAGGTTTGTGATGAAAATTTTTTTAATCTGGATTTTAATTTCAAAATTACTTTAAAGAATAGTTAGTAGACTTGAATTCTGATAAGGAAACACAACAATTAAAAAAATTTTCATCACAAACCTATTTCTTCAGTTCTTCAGTTCAGCGGAGGCAGACATAATAATGTGGCGGCAGCGTGGTGGTTGCAACGTAGTTTAAGAAGAGCACTACATATATAAAAATATAGTAATACAATTTACACATTCTAGGGATGAAAACATTTACCTTAAATTTTGGATGCAGAAAACGACGTGTTGGCAGCAGGCGACGGACGGGCGGCGGCAAATGGTTCTTCAGTTCAGCGGAGGCAGACAATTATGTGCCGGCAGCGTGGTGGTGGCAACGTGGTGTAAGAAGAGCACTACATATATATAAATGTATTAATACAATTATAACACATTTTAGTGATGAAAACATTTACCTTAAATTTTGGATGCAGAAAACGACGTGTTGGCAGCAGGCGACGGACGGGCGGCGGCAAATGGTTCTTCAGTTCAGCGGAGGCAGACAATAATGTGCCGGCAGCGTTGTGGTGGCAACGTGGTGTAAGAAGAGCACTACATATATATAAATGTATTAATACAATTATAACACATTTTAGGGATGAAAACACTTACCTTAAATTTTGGATGCAGGAAACGACGTGATGGCAGCAGGCGACGGGCGGGCGGCGGCAAAATGGGATATCGAACAAATCTCCTATATTTATGATGAAAAACAAATTATTTATCAAAATAAATACATACTTTCAATAAATAAATAGTTTTAAATAATAAATACTACGTAATCTAATAAAATACTTACTTTTTATTTTTTCTTCAGCTCTCCGTTGTGTAGCTCCTCTTTTTCAGACATTCACTTATCACTTCACACTGTAACTGAATGGCTTGGTTTGGCTTGGGGACGTCGCCACGTCGGCAACATGATTTAACGAAAGAAATTCTTTCGTTCAACGTTACTACGTTTATATGACCGGATCCAGTGATCGGATTCAATTCAATCTGAATCGAAATTTCGATGCAGGTATCGAGTGATTGAAATAATATGGGATCGAGATGTTTGTGTAAGTGCAATGTGTGAGCTAATAATAAATTATTATTTTGCAAGTATGGCGACACCAATTGAAATAAAATATTATGAAATTATTCACACAAACCCACATGCATAGCAAAACAAGTAAAAATATACCACAAACCGTCTGAAAACAAAACTGCACACACTCACACAAACCCCGATTCTTCAATTCCTCGATCTAGGTATACATGCATGTTTTCGATTCGATCCAGCTCGCAAGGTAGGATCGGATCGAGTAATCCTATTTCGATTCGATACGCGTTGATACAGACCTAAATCCTGATTTAATTCAGATTCAATTCTGCATATAAACGTAGTACGTATCAACAAGTAGTGTTCCCACTTTATTTTACGCGTTCTTTAAAATTTAAGGGTGATGATCAATATTCGATTTCGTTTCAACTGGAAGGCGATAAATTGGACTGTCAAATAACATGTCATTCAAGAAAATAAAAGTAATGGGTATTACTGGGTCGCACAAACATGTTCTTCTATCTTGTTGTTAACACAAACAAATTTTTAATGATAAAAAAAGTCTTATTTTCTTTAGAAAAATATACTTATTAGAGACAAGCACCATAATAAGTTTTTCTAAATGTAAATTTCACCGGAAAAGTGATCCGGAAAGGTTAAATTTTAAATAAAATAAAAATGTTCACCGGAAATCAAGCCTTTTTTAATTATTTAACGACCAATCTTAATCCGTCCGTGTTTCAGCAATCACTTAACCGATTTGCACGGTTGACATGCTGTCGGATAGAGGAAATGTCGAACTAGGTCGTGGAGACTATATTTCTGTGCGGATGTCCACGATTTGGCTAAAAAACGAAACCAAAATTACACTTCCAAAACTGGAAAAAATAGGACAAAAAATAATTATTTTAAGTAAAATAAGAATTTTTATCGGAAATTAAGCTTTTTTAATGATTTAACGATCAATCTTAATCCGTCCGTATTTCAGCAATCACTGCACAGATTTGCACGGTTGACATGCTGTCGGATAGAGGAAATGTCGAACTAGGTCGTGGAGACTATATTTCTGTGCGGATGTCCACGATTTGGCCAAAAAACGACACCAAAGTTGCACTTCAAAAAATCGAAAAAATAGGGGAAAATACAAATTATTTTCAATTTTATTTTCCAAAATACTTATAAAAAGGCAACTTCAAAGTTGGAAACTAGTTGAGCCATTACTCAAAATTACATTTCACAAGAATCCATTCACAGGTTTTCAAAATATTGGATTAACAAAAAAAAGATTTTTATCAACCTCATTGAGGCGATAAAATGAGTTTTGGTCCAATTTCCACCGTTTCTCAATAATTTATATCGATGCGATAGCTACAGAACATGGGCACAGAGCACAGTTAATACACAAAAGGAAATTTCAAAAATTGAATATTATATTGTAAAAATATTGACAATCACAGTAAAAAAAATCAATTTAAAATTAGCTTTCATGTTGAAAGCACAAACAACCGATAAAACGACACCAAAAAATAAGAACTAAAGGGGTTTTCACATTCAACAACATTTACATCTCCTTGTGTCGTTAACTACTGTTCACATTGATACGAACAGTTGTTCAACCGAGAAAAATGTTTGTGTGAGCAAGAAAACTTTTAAAATGAGAACGAAAAACAACACAAAACTACTTATTACGTACAAACAAAAAAAAAAATACAATAGGTAATAAGCCCCGTCTTATTTGATTCCCCAACTCGGTTAAAAAAAAAATGATATTTCGACACCTGTCAAATGTGGTCTCAAACATTTTATTCTCATACTCATAAAAAGGGTTATTTTGAAACCTGCAAACTGAATAAAATTATTACTTTACTAAAAAGTTAAATGATATGAAAATCTTGTTCATAATTTGATACACTTTTTAAAAGTGTGATCACTGCAACACGCAAGTTGCCCTTCGTTAAGTTTTGATTAACTATGAATTGAATTAATGAACGGTTCATTAAATCACCACGTTCATTAACACGAACATTAAATCTATGAACACGTTCATTAAATTCATGAACACGCTCACTTCGACAATAAATGTATTCGTTAAATATGAATCTTAACGAATAATTGAAATAATGAATGGTTCATTAAAATAATGAATGGTTTATTAAGTTTTGGCGCCTTTTTAAAAAGAAGAAAAAAAGATTTATTTTATTTTCGTCATATCTTTTCTATTTTTGCTTTTTTTGAAAAATTGTCGGATATAAAAGTTGTAGATTTTTTAATTTCCGACAGAATATGCTAAATAAGTTTTTTTGATTTTCGCTTTTGTTTAGAAGTAATAGCGACTTTTGTAAAATAAAACATCTCGCAAACAAAAAGACATGAAATTTATTCTTTTTTCGTCATATCTTTTCTATTTTTGCTTTTTTTGAAAAATTGTCGGATATAAAAGTTGTTGATTTTTTAATTTCCGATAGAATATGCTAAATAAATTTTTTTGATTTTCGCTTTTGTTTAGAAGTAATAATAGCGACTTTTGTAAAATAAAACATCTCGCAAACAGACATGAAATTTTTTCTTTTTTCGTCATATCTTTTCTATTTTTGCTTTTTTTGAAAAATAGTCGGATATAAAAGTTGTTGATTTTTCAATTTCCGACAGAATATATGCTTAATAAGTTTTTTTGATTTTCGCTTTTGTTTAGAAGTAATAGCGACTTTTGTAAAATAAAACATCTCGCAAACAAAAAGACATGAAATTTATTCTTTTTTCGTCATATCTTTTCTATTTTTGCTTTTTTTGAAAAATTGTCGGATATAAAAGTTGTAGATTTTTTAATTTCCGATAGAATATGCTAAATAAGTTTTTTTGATTTTCGCTTTTGTTTAGAAGTAATAGCGACTTTTGTAAAATAAAACATCTCGCAAACAAAAAGACATGAAATTTATTCTTTTTTCGTCATATCTTTTCTATTTTTGCTTTTTTTGAAAAATTGTCGGATATAAAAGTTGTTGATTTTTTAATTTCCGATAGAATATGCTAAATAATTTTTTTTGATTTTCGCTTTTGTTTAGAAGTAATAGCGACTTTTGTAAAATAAAACATCTCGCAAACAAAAAGACATGAAATTTTTTCTTTTTTCGTCATCTTTTCTATTTTTGCTTTTTTTGAAAAATAGTCGGATATAAAAGTTGTTGATTTTTCAATTTCCGACAGAATATATGCTAAATAAGTTTTTTTGATTTTCGCTTTTGTTTAGAAGTAATAGCGACTTTTGTAAAATAAAACATCTCGCAAACAAAAAGACATGAAATGTATTCTTTTTTCGTCATATCTTTTCTATTTTTGCTTTTTTTGAAAAATTGTCGGATATAAAAGTTGTAGATTTTTTAATTTCCGACAGAATATGCTAAATAAGTTTTTTTGATTTTCGCTTTTGTTTAGAAGTAATAGCGACTTTTGTAAAATAAAACATCTCGCAAACAAAAAGACATGAAATTTATTCTTTTTTCGTCATATCTTTTCTATTTTTGCTTTTTTTGAAAAATTGTCGGATATAAAAGTTGATTTTTCAATTTCCGACAGAATATATGCTAAATAAGTTTTTTTGATTTTCGCTTTTGTTTAGAAGTAATAGCGACTTTTGTAAAATAAAACATCTCGCAAACAAAAAGACATGAAATGTATTCTTTTTTCGTCATATCTTTTCTATTTTTGCTTTTTTTGAAAAATTGTCGGATATAAAAGTTGTAGATTTTTTAATTTCCGACAGAATATGCTAAATAAGTTTTTTTGATTTTCGCTTTTGTTTAGAAGTAATAGCGACTTTTGTAAAATAAAACATCTCGCAAACAAAAAGACATGAAATTTATTCTTTTTTCGTCATATCTTTTCTATTTTTGCTTTTTTTGAAAAATTGTCGGATATAAAAGTTGTTGATTTTTTAATTTCCGATAGAATATGCTAAATAAATTTTTTTGATTTTCGCTTTTGTTTAGAAGTAATAGCGACTTTTGTAAAATAAAACATCTCGCAAACAAAAAGACATGAAATTTATTCTTTTTTCGTCATATATTTTCTATTTTTGCTTTTTTTGAAAAATTGTCGAATATAAAAGTTGTAGATTTTTTAGTTTCCGACAGAATATACTAAATAAGTTTTTTTTGATTTTCGCTTCTGTTTAGAAGTAATAGCGACTTTTGTAAAATAAAACATCTCACAAACATTGAATTAGTGAATGTGTATTGATTCTAATGGATGTCGTTCATTGTTTTAACGAACAGATTCATAGAAAACTATGATTCTTTCACTTAAAAGTGTATCGGATACTTATTTACGTTCATTGAATTAATGAATGGTTCATTGATTTTAATGAATGGCGTTCATTGTTTTAACGAACAGGTTCATTGAATCTTTCATCAAAAAGTGTATCGGATATTTATGAACGGCTGTTCATTGAATTAATGAATGGTTCATTGATTTTTAATGAATGGCGTTCATAGTTTTAATGAACAGGTTCATTGAATCTTTCATCAAAAAGTGTATCAGATATTTATGAACGGCTGTTCATTGAATTAATGAATGGTTCATTGATTTTAATGAATGGCGTTCATTGTTTTAACGAACAGGTTCATTCAATCTTTCATCAAAAAGTGTCGGATATTTATGAACGGCTGTTCATTGAATTAATGAATGGTTCATTGATTTTTAATGAATGGCGTTCATAGTTTTAATGAACAGGTTCATTGAATCTTTCATCAAAAAGTGTATCAGATATTTATAAACTGCTGTTCATTGAATTAATGAATGGTTCATTGATTTTTAATGAATGGCGTTCATAGTTTTAATGAACAGGTTCATTGAATCTTTCATCAAAAAGTGTATCGGATATTTATGAACGGCTGTTCATTGAATTAATGAATGGTTCATTGATTTTTAATGAATGGCGTTCATAGTTTTAACGAACAGGTTCATTGAATCTTTCATCAAAAAGTGTCGGATATTTATGAACGGCTGTTCATTGAATTAATGAATGGTTCATTGATTTTAATGAATGGCGTTCATAGTTTTAACGAACAGGTTCATTGAATCTTTCATCAAAAAGTGTATCGGATATTTATGAACTGCTGTTCATTGAATTAATGAATGGTTCATTGATTTTAATGAATCGAGTTCATTGTTTCAACGAACAGGTTCATTGAATCTTTCATCAAAAAGTGTATCGGATATTTATGAACGGCTGTTCATTGAATTAATGAATGGTTCATTGATTTTTAATGAATTGCGTTCATAGTTTTAACGAACAGGTTCATTGAATCTTTCATCAAAAAGTGTATCGGATATTTATGAACTGCTGTTCATTGAATTAATGAATGGTTCATTGATTTTAATGAATGGCGTTCATAGTTTTAACGAACAGGTTCATTCAATCTTTCATCAAAAAGTGTCGGATATTTATGAACGGCTGTTCATTGAATTAATGAATGGTTCATTGATTTTTAATGAATGGCGTTCATAGTTTTAATGAACAGGTTCATTGAATCTTTCATCAAAAAGTGTATCAGATATTTATAAACTGCTGTTCATTGAATTAATGAATGGTTCATTGATTTTTAATGAATGGCGTTCATAGTTTTAATGAACAGGTTCATTGAATCTTTCATCAAAAAGTGTATCGGATATTTATGAACGGCTGTTCATTGAATTAATGAATGGTTCATTGATTTTTAATGAATGGCGTTCATAGTTTTAACGAACAGGTTCATTGAATCTTTCATCAAAAAGTGTCGGATATTTATGAACGGCTGTTCATTGAATTAATGAATGGTTCATTGATTTTAATGAATGGCGTTCATAGTTTTAACGAACAGGTTCATTGAATCTTTCATCAAAAAGTGTATCGGATATTTATGAACTGCTGTTCATTGAATTAATGAATGGTTCATTGATTTTAATGAATGGAGTTCATTGTTTCAACGAACAGGTTCATTGAATCTTTCATCAAAAAGTGTATCGGATATTTATGAACGGCTGTTCATTGAATTAATGAATGGTTCATTGATTTTTAATGAGTGGCGTTCATAGTTTTAACGAACAGGTTCATTGAATCTTTCATCAGAAAGTGTATCGGATATTTATGAACTGCTGTTCATTGAATTAATGAATGGTTCATTGATTTTAATGAATGGCGTTCATAGTTTTAACGAACAGGTTCATTGAATCTTTCATCAAAAAGTGTATCGGATATTTATGAACGGCTGTTCATTGAATTAATGAATGGTTCATTGATTTTAATGATTAGCGTTCATTGTTTTAACGAACAGGTTCATTGAATCTTTCATCAAAAAGTGTATCGGATATTTATGAACGGTTGTTCATTGAATTTATGAATGGTTCATTGATTTTAATGAATGGCGTTCATTGTTTTAACGAACAGGTTCATTGGGATAGTGAACAGATTCATAAAATTTTTTTATGAACGGCTGTTCATTGATTTAATGAACGTTCATTGATTTTAATGAATGGTATTCATTGTCTTAATGTACAGGTTCATTAATTCAATGAATAGCCGTTCATAAAAAAAAATTTGGACAAAAACAGATTTTAATGAACGAGATTAATGAACGTTCATAGGTTCATAATTTTATTTTTAATGAATAATTCATTGAATTAGGGTATGGTGCATTAATTCCGTGAACCGTACATTAATTTCAAGTTAATGATCGCCGTTCATAAATTTTATGTACAATTTTTGGTTCAGTGTGGTAACATTCCAGTATACTCATTTTAAAGAAGCGGAGGTCTGGTTTCAAGCATGGCTTCGAGAACGACTAATGTTTTTTACTTGCGATTATAGGTACTCTAAGGCAAGTATTAGATTCGTGCAAAAAAAATGTTTTTTTTAGATAACAATCAGAAATTACATGACGATGATAGAGTAGAAGACGAAAAAAGTGGTTCTGGCAATTATGTCTGTCTGTCTGTCGGTCTGTCGGTCTGTCTGTCTGTCTCGGCACCTACAACCTAAACGGGAAGGCCGATTTACATCAAATTTGGTAGGTATGGTTTTTAGGGTAATACGCCCAGAGCTTTTTTTGTAGGTTACTCGGATTTTTATGAAATTTAGTTTAAAGGTATAATACATTAAATTTAAAAGACCTGCAATTTCAATATTTTTTAGAAAGAAGTTTTCGAAAAATTATTATAAAAAAATCGTTTTTTTCGAAAACCGGTTCAACGATTTTGAAAAAAAAAAAAATTTCATAAACTCACATTTATAAAAGAGAATTTGTTGCATACTTTGATTTTGGTTTGAATCTTTGTGGTTTTCAAAATTTTAAAAAAATTTCATACGATTTGTTCCTATTATCCGTTTGTACTTTAAACTCTAAGGTAACTAGCCACGAGAGCAAGTTTGTGCGACTCAGTCGTGCCCTTTATTTCAGGGGCACTGCCCTCTGTGAAGAAGTGACAAATCCTCTCAAGAGTATTTGTCATGACAAGTTCATCTCACCTTAGTCGTTCGAATTTGACGTAAAATTGTAGGTCCCCTCCCATCATGTAGAACTAACAACGCACACAAAAGGATTGGTTGAGAGTTGTATAAGTCACTAGGCTGTGGTTCTCCGGAGCTGTAAGTGCCACTAAGTTTATTTTTTTTTATTTGATAAATATAAAGTGTCTTATTTCTAATTGAAGAATTCGCCAATAGTATAGGTAAAGTAGAGTGAAAAGGATTCACTACATATAATATTATACTTAAATTGGATCACCCTTTACGTATTTTTCTTCAATTATGTAGAACATTTCAGTACATTTATGTAAACAGCTACCGCAGTGGTTCCCCAAATCAAAACCATTTTCAAACCTCAACGAATCTAACGTTTTTAGGGAAGATACCTATGATCATTAACCTCTTCCCGCAAACGAAAGCCAGCATTTTAAAGCCAAAAAAAAATACCAATTTTAGCTTTTGCTGTTCACGGATTAAAATACTTTCATTTTCCCTTTGCTTTAACAGAAAACTTCCGCATACTCATATATCTTACAAAATGTTTGTGTACACAAAAGTTATAAATATTTGATAAGACCAAGGATATTCTGAGGCGCCTAATCTGGCACCACTATACTATAACCTTTATTATTCAGCAGAGAAGAAGCTTATTGTTTCATGAAGTCCTGCGTGAGTTTTGCGTAAACACTCTGTGCCCAATTTAAGAACAAAAACAATAACAACAACACAGAATGCTATGGGATCCTTTAAAGGTAAAACAATTACTGGCTGGCGGATGTGCGGAATGGTGATGAGGCACTAAATAGAGCTTGGGGGAAAACTGGCGAAGCCTTTTCCTTTTAGCCAAAGAAAAACATTCACTTAATTCCGGTTACTCATTTTGTTGTTGTTTTTGAAAGTGATCTCTTGTGGAAGGCTGAGGAAAAAATTCACAGAAGGAGAAAGACTAAAATGGTACAGAGGTAACATATATAATAATATGATGTAAATATTTGTCTTGGGTGACTTTTAATTGGTGCGTCATGTTTGTATGAAATCTACCCTTTGTGGTATTTTTGTTGTAACAAATCGTCTTATCAAACGTTTATTATGAAGATAAGCATATAAAACGGGGAAGGTAAGTGCTTTTGTATTATGCAAATCAGATGGTTGACAAGGGTTTTCACAATGTCCTTTCCTCACTTTTCTTTTGTGCCTAAGGTAATTTCAGCAATAAGGGTACCAGGAGATAATTCAATTATTATTAATGTGACTATAGAAATTAAATATGCGGGCAGCTTAAAAAAATATTTGACCTCAATAAAATGAGATACTGTGAAAAGAGTTGCCACAAAAAATTATGGCCTCTGATTCTAAACTTTTAATTATTTTTTACATTTTTTTAATTTTAAAAATTGAAATAAAATAAAAAATGTCATAAGGGATTTATTAGTAGGTACATAGGTCAAAAAAAAAAAAACCCTCAAGAAGATAAATAAACCAAAAAATCCTGTAGTTCCCATAAAAAAATCAATAAAAGATCTTCGTTGATCGGGGTGCCACACGGGAGCTGGGGCGTGGTATAGGTAAAAGTATCTTTCCACGGTTATATCCGCATATCTCGAAAACGGGGTGATAATGACGTAAATATATGAAGCTGACAAAATTTCTTACTATTTGATTTCTTAAGCCGCGTATCGATTACGCGCGGCAAACCATCGAACATTGGCTCGCGCGGCAGCCGCGCATAATGGATACCTGGTTGCCGCGTGCGGCAGCTCGGTCATTGCCGCGCACAAACATGATTAGCCGCGAGCCAATTTCGATGGATTTTTGTGCGCGGCAAGCGTTTGTCTCGCGAGCAATTGGGACGGTGTTGAATGCTTTTCTATGTTCGTGGTTAAGAAAACAGAACAGTGACTGTTGAAAACAAAAAACAGGTCTGTTCTCGTTAATATCACCTTATAAATTGATATTCTGTGTTCGTTTGGTTCCCAAAGCAAAGTAAAATAACAAAAAATAATAAATAATTTTGTCTCGCAAGCATTGAATCATGTGCCTCGCGCGGCAGCCGCGCTGTATCACAAAATTCTCAAAAATTGTCCCGCGAGCCAAACTTTTGATTTGCCACGGTCGAACATGGCTCGCGCGGGAGCCGCGCATAGTCGATACGCGGCTTTATACATATTTAGTCCAGTCGATATGTCGACAATATTAGGGTACCTGGAAAATATTCGGAACTTAATGAAACTTTTACAGGTTCTTCAAGGGTATACTAAGAAAGGAAGACCCGCTAAGTTTTTTTTATTTTGAGGACGCTGTGCTAACTTGGGGAGGGGTAAATAACCGAAAAACCCAAATTTTCGGACTTTTTCAGTTTTCCGCTTAAATTTCTTAAGCAAATTTTGTGTACCACATTCCACAATCAAGTTAAAGAACACTTAATTTCCTAAAAATTGGTTGGTGAATCAGATCTGTAGGCCTAATATTAAAGGAAAAACATACGGGTTTTTTATTGGCGTCCTACAATAAAAGTATAGGTAAAGGTGTGTTACAGTAATTCTTTATACCAGAGTTAAATTAACATAATTTTTAAAAACATAGTAGAGCGAGTAAGTCGAATCATTGAAAGAGGAAAATCGTAAAGGGGGGGGGGGATATACTCACGGGAAATTTACGAAAAAATAACTTAAAAAAGAAAAAAATTATTTCAAAATAACGGTAACACTTACAATGACATGTTGTACCTTTTTTTAAAACCAAAAGTTTCTTCTTTTATTTTCTTGTTTAAAAAGTTTGTTTATGAAAAAGTTTTTGAAAAATTAATTTTCAAACTGTGCATACACAAAATGTATTTAAGAAATATAATCAGAAAACGGAAAAAGGGGTTATCACTCCTCTTCAAGTTAGCACAGGGTCACCGTGGTATTTTCCTATAGTATACCTATAACAACCAGTGAAAGTTTTATTAAATTCCGAATATTTTCCAGGTAAATGTGTTTCGACTGCACTAAATTTTTTAAATGGTCAAATTAATTTCTAATTCTATAGTAAGAAGCTAACTTGCCACAAGAGCAAGTTTTCGCAACCAGTTCGTCCCAACTAACAATTTAGCTTTTATAAGGTACAAACTTTAGAATTTGGCAAGCAATAGCTAGTATAGAGCTCTTATAAGCCAAATTTTCGCAAGCCACACATTTTAAACTTTGAAAATTAAAAAAAAAACAGCTATAAGGCCTTTAAAAGGTAGTTTGACAAGCTCTATACAAGGCTTGTAGACAAAGGTTCAAAATAGTTTGTATTAGGCCTTCCGAAGATGTTTACTGATAAATTTTAAGAAAATAGCTGCTATAAGGCTCACCACGACAAGTCAATGCAAACAACTTGTGAAAGGCTTGCCTATAAATGCTTAATACGAATTTAATTATTCTGCTTATAAATAACCTCAGTCTTATAAATAACCTCTTAGTAAGAACATTACAGTTCTAAAGAAAAAAAGGAAAGGTAAGTTTCAAAAATTTTTAAACTGATAAGAAGTGCTTACAAAAATAATATATTTATATTAAGCTGTCATTAATAAAATGGATTGGGTAAGGCTTTTCTACAACGTCCAACGCAAGCTTTTAGCAAAGGCGTCATTAAAATGCTTGGGTAAGGCCTTTTTACAACATCCAAGACAAGCTATTAGGTATAAGCTTTCATTAAATGGGTTGTATAGAGCCGTTTTATAACATCCAAAGCAAGCTATTTCCTGATATAGAACCTGCCACCAAAAGTTTTATAGGAGCTATATAGCTTGCGCAATGTGCGCCAAAATAACGTGTTTAAAGCCTTTTACTATTTCTATAGAAGTCTGAAAATAGCTTGTGTTGAACCTAATACAAGTTAAATTGTTAGTTGGGGTGCTCTTTATTTTATTATTGATTAGTTGTATTTTAATTCGAGCAAGGTAAAATTGAAAATTAAAAACTTATTATAATTTAACCATTTAGTTAAAATATAATAATATTTTAACTAAATGGTTAAATTAAAAATTATTGCATTATTAGTTTAAAATATGACCGCGGCAACAATGTTTTTCACAAATGTCACTGACAAATTGAACAAATTTGAATTTAGTTGAATTAGTGGATGTGATCCTTTTACGCAGACGGAAAACCTAATGTGATCACAAATGATGATCGAAAATGTGATAATCAACTATCAGCTAACGCGATTCCACCCCTGGATAGTTATCTATTATTTTTCCAATTTATCCCTTGTTTTCGTGCAAGTTGCTCTTATAGAGGAAGTTCGACTTAAGAGTTGAGTCAATCTTTTCAGCACTGATGAAGTCTAACAATTGGTTATTTCAATTGTTTACCTTATATATTCTGTATGTAATATGTATCTATGGTTACTAGCTTAAATAACCAAATGTTTAATTTGGCCAGAGCTGAAAAGACTGTCCCTTAAAGTGAGTCTTATTGCCCTCCTCCAAGCACTTTTAAATATTTTTTAGTACCTATGTTAAATCTCAAAATGGCTTTTTTCAATTGCACCAATCACTTTCAGTTTTAAAAGTGCCAATAAACTAAAGTCGGCTTTCGTTGCAAATAAATTGTATATGCATCTTAGAAATGCAAGACAAAGAAAATGTGTGTGAAATTGTTCGATTGACTTGACATATATGCTCCCCTCTCGTTTAGTCTAATGAGAGAGACCCAAGTGTGTTGAATAAAAATCCAGGGTTGGCACCAAGTTTCCTCATTTTTAAAAAATCACCTCGTTATGTGCAACATATATTTTAAGTTGAATGCCAATAAATTTTATTACTCTGTTAACTAAAATGGTTTTAAGAGTATACTGAACATTATTGTTTTAAATAGAATCATGGTGAATGGTTATAGCAGTTAGGAAGATTTCTTTCAATATTAATTTGTAAAGCTTGATCCTCGAAATTGGAGAAAAAATAGTCAATTTAAATAAATCGAAACGTCAAAATTAAAAAAAACTAAGTTAAACGGAAACGGGTCAAAATTCTGGATTTTTTAGTTAAAATAAAAAAAAATTGTCAAGCTTATTAACGGTACCTCCCATAGAAACGTTATTTTTTTTTTTCGCTATCTTGTGAGCAGGTTAATCGTTTTTAACTCAATCAATTTTTTTGGAAAGATCAATATCCAATACCAAAATGTTCCAAAAGTGCTTAATTTTAATTGTTATTAATTTTTAAATTAATTTTTTTGTAAATTCAATATTTAAAAATCTACTTGACTAAAAAAATTATTTTTGTTTAAAAAATATAAATTTGTAAAAAAAACATTTTTATAAAAATAGTTAGGTAAACATCGATTTATTTAACAAACGAATGACTTTGGAATTTTTTTTTGTAAACTTATATTTAGGCTTGAATCTTTGTAAAAAGTAGATTTAGCTTTTAATAAAAATTCATATGATTTTTTTCTTATTTCTCACCTATACCTATTCAAAAAAAAAAAGAAGGAAATTCGCGTCACTCAGTCGTTTACAATGTCAGACATTTGCAAGCTGCACTAAAATTATTTTTAATGCACATCCATTTCTTAAAATAAAAAAAATTACAATTCAGGCCCGTGGGCCTGGGTTAAGGCCGCCTTGAGTTATTGCTTCAGGGCTACTCATTAATGAATGACAATTATGGCTGCCTGAAATTGCCGGAAACCAAAGATACAGCCGTTCAAATTGCATACAAAATTACCCAATTATGTAAGTAGTTTTGGTACGATTTTTTTCACTAAACTGTTATTTGAAACGTTTAAAATAATAATGTATAACTGCCATAAGATTATCAAGCCGCAACAGGATTGCCAGAGTAAATAAAAAAAAAAATATAAAAACACTTAAAAGAAATTTATTGAATTTTAGCTCTCCTACTCTCCAGTGGACACAAGTGCGGACGCCCACCTTAATAATAAGGCCCTAAATTTCGCAACTTTCACTAGTTAGTTTCTGTTTGTGTGTGCATGCTTAATGCTTTTAAAAAAAAAATATAATCGCACTTTTACAATATAAAGTTTACAACGAAAGATGGTTGCCGTAACATATAGCTTCTATTCAGACGGATAAAATAAATAAATAAATTTAGTGTTCCGAAAAACTATGGCCTAGTGTCTTACACTCTCAAACAATCCTTTTGTGTGCATTGTAAGTTCTACTGGATTGGAGGGAACCTACAATTTTTCGTCGAATCCAAATGAATAAGGTGCGATACACTTTTCATGACAATGATACTCTTGGAGGATTTGTCACTTCCTCGCAAGAGGTGTACTCACTACAAAGGGTGCGAAACCACAACATCATGTTTTTCCCTAAACCGAATCGATCTCACGAGAAAACTGGTTCTACCCTAAGCCACCCAGCACCCTGCCTGTTTAGGTTTTTGGCAAAGACAGACATATCGGAGCTTACAGCCTGGCATAAAGTGGATGGTATGGGCCAGTTCCCTTGGCTGAGGTACCCAAGGATCTCTTATTTTCCTATGGTAAATGGTAATAAAGGGATCACCTCCCAACACAATTTCAAACCTTAATACACCATAATCACCAAAATGATATCCCAACCTCCACATAATGATAGGTCTTATGAGTTTATGGTATCAAAACAGCGCATCAAGAGCTAATTGGGTTTTTATTCTAGTTGAATTGCCGCCATTCCTAATTACCTACCTAATGTCTAAAAATCTATGTTCTATGCAAAGAATATCTTAGAGAAGAACCAAAAATAAAGAACGACAATAATTGTATGTATATATGGATTAAGGATTGTGCTGTCACACTAGTTGTGGTATGGTAAGCATCAGCTGTGAACTGGAGCTCTTGGGACTCATAAGCAAACATTTAAAATAACAAATAATTATAACTTTAAATTTTATAACCAACTAGGTACTTATTTATATCGTTGACCTGAAACACTACAAAGCTACAAAAAATACAATTAATTTCGTTTATAAATACGTTTCAATACCTACGCTGTCTAAAAAAAAAAAAACTAAATGCCAAACATAATCTGGCATCCATGAAAACCGCATGAGTTGACCAAACAATGTGGTTTTTCGAGTCCGTGTTTCCCAACTATTGTCCTCCAATATATAGGTTGCCATTTTAACTACATGGTAAACCTCAGTCGGCCGTTTGCCACAAATTTGAGGGTATTTCATTCGTATTTGTGTGCATATGGTGTATAAACATTCTGAATGTATATGTATTGTGTATGAATGGTCAACACTTATGGCAATGAACATTTTTATTTCATTATTTAGCTTAGAGGCTCGCTAAATTCTTTTACTCCATAAAAATGTCTGCCTTGACAATTGAGAAAACGAAAGCAGAAAGAGGGAAAAATGGGCAATAATTTGCCTTAGCCATCATCAAACCCCAACGAACAAAGCATTTAATATTAGAATTTCGGTTCGAAGGATGACAAGGACGACAAACTATATACGGCGGATGTGGTGGCTGGAACGAAATGAAACGCAACGCGTAGAAAAAAAGGCATCTGTGGTTTCATCAGGCTTAGTGTGTGTGTGTGTGTGTGTGTGTGGTTAACCATAAAAAGAAATTTATTACCACTGGCTAAATAAAAATTGTCGGTTTGTAGGGCTTAGACATGGACGCGCTTAACTTAGCCTTCATTTGTGAAATTGTTTGAGGAGAAACCGATACAACCAACAGTCGCCGACATCCTAGGGGCAGTAAAATATATAGCATCGGCAGCATCAAAGAAGTCCTTTTTCTCGTTCATCGTTCTAAGATGGACGGATGAGGTAGATTTTGAATCGTGCCGCTCAAGGATGCGAGAACCCGTTATCCCTTTTTTATTTTATTTAAGTCGGAAATCCTGTTTTGACTTAGCTCTGCTTTGTTTTTTGACTGACAAAGAACCAAGAAGGATGGCAACTGGCAGAAGTAATGGAGGACGTTAAGGGGAAAGGATCGATGGTCCTATGCCAAGAAAAGCCACGGGGATCATGGAATAAATTGCGGGCAGCATGTTATACGGTTGGGTTGGTTTTAGTTTTGCGTTGGCTTTTCGTTTGGCCGCCGACAAGAAAGTCATAATTTTTATATGGTAAAACCATAGATAAGCCAACAAAGAGATAGAGAATGAAGGATACGGGCAGAGATATCGTTTACATAGCACAAGTGGGTGACCTTGAATAAAGTGAGTGCTACGCAGCAATCAACAGGATTTGGTTGGGTATACAAAAAAGTACATACATATAGGTACGTATATTAAGGGTTATAATAAGAAACAAAATGAAAGGAATTTTCGGAGATGCAAGAAATATTTATTTTGATTCACAAAATAATTGATGTTGGCTTCTTCTCTCTTAAAGCATTTAACCTTCATGCATCATGGATAAAGGATCGATAGGTAAATTCATTATTAATATTACGAGTTTTGTTTTTTTGTTATCTATATAGCTTAAGGTTATTATTGATATTATGATGATATAAGATGTCTAGCCAAAGATTCTTTTTGACGCTAAAAAAAAATATTACCAGGTCTCACAGACATTGTATATTTTGTATTACAAATAAAAATGTTAATACTAAAATATAAGAGTTTATAAAAGGAAATTATTACAAAAAATCTTTATAATTAATGAAGTATTTAAATGTAATTTTTAGTGTATTGCATACTGCTGTAATACAAGAGCTGTATTAAAAAACTCTCTAAAATTTTTAAACGTTTATCATGGATTGATCATTTACCAGACTGTAACATTATAATTTATACATAAACTTAGAAAAATCTATAAGATTATTAAAAATATTTTTTTTGCTGTTTTTATAAATTACGTTTATTCAAATAAAAAAAAAAAAGGCTTTAAAAATTTTCTTCGGTTATAAGTTTTTGGTAACGGAGAGCATTCGTAGTATTATTATATTATATAGAATTAAAATTATATTATATGGAAAAACCCAACTTCGTTCTCCGTTTCAATATAGCTATCACTTTGCCTAAATCTTATGTGTCTACTTCAAAGAAGCGCCTGGCGGAATTCTTTTAAGTATTGTGCAGATTCACAGAAACTGAAACCCATATTCTCGCAGTTTCACTTTGCATTGCAACGTAATCCGTTATTTTCGGGTGTCCAAAAATAACGGAGCTATACAAATTTCAAGATGCAACATATAATTAGGTGAGCTACATACGGCGGTCTAAAAGTATTTTAATAAAAAAGCGATGGAATTTTTCCACAGCCTCAAAATGAAAATATCCCCAATTCCCTATACAGGGTGATTGGTATAAGATGCACCAAAAAGCTTGAGCGTGTAGGTGGGGTTAAGACAAGAAAAAAATCGTATGGGAGGGGGTCTATTTTCCCCCGTTTAGACGGGAGGGGCATTTTTCTAAAAAATTGACTTAAATGAGAAAAAAAATGATTTAAAAACAACGGTGAATGATACAAAGACTTGTTATATCTTTTTGAAAAGCCAGAAAACTACTCTTTTATTTTATTTTTAAATTAAGTTGTTTGAGTGAACAGTTTTAAAAAAATTAATTTTCATTTTGGTTTTCCCAAATTTGACCTTCTCAGGTTAATTATTAATAAGGGGATTATCCCTTTTTTATTTTTTATTACATACCATCCGATTATAATCAAATAATAAAAAAAAATAACTTTTTATTTTATTTACTAGTTTTACTTTCAATTTATTTTTAATTTCTTAAAAACTAAGATACATCTGGTTTTCTGTTTTTGACTAAAAATTAATAAGAGCATTGAATTTTGAAAATAAAACTAATAGTTAATTACATAAAATTTTGAAAAAAATTAGTTTAAAAATTTTTTTTTTAATTTTTTTTTTCAAAATTTTGAGTTTGAAAATTAATTTTTTTAAAACTGTTTACTCAAACAACTTAATTTAAAAATAAAATAAAATAGTAGTTTTCTGGCTTTTCAAAAAGATGTGACAAGTCTTTGTATCATTCACCGTTGTTTTTAAATCATTTTTTTTCTGATTTAAGTCAATTTTTTAGAAAATTGCCCCTCCCGCCTAAACGGGGGGAAATAGACCAATATCCTATACGATTTTTTTCTTGTCTTAACCCCACCTATATGCTCAAGCTTTTTGGTGCATCTTATACCAATCACCCTGTATAGTCCAGTAGGCAGGTATAGTTTTTAGTGGAAAAAAGTCGGAGGTCCATGAAATGTTCATTTATGTTGTTTTGGGATGATTAATTAAGATTTTCTCAAGTTTTGGACCATGAAGACCCTTTTCTAGAAGAGGGTTTCCGATTTTTCCTCTATAACAGTTTTTTCTTACGTTTTACGGTAAAATCGTTTGAATATTTACGTTAAATTTTCTACAATATTGGTTATACAAACATATTTGTGTGTCACGTCGTTACCAAGATATGGCGTTTCAAAAAAGGGGTAATTTTTCAAATGTTGCTAAGAATTAAGAAAATTGAAAATTTTAACCTTTTTTCGTCTTGTATACCGTTTTTATCTCACGTTCAACTGTAAAAATGTAGCAAATTTAAAGCTCTACAAAACATACCAAAACAGTTTTATCGTAGAACGTAAGATAAAAAAGGTTTAAAAGAAGAAAAAAGTGAAAATTAGTATTTTTCTTAATTTTTTTTCAAACAAAATTTGAAAAATTACCCCTTTTTTGGAGCGCCATATCTAGGTAACGACGCGACTTTTTTTTGCATTCCCCCCCCCCTCTTTTAGCACTGTGTCTTCAAGGTCCAAAACTTGACCTTTTTTCTTAAAACACCTTTTATTCATACCTGACGACTGAACTAATACTCCGAAAAGGAGAATTGATAATGCCTCTGTTCGAAAAATTTTAAACTTCGAGAAAATATTATTGCCTTTAACTTCCTTATTTTTTCCGTTCATTTAAATGACGCATTTAATTTTAAATATTTCATTGCTTTTAATTTGTTCTTTGGGAATCATTGAGATAAATTACTTAACATAAGAGAGCTCATTTAAACTTTCTGCTTTTTTATATTTTTGCTCTTCCCGTCTATTCGTTGTGTCCTTTTGCTTTAATTTTGTCCTCGTAACAGTCATGCTGCCGATACTGTTTGCCTTTAAATGACTTCATTACATTACATTTAAGCTTGTGCGAACAATTTTCCGTTTTTAAAGCAAACAAAATAAAATGCACGACTGGGTCGCACGAACTTGATCTTTTAGCATACTATGGGATTGCATAAATTTTAATTTATTAAGTTTTGAAGAAAGGCAAAAAATATCAAAAAATGGCCTAAACGCGAGATCATGTTTTATGGTAGCTATCATTAAACGGTTGTTTAGCGAAAAGTTGTGAATGCCATTTTTTGTTATACGGCTAACTTAAATTTTATACCAAATTTAATTAGAATCGGCACAGCCGTTATCAAGTTATGGCCGGATTTGTAAGAACCGTTAACACCAAAACTCCGTTATCTGCATTTTTAGCCAAAAACCTGAAATGCAGTTACTATTGCATATACACAACGTACACAAAGTTTCATCAAAACCGTTAGAGCCATTTTCGAAAAAAATTGTAAAAACTGAAACCGTTATAGCCGGGCTAAAACCAAAATTTGAGCTCCAGGGAATCACAAAAAAGTACTACACACGATGTTTGAAGAAATTCCGTTCGGTGAACATACAACCGAATATCAGCACATACGAAAATCCGCCCATCCATACTGACAGACCGACGGACTACGGCATGACAAAACCTACTTTCTTAGGCTTCTCGTTAAGTCATTGTGATACCAGATGCAAGAGGTCAAGTGAAAGGCACGACGTATGATACTACACTTACAACATAGTGCATAGACTCGGTGTTACCATATGACATGAATGGTACATAGTATTATAATAGTATTATGTTACATCTCACTTTTTATAATACTGTTTTTTAAAAGTTAAATAAATTACAACACCAATAAAATCATAGATGACTTTTTAAATATTTTAAATTAAACTTTAATTAATTACTTATTTTTTTTTTTATATTTACTTCAAATCAATAATAATGTAATAATGTAAATTTAGGTAAAAAAATAACGTTTAAATTAAATTAAAATAGTTAAGAATATTAAATTGAATTACATGGATTGTGTCTAACAACTGGTTTTATTGTTCTTCCAAACTTTGTGATATAAGGCTGAGACTCTACGTTGTTGTTATATCAGTTGTCTTATCACTTGTTGGATCCACTATGACATCTCTTTCTGGAACAATGGTGGCACTCGTTTTATGCAAAAGAATGCTGTTTATGTTTTAGACTTTATGTGTAGATAGATCGTCGGTTTTAACCATGTAAGAACGAGATGTTTAAGTTAGTTTGAAAACAGTTCCAGAGATTCAGTTTTGATTAGGTTGTTGAATACGAATTTTTTCACCAGGTTGGAAGGGTTGTTTTTTATGATTTCTACTGTCAGGTTGTAGTGTACGTTTTGTACAAAGTTAAGCGATTGTTTTGTGCATGGTATTGTTGTCCCTGTTTTTCGGCTCATTAACCTTTGGTTGGGGGATAACAGATCATTGCTTCTAGGCGTGTTGCGATAGTTGGGTAGTGCAAGTTAAACGTCTGACTGGTCTTTGTGGCACTTTTTAAGAAGAGATTTTGCTAACTGGACGAATCTTTCCGCAAGACCGTTTGATTTTGGGTATCTCAGGCTTGACGTCTGATGATTAAAGTCCCATTTTTTGGCAAACACTGGAAAAAAACTGTGGGCCGTTATCTGATTCCAAAACAAACGGTATACCATGAGCAGGAAACATCTTTTCCAGTTGGAGTATAACTTCTGCGCTGGAAGATTGCTTTAACTAAACAAAGTCAAAGTAACCGGAAAATAGCTATCTACAACGAGACATAGTGCTTAGACTAATGTTACAGTCATCGTAATGTAATGTCAGGTTTGAATAAAACCTCGATTTTTTTCTTACACGAAACCAATACTTGCCCTATTGAACAAGTAAAAATAATTGGAAAATCAGATATTTTATTTTCCTCTTATATAATTTCCAATTTTCCAAAATGTATTCATATTAATTAAGTTACAAAAATTAAATTGCAGTATTCAATGGATATTTATTAAAATGTATCTAGAACCACTTCCTGTCTTCAAGAGTCCAATTTAAGTTCCTTATTCAAACATAAAACAAATACTATCTCAATCACTAAAGCATAAATATTAGTTGCACAAGTACGTTAGTAACTTCCCCCTAATCGCCTTTTGAGAATGTCTTTATTCATTTTGTCCTTGAAGTTTAATATTAATTCAAAGGACAAATTGGTTTAGTATTTGTATTTCAAGCATATTTCCTCGGTCATTGGGATTAACGAGGGTCGATTCTTTTTAAAGGTCATGTAATTCAATATTCGTAATAAAGGTCTTATTTGAACTGAAACAATCGAACATAACTATAAAAAAGAAGTGAAAAAATAAACTTTTTGGTAGCAGTAATATTCATATAGGTAGTGCGATGGACGATTTTCTTTCAGACTTTGTTTTGTGACAAAAAAATTAGATTAAACTGAAATCTGACAATTTGGTAAAGATCAGCTGCATGTTGCGTTTGTTGGCAAAAAAGTCAACATTGAATAAATGTGGAAAGTGGGTACGAAATTATGACTTTTGGTTATTTGTCTCATAATTTGGAACGGATGTATAGGATTGTAGGCAGCCGGGTGGTGAGCCTACGGGAAACCGAGAATTTTTCCCGGGCTTTTTTTCAGGAAAAAGATAAAAAAACAGTGGATACATTATTTTGTTTAAATTGGATTGTTCAAATCATTAAATTTCTTGAAAAGCTGCACATTTGGCCGACTCAAATGGTAACCATATTTAAAAAAAAAAACTCTTTTTAGTAAATTTATTTGCACCATCAAGATAATCACTTTGATTAAGCTAGAAATTGTTGCAAATGTCTTAAATTTGGTATGAAATTCTGCTATTTACGCTCTAATGATAGTTTCAAGCTCAAGTACTTGAGAATCTTGACATTAATGCGGTTTTATCATCAAATGTGTACAGACAAAAACGAACTCGAAGAAAAAATGAGGGATATTTTCACCCTATAGGTATAAGATTTACTGGATCAGTTGCAAGTAACTTTAAATCAATATACATATATAAGTGATGGTGGTTCTGTGATCGTACAGATTCGTAAGGAAATATGAATAAGTACCTAACTATTAAGTAACCTCTACGACATTTTTATAGAGAAAATCATTGCCTACGAAAGTTAAAAAAAACTAAATAAAACCGAAAATGTTTTAAGCAAATTTGATATTACCAACTTATTATTTGTTATTTTTGACAAAATTACTATGACTATTGAAAAGTGTGGTAGAAACAAATTAAAGATTTGTATAGAAACAAGCCGTGTTTTTTTGAAAATGCTATCCGTAGTGAAGTTAGATTTCCATACAAAAATCTCACTGCGTATCACTACCTATAAAAGGAGAAGTCAAATCTCACTGCCGATAAATTTTCGACTTTCATTCGAGTATCGATCAAAATTGTTTGTTATTGTTGGTACGAATGATAAATTCATGTATCTCGATAGGGGTGTGTTCGTAAAGTTGAACTGACTTTTAAAGTGTGATTTTGTTTTATGTTCGATTGCCCACAAACATTCCCAAATCTCAGAATAACTGTCAAAATTTTTAAGGAAAATCAAATGTTTTTGGAAAATTTATACATAGGAAGACATAACATTTGCCAGTTCCATCCAAAAATGTGCAATTGTTGCGTTTTTCATATTCCTCGAGTAAAAAAAAATAAAAATTAACAGTATCTTTTCAAATCTGATATCTTAGTTCTTTTTGTTTAAAGGTTTTGCTCAGTTTTGAGCTTTTTCATTTTGTGGTTTGACAGATTTGAATTTGCAGAATATACACTTACTCTTTTGACAGATTTTTAGGGCCAATATATGCAAATATTATAACCAATGTCGAATTTCTTGGATTTTTTCAGATTTGATCGGAAAAGTCGACTTTTTTTCAGAAGCAATATATTTGACGTTTTGTAGTTTGAAAGATCCAAATTCTTGACATTTGCGAATTACCTATTTAGTGCGAACCATCATCGCGAAGCTATATATAAATCGTTAACACGTTTTGGTTCCACTAAATATGAAACAAACAATTGAAAACTGTGTTCCGGAAACTCCAATGGAATTTAAAAAAAGTGAATTCATAACATATGTATTCTACGAACAAACACCATTTGATCTTGTGTTTATTACATCAAGCATGCCAATTTACCATGAATTATAATATGAAATCCTACTACCATATAAAAGAGTAGTTTTGTAAGTTTATTTGTTATATTGTAACTGCGGTAAAACACATATAACAACAAACTATTCTTTTCTAAAATTTATTGTAAAAATTACTTTTAACTGTTCGTCAGGTTTTAGGATATTAAAAATAAGAAAATACACTTTAAAACTGGGTTAATTTTTAAAAAAAACTTTTGCCCGGCGAACAATTAAAGTAATTTTTCTTACCATTTCGACGTTTCACGTTTCCAATTTTTTCTAACAACTGTCATCAGTGAATATTAAAGAGAGCTCACAAAATATTTCACGGGCATTTCGCCCAACTGTCATACCTACCATTGTTAAACTTATTGAGGATTGGTAAAGTTGATATGCGCAGCGAGTAGTCAAAATTAGTAATACGTTATCGTTGGTCTTTAGTACAAACTTGACAACTACTGCGCTACACGTATATGATGAAGTGAAAAAGCACTACTACGTAGTCACCATAAGTATCGAATTGAGGAGATGCGAAATTCGGTCATAAATTCTTGATATTTTCTGTTTTTAAGCGATCATGTTGGATAAGTAAAAACTTGACTACTGCTGCGCTACACGTATATGATAAAGTTGAAATGCGCAACAAGTAGTCAAAATAAGAACTAAGTTATCTTTGCTCTTTATTACAAACCTGATTACTGCAGCGCCAATAGCAAAACATGAATTTGACGTTTGACGTAAAATGATTTTACAAATTACTTTTTACTGTCAGATGCAACAGCGATGGCATTTAAATCCGTCACCCCTATAGTCAAAGCTGTCAAATTATTGCATTCATTTTTTGCGCCAAACCTAAACCAGATAATTTCCAATGCCTCCAAACAGTTCGCCAACAAACGTCAAATGCATCACTTTGACTTTTCACGTAAAAACAGCGATGACATTTGAATCTGTCACCATTAAGGTGAAAGGTGTCAAGCTATTGAATTCATTTTTTATTTAACAAATAACTTTCACAAATGTCTATTTGAATCTGTCACCTTTAGACGATGTTCACATTGTACTCATCCGACGTAAATTGACGTTTCTTTATTTTGTCCCATTCCCAATCAGTCAAAGTGAAGCATTTGACGTTTGTTGGCGAACTATTTGGAGGCATTGGGAATTGTCTGGTATAGGTTTGGCGCAAACAATGAATTCAATAATTTGACAGCTTTGACTATAGGGGTGACAAATTCAAATTCCGTCGCTGTTTTATCTGACGTCAAACGTCAAGTTCATGTTTTGGCGCAGCAGTAATCAGGTTTGTACTAAAGAGCAAAGATTCCTTAGTTCTTATGTTGACTACCTGCTTCTCCTCAATTACGATATTAATATCACCAGCAGAGGGCTTAATAATAATCTATACTGTATAGGGGACTCCTTTTCCGTTTTGAAAATGATGATGTACAGAAGGCGTTGCTAATAGGTTAGAGAAAAATATGCATATCGTAGACAAGCACCAAAACAAATTGATTAAAATTAAATTTACCGTAAATCTGAACCAGAAAGGTTATATAAAAAAATTTAAAAAAAAATGAGTCCAAATGTATTTTTGTTTTTTATTAAAACAAGGATTAGGAATATAGACATCGTTCTAGGCTGAGTGCACCGAGTGCCCGGGCAACGCCGGGGCATTTTTTTCTACATTTTCCGTTTTAGTTCTATATGTGTTTTTCTCTTTGAAAATACTTCTTTTATGAATTGTTTTTTTTTTTCATTTCATTCTGTCTGACAGTTCAGTAGTACTATATTTCGGCTGCGAATGGGTTTTTTTTGAGAATTTCCCACTTTATGTATAATTTGCCAAACAAAAACGGCTTATAAATGTTTCGTTCCACGAACAAGATTTGACGAAAATGGGTTGCCAAAGAACGCTTTAGACAAAATATATAGGAATGCAAAATACAATTGTCTGATTTTTCATAACATTTGAACTTTAAATTTTAGTGGCGTAGCTAGCCCCTCGGAAAAAAGAAAATTGAAAATTATCACAAAAAAGTTAAACAGTTAATTAATTATTTGAGTTTTAAAGTAACGAATTTCAACATTTATCAATTTATCAAATATAAAAAAAAAAATTAGAAAAGCTACCTCCGATAGATCTTTTTTTATATAGTCAGTATAAAAAAAGGATCTATCGAACATTAATTCCTTATTTTCAATTAAATTTAATATTCAGATAGTCCTCCAATGCCTGATAAATATTAAGTTGGAACTTTGTATATAGAAACTATAGTAAGATTAAAACTAGAAACTTTTAGGGTATCGTGCCACCGCTATAGCCGAGTTAGCATCGACTATATTTGGCGTGGGTATTTCATGTAAAATGAAAGAATTGAAGATATTTGCTTGGAAAGAGACGTTCTGTAGAAGTTCTGAGAACAATAATGCGATAAAAAAAGATATATATATAACAATACATTCACAAAAACCAATTGCTTGGTCTGTTTTGTTTTCACATTTTAAAGTCTAAAAAGTCACAAAACCAGTTCACTAATGTCGACGCTAGATGGCCGCCAGGGAAATTTAGTTATAACTTAATAATTAAAATATACAAAGGTTGAAAAAGAGAAGTCAATCCGAGTTTTTTTAAACGTTGTATCTCTTAGGTACTGAGCGATAGAAAAAAATGTGTCTCTGCTACTCGGAAATTATTTAGTTTTTTGCATTTTCCCACCAAAGTCAGATCAGATGGATTTTTTCCTTTCTTTCAACTGGTGATTCAATTTTGTTTGAAAATGATAATGTTTATTTATGTTTTTCAGATGCTAGGTGCCCTGAAATCTTTATTGGTTTGATGTAATTGAAATATCTTAGCAGCACTATTAGATATTCACTTTTACCTCAAAGATAAACTCTACCTGAAATTCTCTTACCTCCTGCAAAAAAGAGTTTTTTTGATTTTTCTTCTTTTGTTCTTTAAAATAGTAGCAACTCCCCATTGATTTTCAAAATCTTTAAAATCTTTAAACAAACAGCAATGAATGAATGGGGATCAACATATCATAGTTTCTTGTCGTTTATAATTAACCTTATAACCTTGAAAAAACTCCCTTGAAATTTCTACGCCCGAGCATAAAAGATCGCTCAGTGAAATATATATACATATTACATAGGTACTAGCAGACTGATTTCAATGATGGAAATCTATTTCAATGACCATTGTTATATAACAAAAGTGTAAATATTTCGTAAATTTAGCTCGAATTGCGTTTTTTTTTTTTAATAGAAATGTTTACAATTCATTGCCCTCATGTTATTAACAATCTACACCAATTTTTTAATGAACTCGCCCCTACGACAATAAAATCGTCTAGAACTGTTCTTACAGTAATATTTTGTCAACTTTATTTAATTCAATGGTCTTTTTAACCTATACCTCAGTCTTTTGGGGGCCCCTCAATGTCCGGGGCCCCGCGTCTTTGATACAGCTGAAATGGCGGTAGCTACGCCCCTGTTAAAATTGCTTGCACGTATAACATTTGTCCATCTATCACAAATTATATTGTCCGACGATGATGATTAGCTAAGTATTGATGAATTAACTATTTAGACGGCGGCGTTAGTTGAATATCAAGCGGTATAAGAAGTTTTAAGGGCATGGTTTATTCAATGAAATAATTCTCCACTCCGGGACATAGCTGCAACATTATGTGTCCGGACTAACGAGGCTGTACTAAGTGTTTAAATTATATTAAGTCATTCATATTGAATACAAAATATTAAGTTATATAATTCGATAAGGCCGTTCACGAAAAATTTCAAGAAAAAAAAACTATTCTATGGAATAAACAGTTTTTTTTTAACCACAAAAAATAATAATAAAATATTTCCAATTTTTCAAGAAAATTGATAAAGACGTTTTTAAGGAAAACAAGCTTTTTTCATAATTGTTGTCTAGCAGGTATCGTTATTTTTTAAATCAAAATAACATTTTGTTATCTTAGGAAAGTTCTAACTAAACTACATACTAAATTTGATGTAAATCAAAACATAAATAACATTTTTTCTATGCTCACCATTTCCTGTATCTACTTATAAACATTGTTGCCTTAACCAAATTGATTACAAGAAAGTCCATTGCCAGATTTTATTGATGTTCGTTATACGAACTAGAAGCTAAACTAGGACAACTGTTTCATCTGTTATTAGGTAAATGTGTACAAAACAAAATGAAATTACCATAAGTTCTCTACAGGGGATAATTACTCTGATGGCAAGAAATAAATTTGTTATCGTTTTCACGCCATCAGATGTAATTTATCGGACACGAATACCATTTCCCAGATTTGACATAAGTATCAGAATTCTGATTTCTGAATTCAATGTCCTCTAGAGAAAACTGTAATAATTTGCTTGATTGTAAGACATGATTCATGATACAATTGTTAAGACAAAATACTCACAAGTGGTAATCACTTACTTGCATTACTAATGAGCTCCCAACAATCTTCTCTTGATTACAGTTAACACAACTTCAATAGCGTGATTGGATTTCGATTATTTGATTAAGGATAGTGGTTGATATCCTCAGGCGTTCTGTGAAAATGATTTAAGGCGATAATATTGTTGGGGAATGTACTTCACAAGGGAATAATCAAACTTAAATAAATTCATGTCAATTATGCATAACAAATACCTACTGGTATTAGGTTCATATCAGTGTGGCTTTTTTGCTTCCTCGCAATGTTTCCAATGGTTTTCGATGCTTAAAGTCTCCTCGGAATGATCGGACATTACCATGATAGGTGGTTAGTGTAATATGGACAAAGATCCCACTCTTTTCCGTCGAGCTGATGCCGAGCATCGAGCCAAATAAGTTTTTCGAACTTTTTTTTTAGTTTGCAGCACTCTCTAACTTATTGCTAAGATGAATTTGCTTTTATCTATACAGCAACAAAAAATTTACTTTACAGGAATATCATCGGACAAAAGAACATGAACATTGCCTTAAAACCGGTTAACCGCTGTTGTCGATTTTTTTTTCAATTTTTAAACAAACACTGACATTTCAGTATGCGCGTGTGCTTAATTCTTCTTCTTCTAAACGACTTGAAGGATTTTGATGTTCATTTATTTTCTTATAAGTAACGGTTATGAGGATGTAAGAAAATAAAAACAATAAAAAGACTAAAAATAGTCGAATTAGATTTTATTAAATGGAGTATTTATGAATGAAATTCAATATTAAAGGTTTTGTGGCCTTTACTCCAAGCATTGCGTTTCGCCCTAGTTTGATGGTGGGCTCATCAGCTAGATGACATCAAACCCAATCTAGTACGCAATAATTGTCAATGATTACCGACTGCTTTATAAAATTTACAGAGAAAACTCCCTGTGAATTATATTATTCTAAAGAACTTTGATTAAAGTTAGACATTAGAAAAATTATGATGTTATGCTCGTGGCCAAGCGAAGTTATAAGAAAATAAAAACAATAAAAAGACTAAAAATAGTCGAATTAGATTTTATTAAATGGAGTATTTATGAATGAAATTCAATATTAAAGGTTTTGTGGCCTTTACTCCAAGCATTGCGTTTCGCCCTAGTTTGAGGATGGTTTATAACGAAAGTTGAACGCGGAAGGTAACGGTATTGTACAAAGAGTTTTTTCTTTTATTTTCAAACCAATTGTTTTGATATTTTTGGGTCTGTTTGTATAGTAACTACTTCTTTAACTTAGGCCGTGTACGAACAGCGTTAAAATTTTATCCTCTGGCTAATTTTTGACGTTTGAGTTGAGGTAAATAAATGTTTAGCTTTTTGATGTGCGAACTGGATTAAATGGGATTTTTAACCCTAATATATTTTTTAAATTTCCCTACAAGAATTGAAAAAATTCCCTTCTTTTTGCTTGAATACGTGGAAATATACCAAACTGTTTTAAGGTTGATTAATAAATATAAGTCTTCGACTAAAATGTTCGGTGTTTTAATTTGTATTTGTAAAATACGTTCAATTTTATAATACTATTTAATTCTTTGTTGATGGAACTAACTAAGATTTCCGTACACAACCAAGTTGGATAAATGCAAAGTTGTAATTTCGGAAATCAAAAGTTTCGCAGTACTCAATATTTTATGTTTTAGCTATTATAAATTACATTTGGGTAAGGAAAAAATTATAATTTCTTTTGGCTGATGTAAAAATACAATTTCTACAACCACAACCTCTCTGCCCCTTTGCTATTAAGAAAAAACTGCAACTTTTTTGCTTATTTCGACTATAGTTTCTTTCTTGTACATTTTGTCGAAACAAAAAACTAATAACGAAACTAGTACAAAACAAAATTTCCAAGAAGTGTGATATAGAAAGTTTATTTGTATGATTGATGATTCATCCAAAAGTACCCAAAAGTTGGTTTTTTTCAAAATATTGAGTTTCTTTGACTTTTAAAGCGCAATAAGTTAGTGATGGTTGATTTTACTGAGAGAGTTTTCATTATCAATCTTTTGGAGAATTCAATTTAACTATCCTATGCAATTTTTTAATAACTAAAGAACGATATAATAGAATGAGGATTGATTAAAAAAAAAGTATATAAAACATGCTAATTAAGTGGCTCTATTTGTTTTGCGTTTAGTAATTAGTTTTTTTTTTCGATAAAATGTACCAGAAAGAAGTTATAAGTTGAATAAACCGATTTTTTGCAGTTTTTTCCTGATAGCAAATTGGGCGGAGGTGTGGTGTGGAAATTGTTTTTTTTTTATCACCAAACATCCTATACCTACAACATATCAAAAATTTAAAACTACTCGACCTTTTGTAGGTTAAATTCTCTTTATTTGATGTACTATGAAATTCCCTTAAAAAAAAAATAAAAACGCAAATTTGAAATTTCGAAAACAAATTTATTAATGATTTACAATTTCATAATTGTGGCTATTCTAAATTGTGTTTTGTTAAAGAAATAAAATAGAACTACTCTGTAAAATAATTAAAATTATGGGAAAAAAAAAAACAAATTTGTTTCACAATAAATAGAAATGTAAAAAAAGTGTTATCGGTGAATTTAAGTAATTGTTCGTTCATAACACAATTATATTAAGCGGAATTCACAAAAACACAAACGGGAAATTCGACATCAACATAAAAACAAACAAAAAACAAAAAATAAATGCAATTAAATGAATACAACAAAACACACGGCACACTGGTTTTTGGTAGCGGAACTTCCAAAATAAAAATAAAACATTTGTTTCACAGAATAGAAATGTAAAACATCGGTAACTTATTATTTGTTCGTTAAATATTAGAGTTATATAAAACACAAACGAAAAATTCGATATTAGTCGAACAAACAAAAATAAATGCGAATGAAAGCAATGGAACAATCAAAACAAACACATTACGCCGACTATCTCTCTCACTCCTTCATAGGCATAGAAAATTATCCACTGGCTAAAATTTTAGCCTGCTCCAGAGCAGGCTAAATTTTTGAAGTTTATATTCACCACACTAGTGTCATAATTTAGCCAATGGATAAAATTTTAACGCTGTTCGCACACGGCCTTATTAGGTATGTGGGTATAATTTTTTTTTAATTTTTATAAAAAGAGGAGAGAAAGAGAAAACGTCCTCCGGGACGGCGTACTTTTTTTTGACGTGAAACTTCTTTAGTGGGGCTAAAAAAATAAAATAAATTAAGGAAATTTGTCGGTCACCCTTCGTGTTTTTTTTACTTCTGATACCAAACTGAGGTAGTTAGTTAATTAAATGTAGATAACGCAATAAAATATATTACACATAGCGCTACTGTCAAAATGTGAAAACATAACATTGTGAAAACATAACATTTCTCAAATTTAGTTTTTGGGGGGTGAATATATTAAAATTGATAGCAGCGTACTTAAAATTTTAACAGCTGGCGCTACGTGTACTGCATAAATATGCACCTAAATTAACTACATAAACTACCACACTAACTTTTTTTTGATTTTAAAAAATTGTATTTTTGTCAATTGTATTTTTGTCATACTGTTGGTTGATTTTCTTCTTCCCGTTCCCGAAAAAAACTTCTTTGTGGAGAAAAGCGGTGAAACAAGCACATATGGCAGTCATGGCACATTATTGCATTATTAACTTGCATTGGGGGATGTTGATTATGCTTTTTCCGACTGACAAAATCCCAGCAACCAAAATCACGTCAATGGTCGCTCCAATACATTTACAAAAAGTCGTCTTTAGCTAAGGCGGGCGGTTCGATTATATATAATTGAAAAAAAGTTTTGATAAAATTTGGATCCAATTGATATAGATGTGGACAATGACTGGTCCTATTTAATGAAAATGGGAAAATACAGAACAATGTCTGCCGGGTCTGCCGGGTCAGCATCAGTTGTGCTGAATCATGGATACGTATAGAGGTTTGATCAATTACACTAACTAGGCAGCGGATCGATTCCATTTTAGCTCCTCGATATTTATGCACATCTAGTATACTGGTAGCATATTGTTAGTTATAATCCCATTATGACAAACATAGTTGACAGTTTGTTGATCATTAAGACTGCCACGCCATAAGTTTTCTAATGCAGCATTTTGCACAGCATTAAGCAAGTTCAGCTCAGGGACATAAAGTCTATGAGAGATAATATGTCTGTTTATATTGGGTTGTTCTTAATCCGGGTTTGTCGTTTTTTTTTTAACTCTTAAAGTGAGAAGACAGCTAAAACGCACCGTATGCGGTTCTGAACTTTAAGTATTTAACAGTTGCTCATAATAAGAAGTTTGTCACGTAGTTTCGCCTGTCTTAAAAACCATTCCACTGCAGTCTCATTAATATAGAGATATTGGTTAGAAAACACTTAATTAGTATAGCACCATCCTATATACTTTAAGGGATCTTAAATAATTTCAGATTTATTGGAAAATATATAAAGAATTTTTACAATATTTGCCCCCGTTGCCAATCTACATCACATTTAGTTTGAAATTATGTATTTTAAATTTCGGTTAAATATTAACAGCAACATCACCGGTGCGAACCATTTCTGATAACCGATACCCAGACAAACTCTAAACTAAACTATAAAAATATTATTTCATAAGGTCGTAAAAAAAATCATCACATTTTGAAATGTACAAAATATCAGGAAAAGAAGAAATTGGTGGCACCTCATCTCCTCTCCAAACATACCATATTTGAAAAAAACAGTATATCTACTATAAAATTTTATGCTCAAATTAAACGTGCGGCATTAAATGAAATGGCAGAACGATTGACGCATAAAATGGTTAGCTTTAAGCCCACAAGATTCATATCTCGTAACAAACGTAAGGTATATCCATTATAATTCTGGAAAATTTTCAGTTTTCATCCATTTATTCAGAGAATCCGTGTTTTAAAGATGTACGTGAACTCCTGTCTATATAAAGATAGCTAGTTACTTTTATACTGGTTATAATTTAACCTAAAAACCTAAGTCATAAAAACAGATATTCGTGTGCTTAATGGAAAATGTGAAAGGCATAGAATCAAAGGAAACACTTTATGATCACGACGACAATTGAATCTTGTGGTGCAGTTATTCAAATGAAATCTACCGAAACCTTAAAAGTTAATGTGGAAATAATGTCAAACGAAATACTTCACGAACAATACATACATAGGTAGGTACCTACGGCAACATGTGTGTAGGCTCTAAAGTGAATGAAAACTTCATAGTTAGTATAACAAACTTTCACGTTGCAGAATAATATTAAAGGGTGTTTGTATCTTTATAAGTTTCAGTAACATCAATTAAACTAAAGTGATAAACACATTTATGAGAGGATTGTAATTTATTTAGGTGCCTGTGTGTGCAAGGTAAGGTCACATTCAATCGATTTTAAAAGCTGTAATTTAATTTTCTTCCGCAACTAGTTTGCAAAATCATGATTGCATCTTTGTGTGGTTCTATATTCACGATGAGGTGAGAAAGGCCTAAGCTTTATTGTATCTATATACATTAAATTGTTACTCAATAATTAATTATATGATAATGAAGCGGAAAACACAATATGAAAGGAGCAATAAACGAGCACGAGACTATAGCGTTTCTATAACGAAAATGTATACTTATGTTCGTGTATGTATGTATATGGCATTGAATTTGCTCTAAGCGCAACATCAATTTATTGTGTTAAGTAAGTAAATATTGTTGGAGTTGAATACATTGAAAGTGAATGCACCTGATCAATATATACGCACGAACGAAAGGATAACATTAACTAAGCCTTAAAGTGTGGTCTCGAAATATTTGAAATAATTGAGATAAATTTCAATTTAGAAATTTTACAAGTTATCCATTATACAATTGAAAAACTAAAGGGGATACAGTGTTACATTATACAGGGTGAGTCATGAGCAATGCGACAAAATGCTAGGGCGTGTAGGTTGCGTTGAGACAAGAAAAAAATCGTATGGGAGGGGGGGTCTATTCCCCTCCGTTTAGCTGGGAGGGGCAATTTTCGAAAAAACTGACTTAAAATGGGAAAAAAATTATATAAAATCAACGGCTTCATTCACAATGCTGTGCGATACGTTTTTGAAAAGCCAATAACTTTTTCTTTCATTCTGTGTTTAAATAAATCTATTCTAAGAAATAGTTTTTGAAATATTAATTTTCAAAGTCAAAATTTTGAAAAAAAAAATTGAAAAAAAAATTTCAAATTAATTTTTTTCAAAATTTTACGTAATTAAGTGCTAATTTTAATTTCAAAATTCAATGCTGTTATTAATTTAAAGTCTAAATAAGAAAACCGGATGCAAAAATTTTATGTCGTTCTCAAGAAATTAAAAAAAAAACCAAAACCACCTTTTTCTAAGAAAAACATTTATTTTTATTGTAACGAAGCAATTTATTTATTTATTTAGCATTAATCTTAGTTTTTTACTTTTTTTTTAATTGGAGTTTTATGAGAACGTAATAAAATTAAATAGTATTGGAATAACCCTGGATTAATATTATTTTCATTGATAACTTCTGAAAACTGACCTGTCAATATTTTTGCCTTGGCATGCCCGCAGCCCATGGGTTCTACCTGATGAGTCAAGAATCTTAGATGAAAGAATTCTGGATTTAGTCCGAAATAATCCCTCCGTTCCATTATTAATGGATAATCATACCTGCAATTCCTACGAGACCTTTTACCCGATTTATTAGACAGCGTAGCAGATACTTTAATCTACCAACAAGATGGTGCTCCAGCACACTACAGCTTACAGGTGAGAAACTGGCTGGATGATCATTTTAGTGACCGTTGGATCGGAAGAAGGGGCCCCACGGAATGGCCGCCTAGGTCACCAGATTTAACTCCCCTAGATTTCTATGCATGGGGATTTATGAAGAATTATGTTTACGAAGTGGAAATAGTATCATTGGAACAACTGAAGGATCGAATTGAAGTCGCTGGAGTCAAATTGCAGGAAAATTTGTCAAGCATAAACTTATGTGAAGCCATTACAAGGAGATATAATCTATGCCTTCTAAACAATGGAGATCATATCGAGAATTTTTTATAAGTACTTCCAATAAAAAACATAGTAAAAATAAAAGGAATAAAAAAAACTAAAAAAACTAAGATTAATGCTTCTTAAATTGCTTCGTTACAATAAAAATAAATGTTTTTCTTAGAAAAAGGTGGTTTTGGTTTTTTTTTAATTTCTTGAGAACGACATAAAATTTTTGCATCCGGTTTTCTTATTTAGGCTTAAAATTAATAACAGCATTGAATTTTGAAATTAAAATTAGCACTTAATTACGTAAAATTTTGAAAAAAATGAATTTGAAATTTTTTTTTCAATTTTTTTTTTCAAAATTTTGACTTTGAAAATTAATATTTCAAAAACTATTTCTTAGAATAGATTTATTTAAACACAGAATGAAAGAAAAAGTTATTGGCTTTTCAAAAACGTATCGCACAGCATTGTGAATGAAGCCGTTGATTTTAAATAATTTTTTTCCCATTTTAAGTCAGTTTTTTCGAAAATTGCCCCTCCCGGCTAAACGGAGGGGAATAGACCCCCCCCCTCCCATACGATTTTTTTCTTGTCTCAACGCAACCTACACGCCCTAGCATTTTGTCGCATTGCTCATGACTCACCCTGTATATATAATACAAATAAAAATAGTAAATTTCGTTATTAGGTTTATAAAATCGTGTTCAATTTTGTTATTAAAATGACGAAAAAGAAATTAATTAATTGTACAAATTCTATATGTATTATAGGTATCATTTAATTTTAACTGGACTTTCTGAATTATTATTCAAAAATGAAGCGATAAGTTGCCTATAGTCCAAGAAAATTAGTGTTTCGCCCGGGTGGTCTTGTGGGTTCGTCAGATGACGTTTCCAGCAAATTTAAAGATTTTTCTAGATCAGCTTACATAACTGTTTTGACAAAAAGGCAATGTGAAAACTACAGATATACAAACAAGATCACGGCTTCTGTAATTATTTGAACTGGAATTTGTGTTTTTGGCTCGATGTTAATTACGGTGAATATAATTTTAAAATTTAAAATAAATATTAGTTTATTGCATTACTTATTCAGTTAGCAATATTAATTTTAATACAAAACTTTTCTGCTGGTGGAGACTTTAATTCTATATAATAAGCACACCAACTGTCGATGAAGCTTATAACAACAAATTGCAAACAGCTTACGGAAGTAACCTTATGCTTCTGGTAAGTATTTAAATGAGTTTGCAACTGGGCGTTATAGTGTTCCATTTAGTGCTACATATATACAAGAAAAAGTTCTTCTGGAAATAAATTTAAATGTGCATTACTTTTCATCTCTTATTTTTGCATTGGTAAAAGTGTTTTATTTTCGAGAAACAGCATATTCTCTTTAAAAACAAAACCATAAAAATCGTTATTTTTCATCTAAAAGTGTGTTCCCGGGATTTTTAGGGTTTTCATTATTTAGTAAAAAATATTTTGAAAACATTTAAAGTTATTTTTGTCCAAAAGTGTTTTTTTCCAATATAGAGCGGAGCTTTTCTTAGATTTTTTAGATTAGATATATCTTTATTTTGACTTACAAAAAAATAAACTTACATACAATTTTTATAAGGAGAATTAAAGCATGGCATATTAGCGGTCTGCCGATTATCTTAATTAATTACTGTGAGAGAATACAAAAAATAGATGAAAATTTAAATAAATACAATTTAAATAATTATGGCTTTAAACAAATGTAATAACAATGTAATAAGTATTTGAAATGTAAAACATTCGTGTACAAAAAATTATTTATTATATTGAATTAATTTTAGATTAATTAAAACAATTGAAACAATATAGGCTTTTAGTTTAGCTAAAACGGAAATTAAATATTTTTGACTTAGACGTTTAAAATAAGAGCTTTTAGTTTAGCTAAAACAAAAAAAATAAATAGATAAAAAAGGATGTGAACTTTTAGTTTAGCTAAAACAAAATATTGAATTAATGAAATTAAATAATAATAGAACAAAAATTATTGAAACAATATAGGCTTTTAGTTTGGCTAAAACGGAAATTAAATATATTTGAACTTGGGAGTATATAGAGCGGAGCTTTTCTTTACTTCCAAAAATGATTCTCAAAATAGTTACTTTCGTTTTCAAAATTTCTCAAAATTGTTATTTTTGTCTAAAATCATTTTTTTCTAAATTTCGAAAACTGATCGTTCTTTTTGTTTAAATGTTCTTTTTCTCGAGACCGCTATGTCTCTGAATTTGAAAAACTAACACTAAAAATTGATATTTTGTTTAAAAGTGTAATTTTCTCGAGATTTTTAAATGATAGAAAAATAAATTTTGAAGACTCTAATAGTGTAAAAGTGTTTTTTTTCCAAGATACTACCGTTTTTTTCTAAATTTCAAAAATTGTTATTTTTGTCTGAAATATTTTTCTTTTCTTGTGATACAGCTTCTTGGTTGCTGAAAATATTTACAAGATACAGTGTTTTTCTGAATTTAAAAAAGGACACTAAAAATTGGTATTTTGTCTAATAGTGTAATTTTCTCGAGACACAGAAAAGTAAATATCGAAAACAGAAGAGTAAAAATCGTTAAAGCAAAGTGTTATTCTCGAGAGTTTTAGGATTTTCAAAATTTAGAAAAATAAATTTTGAAAATCCTTTTTTTGTCTAAAAATGCATTTTCACAAGATACGGCAGCGTTATTCTAACTTTCTCTAAACAAATATTTTCGTCTGAAATTGTTTTTTTCTCGAGATACAACGTCGTTTTTAACGTGTTTCGAGATATAACTTTTTTTCTAAATTTTGATCAAGGACCCTAAAAATATTCCTTTAAGTATAAAAGGAATTTGACATCGCGTCTTTTCATTTAACAACAAAATTAAACAAATTTATTTAAGTGTCTCAAACAGGGCAGATCAATAAGATGCAACAAAAGCTTAAAAATCTATGGATTTTTTAGATTTCTATTAACTTATAATTTTGGTAAAAGCGAGTTGCAGAAAAAGGGGTTACCAAATTCATCTAAAATTCTTTATAAAAAGGTCAAGTAAATAAACAATTTAGATTAGTATAAACATTCATGATTTTAATTATTTTAATTGTTCACAAGAAATTTAATTTATTTTTGTTTTAATTAAAAGCAAGATCGTAAGACATGACATAATTGCGTATTTTTCATTTATGATGATTTAATTTTTTAAACTAGCTTTTCTGATTGTGTGCTGAGAATGTTTCATAGAAACGCTTTGATGTACATTTTTATCCAACTTTAACTGCTTGAGTCCCAAAAACGCATTCCCAATGTGGATTTAAAATCCTGAAAATGTTTTCCACAATACATATGGTATAGTCAGTGTATAAAGATACAAAATTAAATGATACAGAAATATTTTAAGTTATCGTAGTATATGACAATTTTTTCGCATGACGGAATTTGCTCTCATCTCAGTTAAAGCGATAAAGAAAAGATGCGGTGTGTGATGTCTTGAAAAGGAATTTAGGTCTCAGACAATTTACTGTTTGGTTCGAGTGTGTGTTGTATTGTGTTGTGTTGTCAACAATTTTAGTTTTGAGTTTTGACTGACTAATTTTATGCTCGGTGTAACTTGGAGTGTGAAAGTAATTTAACTATTTCGGCATCAGGATGTTCTATTGTTATTTTAGAATGAAGAAAACACGAAATATGATAATAGAGTAGAACATAACCGTTGATTAAAAAAAGGAACATACTTTTCTAGTAGTTGTAGATGGAACTTTTTCTTTTGAATTCTAAGTTGATATGAGAGGAGAAACAGTTTATGTTTTTATACCTTCAATTTGTTTTGTCCATAAAATTTTATTTGAATTTTTGGATATTACCTCAATAATATTTTACTATGTATTGACATTCATAGATAATACAGGGTGGCTTATACTGAAATAGTCAGGTCATCAGTTTTATCAATTGTTCTTTAGATGTTTGCTTTTGGATATACGTTTAGTGTCTTAGCTCCAGATTAGGTTTATCTCTTAAAAAGTGTTTTTGGAGGTAAAGCATCAAAAAGGGGATACAAAATATTTACAAAAAGTGGTTTTACCCAAATGTGCGGGCAAGATAGTTTTACTAAAATAAAAATACTGTGCACAAAGCGTTTAAGTTAGTAGCAGAAGTTACAAACATGCGACATATTCATCTACGTCAACTACTGTCTCCTGCACAAGCTTCTTGGGCCCATTTGGTACGTTTTTTGGATTTAACTCAGCCATTAGTTGTTTTGGATATTGAAAAATTTTCTTGTGGAAAAAGGCACCTTGCTTTCACTTTCATTTCTTCTGGGCGGCTGCTTATGCTTTGCTTATTCCAACTTTTTTTGAGTTGGTTGGGGAGCTTCGTTTGATTTTATTTTGAACTTGTTTTAATTGAAGCTTTTTTTTAGTAATATAATATTTTAACTATGTGTCTGTGAGGCACATTGCCTTTTAAATGCAACAGGTGTTGCAGGACACTATAGTTAGAAGGAGTAGAAAGATAGAAAAGAATTGTTTTGGTACAATGGATAGAGGGCTAGTTGATTTTTATTTTTCCTTGTATACCCTATGGGCGACGTTCAGCATAAGCTGGAAGATATGCTAAAAAAAAAACAGTGATTTGTACCCGAGGTAGTATTGAACTGGCAACCTCTGGGTTAACAAGCAAGCACTCTAACCATTGCCGCCCACTTTTTTTCATCTAGTATGTCTCTCACGCTGCATATCTGTCACAATTTCAGAGAAGCGTAAGCGTTCTATATTTTATCTCATTTTTAAGAACAAGGGTTTTATAAATAAATAAATTAATTTACTGGCACTGACATCTTAAAAGAACCAATGCCTAATTATAGTGACATTTGATGCACTTTTCATGACAATGATACTGTTGGAAGATTTGTCACTTTTTCGCTAGTGAATGGAATTTATAGTACCTAAATTTTTATTACTATATGAAAAAAAAACATCAAAATTAGAAAAAGGCTAAATTACAAGAAAATTCCGGGAAAAGCTATAGTTTTGCGTAAACCTTTATTTTGATGTCTCGAGCAAACTTTACCAAGTAACCTAAATTTGAACCGTGGATTTAAAGTTGTTTCTTTTATGGACTAATAAACTTTTAGATATAAACACAGAATTAAAAAGTTAAAATTGTGGATTATGATAATATTTCTCTACACAAATGGTCTTAGCATGTTTTATAGGTTCTTTTAAAGGTCTTAAAACTTTTAACGCGAATGTTAAGCATTTTATAAAAAAAAATTTAGATAATCATGAATAATTATTAAAAATATTTTTGCTTGTTTTTTCCCATATTTAATGTGAAATTAGGCCCCCAGTAAGTAAGTCAAAAAAAAAATTATAATGCACAAAACATTAAATGCTAAGAAACAACAACGACATTTCTTAAATCTTGGGGTCTCATTTCTTTTATTGGGGCCTTATTTCATTATTAAATAATTATTGATTCTTTTTATTTTAGCTAGTAAAAAAACCGATACTGTTACAAATAAAATTAATTTTCTCGAAAACGGCTCCACCAGTTTTCTTTAAAAAAGAAAAAAAAAACAGCGATGGTTTTTATTTGATTGTTCGATTGCGATGGTATTTATTTCCCGGTACCTCCCATAGAACCATTATTTTTTTCTTGAGCAATCTCGTGAACGGGTGAATCCATTTTAACGCAATAACGTTTTTGAAACAGAGTAGATGAATTGAATCAAGTTTCAATACCAAACTTGATTCAAACTAAATTTTAATTTTAATTTTGATTTTTTTTTTTTTTCATTTGATATTTGAAAAAACAGCTTGACGAAATATTTTTATTTTGTGTGCATTAAATGCAAGTTATATAGCACTTAAAATTGGAATACTTCATATGTGAAAAAAATTATTATTATTTAAAATCAATTTATTTAAAAACTGCTTTTATGATTTATGAATTATTTTTTTTTTAGAAAAATAGTATTTATACTTTTAACATTTCTGCAAACTGCATGATTCTGGCTTGAAAGTAATTTTAGCACTTTTAATAAAAATTCATACACATATAATTATTTTCGTATTGTTTATTTATATGTATTTAAAAAAAAATATTAAATTTATTTGTATTATATTTTATTTTATTTTTGAGTCAAGTTCTTGCGACCAATTCGTGCACTTTATTTTACTTTCTGATGACAGTTCGCACTAACACTCCGCAAAAGCTATACGTTTTAAATGCCCTAATGGAGCACAGAACGCATTCAAATATATGAAAAAGATTACAGAAATACAGCGATGTAATATTTTGTAAACTAATGAACTACCATTCATATAGAGCTATTCTATGTTCTATCGATTGTGTTTCGGAAAATCATACTACGCAAATACAGCGCGAAATAATTAATTTTGTTTTCTCTTAACTTAATTATTTTTATTTCACTCTTAAAACACAACAATCTTTTATATTTTTAATCACCATCTCATGTTTTTAAAAATTCTTAGAATACTGTAGGTGTATTTATTTAGAATACATTAAAATGAACTTAATTACAAAAAAAAACAATTTAAATTAATTTTTCAGCGAAATACGCTTGACTATGCAACAGTAAAATTTGTTTTTATGTATGTATGTAATTAAAATAATTTCTCATAATGAATAATATTTACTATTCAATTCTTACATCCATATACATATTGTGCACTTGGCAGGACAATTCCTGCAATTAGGTACTAAAAATCTCCTTAATACCTTTACTTATACCTGCGGGATAATAGAAAAAGCAGACAATGCCAGCATAATATGCTGGCATTGAAGACCCTCTTTGCAAAATAAAAGCATACAAAATGAATAAAAAAAAAAGGAAAAACTCTTTGAAGAGGACAAAAATCCATTCTCTCATCCTGGCCCTGCTATATGCATTAAAACACCTCAGGGTCCTTCAGGTAACGCAGCATATGCATAGGCGACAATGATGACAACCACAGTCCGCAACGACTGACGTCTACAACGCCAATGGGTGGTACAACTACACAACTTTCATCATTTGAATGTAGTTGGTGGTGAAAGGAAAAAAGCCATTTCTACTTCCTGCAATGGCTAATCCTTACAACGTTCGTATTTTTTTTATGCCCGCATATAAAATCCAGACATTATGCGTTTTTACATCTGCCATTTGGAATTGTAGTTTTTAAGAAATATTCTCTCTTGTCTATGGTCTATATGCTTTTAAGTTTTACTTCAGAATTTCCTTTGGGTATTCGTTTTAAATTTTTTTTTTGTGCTGAGAATAATACAACGTAATTAGTGCACGAATTTTCTAGCAACAGGGCCGGTTTAAT
Organism: Baccha elongata; assembly: GCA_951217065.1. Classification (NCBI taxonomy): domain Eukaryota; kingdom Metazoa; phylum Arthropoda; class Insecta; order Diptera; family Syrphidae; genus Baccha; species Baccha elongata. Next base: position 101,672,843 of record OX578272.1, on the reverse strand, counting down.
TTTTTTATTTGCTACTTATGTAGGTTTTCTTCTTATCACAGCGAGTTTGTAGGTGATTGATATGTTTCAAAGTATTTAGAAATGCCGCTCTTACGGGTTTACTTTTTGTTTTCTCTTGTCATAAAATTGTGGAAGTACTCATAAGGATTTTATGGATTATTGCATAAGAAGCCATATATGGCTTTAGATTTTTCAATAAGACTGCGAAAGTGCAACGGTTCATCATTTGTAAAACTGAATTTTGTTTTCGTTATATCTACACAAGCCTATATAGAAAAAACATAGAAAACAACACTAAAACTGAAATAATTATAAAAATAAATAAATTTAGTGGCACTGACAGCTCCGAAGAACCTCGGCCTAATGACTTACAACTCTCAACCAATCCTTTTGTGTGCGTTGTTAGTTCTACAGGATTGGAGGGGACCTACAATTTTACGTCGAATCTGAACGACTAAAGTGAGAAGCACTTTTCATGACAAAGATTCTTTTGGAGGATTTGTCACTTCCTCGCAAGAGGCAGTGTCACTGAAAAAACATTAGATGTTATCGAAGCTGGAAGCTAGGCTTGAACCCAGTCCTCCGGCGTGATAGTCCGACACACTTATTTTTCATTTTTTATTAATTTTTTATTTTTCATTTTCTTATATCTATCTTAATGCTAGACAAAAAATCTTAAACAACTAGCTTCCATATTACCTTAACTTACTGGCCCCATGCGGGCGCTCTAAATTAACCTATAACATATTTAAACGATGCCTTTCGGCGTAAAATCACTTATATTTAAAATTCTTGTTTACTTAAACTAACGAGAAAATTATTATAAAAAACTCATTTTCATTAACATTTTTTTTCACTTTTTTTATAAAACTTAAAGCTACCCTTTACCTAATTATAACTAATTAAAACTAAATTATGCTAAATAAAACTACAATAAGCTACGTTATATATAAATTATATAAAACTAGCTTAAATTATACCTAATTAAACTACTTAAACTAACTTAAAAACTAGAACAGCCATCACCACTTTTTTTTTTTTTTTGGTACACGCATATGCACACATACTTTTTTTTTTTTTTGGTGCCACCGTCAATGTTCTACCTACTCTACCTCTTGCAATGTAACTCGAATCAGCTTCATTAAAAAGTTATCTATCCTGTTTATATTGGCCCTGTTGTATAGAACCTCGTTGGCATAGTAATGTGTGTGCTCCGACTCTGGTGTTCTGTGTAATCCAAGGCAGCGTCTAAGACACTGCCTCTCAAACACCCGAATCTTTTCCATTTGAGATGGGGCAACGTGGAACCACACAGGGCACCCATAGGCAATCATTGGCCGGATAAGGGCCATGTAGCAAATCACCTTTACTCTGCTGTCAAGGCGGCTGCTATAAAACAACCGTCTTGTCAACCCAAAGGCTCCCCTAGCTCTGGCTAGAGCAGCATCTATATGTCGATTGAAATATAGATACTGATCTAGCCAGATACCAAGGTACTTTACTACATCTTTATTCGCCAGTGGATGTCCACTTGGTCCAACGATCACTAGATTTCTCCAGTTCTTTCTTGTATCCCTAGAAGCTTTAGACAAAGGGGTTCTAAACAGGATAGTTTCTGATTTTGAAAGTTAATTTTTAACTTCCAGTCATCACAATATCGCTGAATCTTGTCGAAGTCACGCTGCAGAAGAATTCTGATGACTTCAACTTTTGGACCCTTTCTGTATGCTACAAGATCATCGGCATACGCACACACTAACTACTACGCCACGGGGCACTAGTGTAATAATTATGTATCTCATAAATATTGCGATTCAGATTAAGTTTGTTTCGTTTTTTTGGATCTTAATATTTTTTTTCTTTTGTTCCTTGGATGGAGTTTGGTAATGTTTTTTAAGACCTCAGTATTTTTTTCTTTTATTCCTCAACCTTTTTTTTAATTTTTTTTTAAATATTTCTTATTTTGATTTTTTTTTTTTTACTTTTAGTGGATTTTTTCTTAATTTTAATTTTTTGTTTTGTTTTTTTTTTATTTTCTGTTTGCATATTCTTTTGAATTTGATTTTTTAAACGTTATTTTTTTTTAATAGTTTTTATGAATTTATATTTAATTTTGATTTTGTATTTTTATTTATATTTAATTTTTTTTTAATTTTTTTTTTTTTATAATTTTATTATTTTTTCTGGTTTTTGAACTATTTTTTGAAATACTGCAAGTCATAATAAGGATAGTACGCATTTTACAGAAGTAGAACTCAATTTTTTATATACTGAATACAAAATTTAAGTGCACAAGAAGGAATGTTAAATGTTCATCACAAAATACTTCATTAGAATTTCAAGACGAATTATAACGGTATATTAGAGAGAAAATAATCGATATACATATAATTTTTTGTGATTTAAACGCGTCATAGGAATAGAAGCACTTAAAAAATAGAACAAAACAAAAACGCTGCAATTAATTCTTTATTTAGTTTTTAATTTATATTGATTTTTTTTTAATAATCAGAGTTTAAAATAACTTCAAAAATTCCATAATTTCAGCGGTAGTTCGGGAAAATCTCACTCCAGGTCATTTTAATGGAAATAATTTACCCTTCCTCTCTACCGTTTGATCTCCATTCTTCACAAACTTATTGTGTGAGCCCAGTCACATACTGCGTCGAGACTTCGACGTCCATAGTGTACGGTGGTGATACCAAAAAATGTACAATTCGGCTCTTAATGAATGGTTTTGATACTCGGAAGATGTGAGTATAAGGACTTTGTAGTGTTGAAAAATCCATGAGATTTACCCAAAAATATCATACCTATAAATATTGGGAAAAATTAATTTAAGGAAGTATTTGTAGCTGTTTCTATTAATTTTTGTGTTTTGTATCATCAAAGTAGGATTTTGCACCTCCACCGCATTATGCTTTCTTCCTTTTTCTAATTTTTGTTCAGAAATCGCTCTTGTTTTCTTAGTTAGTGACAAAATACACTTTTTTTCGTCAGAAATAAATATTTTTGACAGTGTCTTTTTAGCTTACCATTTTTGCACATTTCACATCATGTTCTCTTTGGTGAAACACTTCCTATGTTTCTTTCTGACATTATTTAAGGGAATTTTATTTAAGACTTAATACGCTTCAAATGATAAGCACTGCGAATAACATGGTAAAAATTTAGTAAATTTGCTTCAATGATAGACTTTATCCCTGATAATTGTTGCTTATAGTGCTGAATTCAATGCGATTCTGTGATTTTTTTGTATTTTTCAAAGCTTTAAAGCAAAATGTTATCATTCTATTTAGCCTTGCAAAATGACGGGTTTTCTAAATAATGGCTGATAACATAATTTCTGTCGTGTGGTTTTGTGAGTGATAGAGCCGTTCAAAAATACTGCAGCATGTAAACATTAATTTTCACTCATTCCTATAATGTAAAAGATTTTTTTATTCCCATTTTTCTTCTATCTTTATGACATGAGTTGACACGTGTCCTACCTACAACATAAAATGTGAAAATTTGAGAGGCAAAAAACGAGATGTACGACACATTTTGACAGCTAATCCAGCTCCAGCTAAAGTTCTAGTTGCACCAGAGGTATATATTGTATTCTACTGTATTCATTTAGCTAAGGCTCAATAAGAGTTCTAGTTTCCTTTTGCAACATGGCTTTGAAGGCATCCTGGTTTGCTTTAACGTCGAAAGTCTGACCACGTCGAAATTCGTCATTAAATAAGAAGATGTTTCTTCTACTAAGCACCTATAGTTTTAGGTTTCGGTCTTCTTGGCATACATCATACTTGACATTGTTTTTTTTTTTTTCATTTGATGTTAGATGCTTCATATATACATTACACAATTTTCTCATATCCTTTTACAAAGCCTTAATTGTAATAGTCTTTTCCTTTAAAATTAGAGACAAGAAGAAAATAAAATTGGATGCAAAATTATAAGGCCACCAGGGAATGAATTCTGTTCTTACTTATTTTTAAGATCAAACAAAACTAAAAGATACAAGACACAACCATGCATCTAACACATCGTCATCATCATCATCATCATCATCATTCGGAACAAAAGTCGCAATTGTTAAACAATCCGCGTTCTGATTATACTTGCAAAATTAATACACATGTACGTCGACTGACTTTTGGCAAATAATTCGCATTTCAAAAGCAATTATTACTTTAAATACGTGTGCTTTGCGTCTTCCCATGTTGGTCCTTGATGTATTTATATGTGTTAGTGTAATGCATGCATGCCATCATTATTCCACAAATACACCCTCATAACATCCCTCCAGAGAAAAACGCACACAATTTATGAAATTACTCTGCTTTTGCATATTAAAAATTTAAATTATAAATTGAAACATTCCCGAGCTTGGTTTTGAATATTTCTTCTTCAAAAAATCATGTAATATTTTGGCAACAAACTTTGCATCTAGAGGGGTTGCAAGGCGATAGAATGTGGTTTTCCTAAGGGATTCCTCAGCATTAATATCCACGAAAAGTAATACACATTTACTTTTTTTTTTTTATATATATAAATGAGGCTTTGTGGTAATTGCTGGAGCAATTACAACCGGGAAGATATCCTTGGTTTATTTCATTCCATCGCTGTCGCTGTTGAGAAATTAGTTTTTGATTACTTGGGTTTTGATTGCGACTCTTGCATGATGAGTTTACAACGAATATATTGGATAGACAAACGTTCTACAAGAGAAAACTTAAAGAATTTTTGTTTTTGTTTTCGTCTCTTAAATTTATTTATTAATCGATTGAATACAATATGATGTAAAATATTTAAAATGTACTCAATGCCCGAGGGGGTTTAAAGACATTTTTTTGAAGAGACATTAAAGATTGAGGTGTTTTTTATTTTTAGAATAAAGAAGACCTAATTTAGAATTTATGTTGGAACGTAAATAGATTTTTTTTAACGTAAAATGATTTTTAAAAAATTAAAGCCAATTAGAATTTTTTTTTTTAGCTAGGATGTACTCAAGGGGAACACCCTTATCATAATTGAAAACAATGCAAGGAATAAGGGAACCTGCAGGGAAGATGAAATGGATTTTGCATTTCGGAAAATATATACCACATGCGTGTAGTGTGGCATAAGAAATTTTACTGAACGTCCGAAACCATGCGTCAACATACCTGAGGGGTATATCAAGTACACCGTAGATCAATTATTCACGCTATGGAATTTTAAATCAATACCCACTATTTTTTCATTTTATGACACCTTCACCGTATAGACGAGCTATATACAGGGTGATTGGTTTAAGGTGCACCAAAAAGCTTGAACGTGTAGGTGGGGTTAAGACAAGAAAAAAATCGTATGGGAGGGGGGGTCTATTTCCCTCCGTTTAGGCAGGAGGGGCAATTTTTTAAAAAATTGACTTACATCAGAAAAAAAATTATTGAAAAACAACGGTGAATGATACAAAGCCTTGTTATATCTTTCTGGAAAGCCAGAAAACTACTCTTTTATTTTATTTTTAAATTAAGTTGTTTAAAGTGAACAGTTTTAAAAAAAATAATTTTCAATTTTTTTTTAATAAAATTTTTTTTTTGTAATTAACTATTATTTTTATTTTCAAAATTCAATGCTCTTAATAATTTTTAGTCAAAAACAGAAAACCGGATGCCAAAATGTATCTTAGTTTTTGAGAAATTAAGAAAATACTAAAAGCACTTTTTTAAAAAAAGGTGAAATCTGGTTAATCCAGTTAATTGTATTTAACCAGATTAACCAGATTTCACCTTTTTTTAAAAAAAGTATTTTTAGTATTTTAATAATTGCTCAAAAACTAAGATACTTTTTGGCATCCGATTTTCTGTTTTTGACTAAAAATTAATAAGAGCATTAAATTTTGAGAATAAAAATAATAGTTAATTACATAAAATTTTGAAAAAAATTAGTTTAAAAATTTCTTTTTAATTTTTTTTCAAAATTTTGAGTTTGAAAATTAATTTTTTTAAAATTGTTCACTTAAACAACTTATTTTAAAAACAACTTCCAATTTTTCGCTTACACCGCGCCGACGATATTGACATAATGAGAAGAACAAAGCGTGATGTTAGTGGTGCTTTTGTGAATCGTGAGTATTGATAAGTAAGCCAAGTAAGCCAGAGTAGAAGGGCAGCGTCTTCCACCACACGCAGTGGTAAGGGGGTTTGGGGCAAATCACCAGTAAAGTTTGGGTATAGGTGTGTCGTAATTAGTTGGAGTTCGAACGTCCTGGTCACCAGTTGACTAAATGAAGCAAATGGGCTAAATGAAGCATAATTTTGAAAATGCAAATTTCGACTCACTCTCTCATAGTATATTTCCAAGTTTTCAGCAGTAAAGTACAAGAACAAGTTTGTCGGAATTTTGAAAGACAGATTTTTGAAAAAAAGATTTTTGATAACCAGAATGAACCAAAAGCAGAATTTTCGTTTTAAAAGAAAAAATTTTAACGAATAATTTGGACCTGCTCCCAGATATGGTTGAATCGAAACTCTTCTTAACATAATTTTGGAAATAATGAAGAAAAAAATGTTTGGAAAATATTAAAAAGTGCGCCCAGAATTTTAACCCCAACCCTTTAGGATTGTATATTTGCATCTTTATTTAATTTACTTCAAACAAACCTTCACTAAACGTAAAGTTGCCGTATTATATTCGGCAAATGGCTATTATATATCAGCTCAGAGAATTGAACGGTAACTATCAAAGATTTGCTTTTCCAGTAAACATGATGGAGCCATGGTTTTCCATTTACTCATAAAGTGTGGTATAACACATAAGTTTTCTTTTATTTTTATAAAAAAAAAACATAGTTAGCATAAAATGAATCTACGTATAAGTAAAGTTGAATTGAAACCAGACAAACCAATCCTTTTTGGACCATAAATTTAACCGGCTTGCAACGCAAAGCAACGCAGCACACAACACCAGTTACCAAGGCTATGGCCTCGTATCCAAAATGGTCTGTTTGGTGCTCGGGTAACCAAACTGTTGCACATTCTACCTTTTTCTTGGTATTGAAATTGTTGTTCTTTTTCTTTTTGCCATGCAGTGCAGGGTCAAGGAGGCACAAATAGGGTATTATTTTTCTTATACTATACTTTCCAGACACTTAAACAAAAAGCTCCTTCTTGAGATGAAAAATGAAAAATGTGAAAGCATGTGTTGCATGGAAACTATTAGTTTCCAATAAACCCTCTGAGATGAAGCAGAAAAAAAGTTCCATTACAAATGACACCCTTCTATGGAATTAATAGTAAATATAACACAAACCTAGAAAAGATATATTGTTTGTAGAAAATACTATTCAGGATAACAAGGACTCTCGTTCGCGTGTGCACACAAGCACATTACATACATATAGTGAAATGAGTTTTTCTGTAAAACTAACAGAGAGTAATAAATCTTCGATTTTCTAAGAAGAACATAGCGATATATATGGCAGTACATAATATTATACAAGTGTTTAAGTGTTCTTTAAGTTGAGATGATTTTCTTTTGGTTTTGCTGCGGTATTTTTCACATCTGTGCTCTTTATAGGTGGGTGTTACTTGGCTTTTATTATTGGCAGACACACACGTTTGGGATGATAAATCTAAACAGAAGTCTTATTTAAGTTGTGATATCAAACAATAAATCAATAACGATGCCAAATGTCTGATGGTGAAAATATACAATACGGATAAAGAGCGTTTAAATAACTGGAACTACTCAATAGGTCGGACAAAATACAAAAAAAAAAAAAATTAAAACTAAAGTGTAAACGTAACTTAAGTCCCCGTGACGAGTCACAGTATTCCAGCAGTGAATCTTAAGGGGGCGACTTAGGAATAAATAAGATCATGGTTAATAAAATATATATGAACCTAGCTACATATATACTTACACTTACACAAACAACCTTAAAGATTTGTTTATAAAGTGCTTGCGAAACGTTGAATCTTTGTATATAAATATTTATATTTTTTATTTATATACAAAGGTTGAATTAGGAAATCACAGGTATATTTTTGTTAATTAAAATGTTGAAGAAAAGGAATAAAAAAACTTTTTCAAAAATTATTTTGTATAATTCTTGTTAGTTTATTTAATTCTTACAGTATTAATCGAGTTAGAGCTTTGGAAAATTTAATTTCGTCAAATTCGGTGCAGTCGTTCAAAAGATAATCGGTGTATAGAAATGTTTCTATAACAGGTACCGTTAATAAAGCTGAATCTGAAAAAAAAAAAAAAAATCGGATGAAACCATATTGGCAACAATAAAAATTTTTATCGAAATTGACAAGAAGGAGTAGGAAGCAAACAGGGACTTCTGGAGAAGCAGAAACGAAATTACTATTAGGACTCTTCAAATGACATGATATACCAACGAGTCTGTAAAAGAATCTCAGCCGACATTTATTATTCTGCACACCTCATATGTTGTTTGATTTAAAAATATCATTTAATAGATATTCTCAGGAAACGAGATTGTCAAAACATAATATGAAGTATACCTATGAGATTATTCTCAAGAGCACCAATCAAAGTTGGTGTAGTGTACTGTACTACTTACTGTACACCAATGAAGCGTCTTGAGTCCTTTACTCTTTATTATACCGTTCTTCATTATTAACTTTAAGAGGAGGACAAACTGACGGACTCGAAAAAATATTTTTTATTCTTTGATGACAATGGAGTTAATAATAGGTTTTAACTTAATGTGTGGATGTGGACTCTTGGACGGGCTTTTGGTTTTGTATATCAGTTAAATAATATTACACTTGTTCTCTTTCAAATGATTATCTCAAGGAAACGTATTAGTTACGGAAAATAAGGAAACACCTTTTTCAATAATCATCGAAATACCAATATATGCACGTATTTGAGAATCACTGTTGGCAATTCTCCGCTACATTTGTAGTTATTAAAAAATTGTTCTGTTTGAATAAAGTTTTTCACTGTCAATATGAACGCGGGTTTATTATAAAAATTATAGAAAATAATAAACACTTTGATTAACTGTTTGATTCATAAGAATTTATCAAATTCAATAAAATAAAGATACTTGACCCAATAAAATAGTTTGGTTTTCTTCTTTTCGCTTGTTTATATCTTAGTTTTTGAGAAATTAAAAAAAATTAAAAGTAAAACTAGTAAGTAAAGTAAAAAGTTAATTCGATTTTTTATTATTTGAATAAAATCGGATGGTATGTAATAAAAAATAAAAAAGGGATAATTCTTTAATTAATAATTGACCTGAGCAGGTCAAATTTGGGAAAACCAAAAAAAAAAAGTGTTTTTCTTGGAAAAAAATACTTCTAGTTTTTCTTAATTTCTCAAAAACTAAGATACATTTTGTCATCTGGTATTCTGTTTTTGACTAAAAATTTATAAGAGCATTGAATTTTTAAAAAATTCAATAGTAAATTACATAAAATTTAAAAAAAAAAAATAGTTTAAACATTTTTTTTTTAATTTTTTTTTTCAAAATTTCGAGTTTGAAAATTAATTTTTTTAAAACTGTTCACTTGAACAACTTAATTTAAAAATATAATAAAAGAATAGTTTTCTGGCTTTCCAAAAAGATATAACAAGGCTTTGTATCATTCACCGTTGTTTTAAATAATTTTTCTGATTTAAGTTAACTTTTTATAAAATTGCCCCTCCCGCCTAAACGGAGGGAAAGAGACCCCCCTCCCATACGATTTTTTTCTTGTCTTAACCCCACCTACACGCTCAAGCTTTTTGGTGCATCTTGTACCAATCACCCTGTATATATACTTGTACCTACCTAAGACATATACGACTCATTATGTTTCCTTTTTGGGTTTTAAATTTAAAACCAAACATTTTATTGCAATCCAATTAAACATGTATGTTGATTAGCTTAAATATAAATAAAATAAAGCTCCTTGAAGAGCAACAAACCAAAATTTCACTTTTATCTCTTTTTGTTACACAAAGGAACTTAATATAAGGAGTTCCAAAAGTGAAATACAAATACCTTTATACGTCAAGAGTTTTCACATGAATTAAAAACACTTTTATAAGTGTTTCAGAATTCTTTTCGTTTCTATCTCATAAATCAGAAAATAAAAACGTATGCACTTTTCTAGCTCGAAAGTCAGAATAAAACATGCAAAAGTGTAAAAACTTAACTTATAGGGCTTGTTTTCCATACGGATGCCTGATATTCACAATGCAGAATAAAATATAGTTAGGTAATGAATGCAGACGAAGCTTTTTGACTCCGGAAAAATTATATGACTGTGACAACACCAAGATAATGGTACGATATCTTGTGTTAAGTTTGGGGTCAATGCAATTATTTCCGACTTTAAACATTTTATAGAAAAGTTTTACTGTGTTCGGAAAGAAGATGTATGCTTGTATTTTAATATATTATAATACACATATTCTAAGAGCTGGAAATTCGACAAAATTTTATTGATAAGCAATTAATTTTGAAATATGGGAAAGAATGTTATTATTATAAATTGTGTTTTTAAAACAAAATCAGCACATTTATAATTTTGACTACAAACAATTTGGTCTCAACAAAGACATTCCAAACATGGACTTCATATACACATACCGAGTGAGTGGAATAGATTGGTTTTCATATTTCATTGGAAGAAAAATAGCATAAAGTCATCAAAGCAGAGCACTATATATTTATGTCATCTAAAAAGGTTTAAAATGTTTTGCGTTTCAGTCCGGCTAGCAATAAATTACGTCTGGGTGTAATTATAAGACAAATTTTCCAATATTTTGGCATACCGCATTTATGTGGTTAGCCCTTTGATAATGATTTAAGATACGGAACTTTCGTATACTATTAGGGTCAATGAGATCCCTATAAAACGTCTGATGGGATTTTTATTTCTGTAATTAGGTTGTACCAAAAAACCTGATTTCAGAAAAAGCACGTTTTGAAGTTGGCTATACTTAATGCTTAACATTTATATAGGTATACCAATACATTGGTTAGAGAAAGTGTAATAGTTATGGAATACGCTCCTAATATGGAATAGTGCGATATTATAAAAACCATACGTTTTATATATACGCATTTGTTAATTAGAATTTAAATCTTCCGTTTCATGCACATATTCACTGTTGGTATTTTTGTGGTTGGCAACGAATACTGGAAAACATGCACAGTTATCAAATGTAGTTTTTTTGTAAATTTATTTTGCTTATATATTAACTTTAAATTTTTTTTTCACGAGTTAACCTTTAGGATAATTTAAGGAAATTAATTGATCCCAGTTAAATATAATCAGAGAGTTCTTACTTTGTTCAGGAAACCCTTTTTTTCCTAATATGGAATACCAGCGTGTTCCTAATATGGAATAGGATTTCACATTCAAAACATTGTATTCGAGATTTGAAAAAAACTACGTCAAAATAAAAAAAAAATTAATAATACAATTAATTTACATACAAAATCCTGAGTGGTCCGTTTTAGCGTCACTTTTTTAAATGTGTTCATTTTGTGTTTTTTTTACTCTTACAAAGATTCAAGCCAAAATCAAAGTATGCAGAAACATTTTTTTTACTAAAGATGAGTTTACGAACAATTTTTTTTTCAAAATTGTTGGAACGATTTTCGAAAAAATCGATTTTTTCAAAATATTTTTGGATTACTTTTCAGGAAAATTGTTCAAGTCGATAATAAGCCTAGATTTTATTTGCTTTTAACACAAATATTACACTTATTGATTATATGTTTAGTTTAACAAATATTTGATAAAAATGCATTTATTTATTTTCCTGATTGAATTTTGTTTTTCCTATCATCTAACCGCCAAAAAAAAAAAAAACTAATCGAATCGTTCCAATTATTTCAATTAGTTAAATTTTCACTTTTTCCACCGACAGATTCCTGTCAGGAAAAGTATTTCGTGTCCATGTCAATCAGGAAAACAGTATGTCAACGCACTTCAGGAAACAATTATTTTTTGCAGTTGTTTCACCTTTTCTTGATAGTTTTTCCTGATTGCTATAACCAGTCCCTTAGAAAAATTAAATTTAATTTCATTAAGAAAATAAATAAATCCATTTTTTTACAACAAATAGCTATTTATTTAATTGAATTCGCAGAAAAAATTATTTGAATTATTGTAGCATTTGTGTTTTAAATGAAATGAAATCATATAATGGAGGATGTAAGTATTGATTTGAAAATCTTTCGAAAGATATTTATGCTTGAGTTTATACCATCATTTATAACATCATTTTCGTTGTCCTCATTATTTTCAGTATATTTACCTGAAAATATGGGAGTGGGTCGAAATGCTGTATTTTAAAATACTGTATGGTCAAAATTCTGTATGATACTGTATGATACTGTATGGTAATAATACTGTATGGTTAACATTCTGTATCTCATAATATTTTATCTAAAAATTCTTTATCTCAAAATGCTGTATAAGCAAAACACTGTATCTCAAAATTAATTTTTTTTTTTGTATTTAACTTCACAATCGATATATTAATTAAAAAAAAAAAATAGCACTTAAAACTTAAATTTACACAATCTTTTAAACACCAACGAAATGCTGGAACACAAGGAAGTTTGGTGCAATTGTTTCTACAATTCTGAGTTATGATCAAAACAATTAATGTACAAAAGTGAGAGAGATAAAACAATTAAGAAGAAAAAAATGAGAGGGAGAAAATAAGCACAGGATACGATTAGTTTTGTTTTTGTTTTAAATAATTTAAAGACCTATGAATTGTCATAGGTAAACATTTTATTGTTCAAAGGAAGTATTTCAGTATCACAATATTATGCTAATGAAAAATTATTATGATATATTCTTAAAAAAAAGTATTCTGTTTTTAAAATTCTGTATTCAAAATGCTGTAAATAGGCTAAAAAATAAAATCGTTTTTATAATGTAAAAAAGTGCGTTCTTTTTTACATTATAAAAACCATTTTCAGCTTATTTACAGCATTTTGATGTACAGAATTTTGAGATACAGAATTTTGTGATATAGAATTTTGACCAACCAGAATTTTGAAACACAGAATTTCGACAGTAATTTAAATACAGTATTATTATGAACCATACAGTATTTTGGAATCCAAGAATATACTTGAATCTATAAATTAATATCGACAGCAAAAGATACATAGGGAGCGGTTCGGAAGCCCGTTTTTTAAAATCACGTTTTTTATAATCCCGCAAAAAAAAAAAATCCCTATTCTAAAGTACCGCTTTTAATAATCCTGTTTAAACAGAATTCCGTTTCTCGTTAGCCCGCTTTTTAAAATCCCGTTTAATCCTGCTTACCCCGTTTCGCATCGAAGATTTAAAGTATTAGTTGGACGCAAAAATTTTGGATTATACAAACTTATTAAAAATTTAGCTATAGAAAACATAGTTGTTAAAACAGAAATTGAAAAAATTAAAAATGGAGCTGAAAAGCTTTTCAGAAAAATTAATGTTTTGAAATCAAGAGCAATATCTAAAATAATTAAAGATAGAAAAGCAATGACTAAAACGAATTTTTTGCGCCGTATAGCTCACAATATAAAACTTTTATCTTATTATTTCGAAAAAATATCTAAAATATTTAAACCTCATTTTTGTTATGTTCTATGTAATTTTTTAATTTGTTAAGTTTCAAAATCAATAAAAAAAAATTCTCCAAATATTTGTTTTCTTTTTGTCTCCTCTTTCATACGACATAACGCTCATGAACATTACGTCACCCCTTCATCATCACTCATCAGCATTGGGGGGTAAAATAAACTCAATCGCGCTTTTGGAATCAACACAAGGTGTTTTATTTTAAAAATCTCGGCGATTTTTTAAAATAAAACACCTTGTGTTGATTCCAAAAGCGGGCTTATAAAAACGGGAATTTAATAAACGGGATGATAAAAAACAGGATTTTAAAAGCGGGATTTTATAGAAACGGGATTTTTAAAAACAAGATTTTAAAAAAACAGGATTCTGAAAAACGGGCTCCCGAACCCAACCCAGATACATACAGGTATCTGTATGTAACTTCGTTTGCGGTCCTATTATAAGGGTGAGTAAGGTGCATCGCTGCTAGAGCTTTTATTTCCGATAGACTTATGCAGTTCGTTGCAGCCAAAATGAGATGAAAACGTCCTATCTTTCCTGTATTGACAATCTTTTCTGGACGATACCTGTAAATAGCAAGTTGTTATACAAATTTTCGCAACAAAACAAAAAATAATTTTGCTCTTTTTTTCCAGCCTTTACTTACTGAAAGCAACCGCGCAACGGGATGTTTTTCGGAGTAGAAACAAAAGTTACGAAATCAAAAGAACTTATATTGCTGGCATCGGAAGCAATACTGTTCGTACAGTCTCACTGTTCCAACCTCTCCCCTACACTTGTATATAAATAAGGTTCTGTAGTTTAATATACACTAGTCGGCATAATTATTTTGACAAAAAATGTAATGTTTCTTTCAACGATAATATTAATTAACTAGTAAAGTGTAAAGATTAAAAATTGAGAGTTATTTAAAGACTATGCTATGATGAATCAGCAAGTGTTTAATTTCAATCATTTGGTAAGTTTTGTGCAAAAGGGTGTCTTTTGTTTGATTGAAAGTGTTTTTTTTAGTGGCAAAAATATTTTGACAAATCTTTTTTGTGCTTACTTCGTAAGATTATATAATTTATTTTAAATTTTGAGGATGAGATCATTATGTCCAATTCGTACAGATTCCATTTTTTTTTCAAAATATGACAAATTTAAGTATTTAAGAGAGAGCATCTAATGTTCCAATGTATAATTCTCGGATTTTTGCTAAACGATTGAGCACAGAATTGAATTTATGAAAGCAAAACCATAGACTACCAAATACGAAAACACAACAAAACTAATTCTGTGCCAAATTTACCATTTGCAGGTTAGAAAACATAAAAAAGACCTAAAAAAAGACATCCACATGTGAATGGACTGACCTAAAAAAAAGACATCCACATGTGAATGGACTGCGCTAAAACCTCTCCATTGACCCCTAAAAGTCATAAGTTGAAATTCAAATTGCTGCAAAATGAACAACGTTTTATGGACCGTTGAAAATTCAAACTGATTCGTGAAACTCCAAAAAACTTTCATTGGTCCATAAAACGTTGTTCCAGAAGATCAATGGGTTTCTAATATGCTTTTTGGAGAGTTGCATTTTTTCAGTTTTAGTCTTATGTGTTACAAGCTGTACTTTCATCATTTATTCGGGTATAAGTCCAAAAATTATGTTTTGTAAGACGTCTGCGCATAGATATTTAGCTAATCGAAGTTTTTTGCAGCAATTTGAATTTCAGCTTACGACTTTTAGGGGTCAATGGAGAGGTTTTAGCGCAGTCCATTCACATGTGGCTGTCTTTTTTTTATGCCTTCTTTATGTTTTCTAACCTGCAAATGGTAAATTTGGCACAGAATTAGTTGTGTTGTGTTGTCGTATTTGGTAGTCTCTGGTTTGCTTTCATAAATTCAGTTCTGTGCTCAATCGTATAGCAAAACTCCGAGAATTATACATTGGAACATTAGATGCTCTCTCCATAATACTTAATTCTGTAGATTTGTCATATTTTGCACAAAATGGAATCTGCATGAATTGGACATAATGATCTCATTCTCAAACCTTAAAAGAAATTATAAAATCTTACAAAGTACGCACAAAAAAGAAAAGTCAAAATACTTTTGCCACTAAAAAAAGCACTCTCAATCAAACAAAAGCCGCCATTTTGCACAAAACTTACCAAATGATTGAAATTGAACACCTACTGATTCATCATAGCATAGTCTTTACATAACTGTCAATTTTTAAGCTTTAAACTTTAACCGTTATTTAATATTATCGTTGAAAGAAACATTACATTTTTGTCAAAATAATTATGCCGACTAGTGTAAGTACACACTCAGTTCAAGTTAGTTAGTTGCTGTTGTCGTAAAAAAAAGTCCTACGATTAATGTTTTTCAAGAAATGAAATTGAAATTGAATTCACTGTTGGTGTAGAAAATGTGGTGACTTGCAAGAATAAATTAATTTAAAGAAAACTGTTGCACCGATGGTGATGAATGAACGTGAAGCTTATATTGTGATGCATGATGAGTGGCGTTTTATATGAATTTGTATAGAATTGTTTTTGTTATATTATAACTATATTTTGCTTAAATGGTACCTGGCTTATGTGTTTCATCAAGTTTTAAAAAATTATCTATACTGATGTGGTGTGGTATAAGTATACCTATAATTTATTCAATTCTTTGATTTATTTTTGAAGACGAACATGAATTTTAATTTTGACAAAGTTATATGTAGTTATCATATCCAAATTTTTTTTTTAAGTCTAAGTGTAATTATATAGGGTTCTGTCTAAAATTCATAAAAAAACATTTCATTAAAAACGCTTAAATTTACTTAGCTGATGTTCATCCAGTTCAGTACCCTCTGATAACTAAGGAAACGATTAAGATAAGGGCATTTTGTAATAGAGAATTCTGGAAAAAAAATAGACTTATTTTATTATACCGGATTTTAGAAATCGTATTCCGATACATTACCTCCCAAATTAAGGCCCCAATCTCTCAGCCGATCTCAAGTCTTTTAAAGGACGTATCAGTATAAGAATTTATGTGGAAAAATACATAAGTATGCACAAACGCATCATCCCAGTAGGAAATTTCAAAAAATTCCTCGAGGAATAACCAACTTTTTCCTCGAGGAACTGGAACTTCACTGACGAATTTTCAGAGGAATCCTTAGGTGAATTTAACATGGGGCTGTCATTGGCGTTCACCAAGTGACTTTCTGGGTGAATATTCAATAGTGAAATCACCAAGTAGGTGGAGTTTGCTTATTCATAAATAATTTATATTTGATGAAATACATCATGAAAGTTCGTCAGTGATATCATTAGGTAAATAGGACTTGCTTATTCAGCAAACACACAGTATTGGTGAAAGTGCAGCAGTGAAATTATCAGCCCACTATCCCTCACTGAAAGATATCATGAATATTCAGTAATGAAATCACATGAAAAATGTAACTCGCTTAATCATTAGTGAATTACGTTTGACGAATTTGAAGAAAACAATAAAAAAAGACAGTTCTCATTTTATATTGGTATTACATATGCTTTATTTTTAATTTGCATGTTGTTTTTTTTCGTCGCTGCTTTCTTGTAGTGCAGGTTCTTGATTCTCTTGAACCCTTGCTGAACAGCTTTTCTATAGAGCTGGGGTGAAGGAATATTGGTCTTAACAGCATCTGCAAAAAAAATATTGATGCATGAGAAAGTGATGACTTGATTAAAATATTACTAATTATGATGAAGTTCTTATAAATTGTGAAAAAATAATAACTTACTGAACAAACATGTGTTAATGTTTTTTAACGCTTTAAAAGGATTTTTGCCATTATAGCCGTCGAAATTGTATGTCACAGCGACTTCTGCAGAAATTATATTTCGCAGAGCTTTTTCTATGCTGCCGCCAGACGATGCAACTATTTTTTTGAAGATATCATTCTGAAATAAAAATAAAAAAGAGATATGAAAAATCCGTAGGTAGGAAAGTAGATAACTGTGTAGATGGTCAGCAAGATTTTATATGGAAAACCAAAAGTGAGGATAAATAATTGAGTAATCAAAGTAATCAAAATGTTATTAAATGCGAAAACTTACGTATTTTTCTTTTTCTTCTCCTGCCTTAATTTCCAGTTTGTTGAGGTCTTCTCTTCATCTTCATCTTGTATATTATTGCTTATTTCACTTTCACTGTCTACAATATTATCCCTTTCAGATGTTTAAATTTCTTTTACGTTTTTCTTTTAGCGTTTTAAATTTCTTTTACTAAAACCACTAATTTTTAAATAAAATAAATTACAACTCACCAACTTTTTTCAATCATTATTTATTATTTACAACAAAATAGTATGTTTGGTAGGTAGGTATTTAATTAGTTATATTATTAATGTTTTTTTTTTACTGGCACTCGCGTTCGCGTTTAACTTCTTTGTTCTTTCAGATGCATTGAATGAAGAAAAAAAGATTTTGTAACAACAAGGAAAAACCAGAAAATACAGTTTCTCTTTCGCTAAAAAGGAGCACGCGTCATTAAAAAACGATCAAAAAGCAACAAAAAACGTGAAAAATCAAGCAGGCGCCAGAGACAGGCGACAACGAAAAATAAAAAAAAAAAAAAAAGCGAATGAATCTTTGCATTACTTGTCAGTTGTCACCCTGAAAATCCTTGTGTTCCTTGGTTCAGGTAGACAGAAGGCCAAGTTTATAATTTTTTATTTCTTTTCTGTTTTGAACTGCGTGCAGATCATGAATCTGCGCATTACTCGTCACCCTGGAAATTCTTATGTTCCTTGGGTCAGGTAGAAAAAAAGGCAATGTTTTTAGTTTTTGATTGCTCTTCTCTGTTTCGAGCTGCGCGCAGTTAATGAATCTGTGCATTACTCTTCACCCGGGAAATCCTTGTGTTCCTTGGGTCAGTTAGACACAATGCAATTGTTATGGATTATTTTTTTTCCTCTTTCTCGCGAAGAACACTGAACAGCACAGATGGCCCAACTTATTTCACGAACTAGTGAATCTGTGCATGACTTGTCATCAATGGAATCATCTAATGACTTTATGTACTTGAATTGATTAATGAAATGTAAGCAATGAACTCAGTTGAACTTTTGTTCCAAGTTAAACAAAGTGTAAATGCCTTAAGAATACTGAACTGATGAACAAATCAATGCTTTTCTATAATGAAATCATAACATGCAATTTCCTCGAAAAAGTATTCGATGAATTCATTGTTCTTTTCACCAAAAAAATTCATTGAGGACGAAATTTCTTACTGGGATAGTTTGAAATTCAGCATCTAACTACAATTGCGATACCGATGACCTTTAAAAGTTTAGTAAAAAGTAGAAAAGTAGAAAAATATCGCAGCATAGTTATTCGCTAAATACATTATTTTTAAAAACAACAAATCAAATGTCAGTATAATGCAAGTAAATATTTATTCAATGGAAAATTATCCAGACTGAACAAAACATTCTTAATAATTTCAAATTTAGCAGACCAGCCAAACTTTAACAACATTTCATAAATCTTCAACTCAGACAAAGGAAATCAAACAGATTGGCAAAGGAGTTCTATACATATGCCCTTACCACATACATCAGACATCCACTCAAACATAATACAACCCATATAATGTAAACATGATATATGTATAAAATTACCTTAATAGATTCGGTATACTGCCAAAAGCTTTATCCGCAAATTTCAGATATATAGCGATAGATTCAATGCTTCGTGCTTATTGCCAATTGATTTGCCAAAAGGCCATCTCAAGCGTGAAAAGAATAAGGATCGATTTTACATTTATGAACATTTACATACGTTACCCACCTATTCAATCCATGAGGCGAATAAAGTGGCGGCATGGCAATTTTAAATACACTTAAAAAAAATATCATTGAGAAATAAAAACATTTTGATAAGTATGGTTAAAGAATTCCTAAGAAAACCTGGAAAAACGACACCAGCATTCAGTTGGCCTCGGTCATGGAACAACCTATAGCCGTGAAGCTTTACCGACATTTTTTGAGGTCAACCTGTTATACCCCACATACAGATCAGAAGGTGAAATGGAGGAGTGGGAAAGTCGTGATACCATGCGAGATCATAGCATAGAAGAAAAAGGAGAAAAATCAAGAAATTCTATTGCTCAGTTGACTTCTTTGACCTTGGGTGGCTTCTTTCAGGAGCGGTGAATTCTTCCCTATTGCCAGTGTGTACTTACATTGTTGAGTTAAAGAGTATTTCACGGAGATAGCTGAGGTTGCTCATCTCAAAACTTACCACCGATTAACAAAGCCCTAAACAAAGGGCAAACTGGTACCAAAAACCTCGACAGATTGCGTTCAATCCAACTGATTTAACAAACACAATAAAGAACTTTAAGACTTTATGCGGGTATTTGAAGATAGTTGGCCCTATGCCGAATATATGATACTAATTCTCATCGAGTATAAGAATCAGAATTGTAAAATATCTGAATTTGACAAATAATTCAATCAACAGCCACGAGTTTTTAAATACGAGGAGTTCCGGAAATATATACGTTTGGATGGTCAATGAAAAGTAAAACTATAGGTTAAAACGAAGGTAAGAAGTCCTGAAAAACAGGAGTCACCAAAAAATTATCAACTAAAGTTGATGTATTTATACCGAGGAAGTGGCTTGAGTTTTTTGCTTATTATTCTTGTCCCTAAGATATAAGACAATAGACCCGAATGAGAACCAGCTATTATTTGCTGTCGATAGAGTCATTAATTCGAAGATTCTTCATCCTTGGTTGGAAATCGGTACAGCATCATACACGCGAAAAAGGCATAAAACTAATGCCTCCCATTTCCTGATCCATTCAGGCTTATTTTTGATATTTCTTTTGAATGCTTCCTTTAACTGCAAAAGATTAGGTAATACTACAATAAAGTAGTTAAGCATTTTGTGATGACAATATGTTGTCGGCATCTTCTGTCATCGAAAAATGCCACCTAAGTTGAAAAACAGCTCTACACTAGTTGTTTGTTCAGGGCTTACAATACGGTTCACAATGTAGGAAGGACAATATAAACACAGTACCTATGAGGATAAATTGACAGCAAAAGATGGCTAGCAAGAAAGGAGGAGAGACAAATCTTAATCGGTTGGGAAGTTTAAAGATTCGTATAAAAAACTTCACGTCAAAATACCATTAAGAGTAAAATACAGCACGACTGTCTAAGCTGGTTATGTCATATTATTAAAGTGAGATTCTGGGAAGTGGGAACCCCGTTATAAAGGTATTATATATTATACGACGTAGGTACCGTTACAATCACAAAAATCACAGGAAGGTCGCAGGTCTTATAACTCAACGATATTCAGTTCAGTTGATCTCAGACATGGAACCTTACCAAGAAGCTTGCCACCAATTTCTGAGTGGTGAATTAAAAAACTTTCATCTCATCCCATAGGATATCATAACATTGTCTAAAAAGAAAGAAGTTTTTTTTTGTTTTTTTTTTTTTCATAAAAGCATTATTTTTAACTTAAATTTTTATACGCACAAATTTTTCTGGGTGTAGCTGCAAATACGCCGACTACTCACCACGCCGCTAAGTTCCGTTTGAAAGAAAAAAAACTTTGCATTTTCAATAAGCACTGTTGGCGTACAAAATAGAAATAACGTCAACAAGTCTGCGTTTTCCTTTCAAATATTTTTTATAGAAATGTAGCTATATGCAACAATCTTGACGGTAACTGAAAAGTGCATAAAGGGTATAACGACATCACCGTTCTCAATTTTCAAAGGTTAGGTGAAGTTTTCCGGTTTTTGAATTTTGCGAATAAAATGGAAATAATAAGATGACATCAATAGTTTTGTTTTTATTCGATGTGTTGATCAATAACATAATATCTAGGCTAGGCCTAGGATTTCAGGGCAATGTGTAGGGAAGTGTCCTTTTGTACTTTTTTGCTTTCCAACAGGGGGGCGAAGGGTCAATTATCGCCCCCAGAGCCAGCACAAATTTTTTTTAGTAAATTGTTTCAAAGAAAAATGTAAAAACACTTCAAATTTGACTTTAACTGCGTGTGATTTCCAGTGACAATCAGCACATCTGATGAATGCGTTTATTGGGGTTTGAAAGTAATACCATAATGGTTAACGGTTATGTAAAACTCATCTGTAGAAATGCTTTTCTATTAAACAACCTTGAAGTCGTTGAAGAAGTTTTGTATATAACTTGGTGTTCTTGGGTCTCTTCCAGTGTCGTCAATTGTTTAGTCTATCGTACACATTTCCGGTCTAAGACTTCACTGATAAGAACCAATCAGGTTGTAGATAAATGGTTTAAGCCGCGCTTGGAACAGGCACACAATGCTGAGGTCTCATTCATAGGAAATGGTGCTATTTTACCATATTTTCAATATGAATTCGTGCAAGGCTCTTTCCAAATAGGTTGAGTATTTCTTTAGGCCTAACTGCAGCATTTTGTCCATCGCCAACCCTAATAAACAATAAAGCATTCAACTTGAACAAGATTCCGGAAAGCTGAAAATTGATACATAACTTCCTAATGGTGTTTTAAGGAAACTATGAAAAGTCCCCATCGATATGAGCGCCGCTAACGATTTTAAGGGGGGTCAAAGGTCCCCCAAAACAGTTTTTCCTTAATATCTGCTTAACTATCACTGCTAGAGAAAAAAAGTTTATGGCAATCTTGTAGCTTAAACAATTTAAAAAAAAAATTCTAAAACTTATGGTTTTTTTAAAATAAATCGATCGCTGGATACGACCTTTACTGTTTTTTCATCTCTTATGCTATCACTACCAAGCCTCACAGGATTAATCGCTTGCTATATCTGAAGACTGCCTCCGAATTTCATCAAAATCGGTTTAGCCGTTTTGGAATCCATATAGCGAAAATCCATAAACACATAGATTTCTATATACAGGGTGATTAACATGTATGGTGTGCCAAAATGATAGAGCGAGTAGGTTGGGTTGACACAAGAAAAAAATCGTATGAAAGAGGGGGACGGAGCAATTTTCTAAAATATTGACTTAAAACAAAAAAAATATCAAAAAATCAAACATAAAACCTAAAATGGCATGCTATACCAGTTTTCCAGTCTTTTCATGCCCGATGCATCTCATTATATTAAATTCTCGTTTATAACAGATATAGGGTATTTGCTAATTGTTCGGCTGCTTGCGGTCTAACATTTTATAAAATATAAAAATATTCCTTGTTCTCATTTAAAAAAAAAATGTTCCCCCAGAAAAAAATCCTAGTTCGAACATCAGTTGGCATCCAGACGACTTTGAGATGTCAAAATGAAAAAACTATATTATACAAAATTATGTGTACGTATAGGTATACAGGGTGAGTCATGAGCAATGCGACAAAATGCTAGGGCGTGTAGGTTGCGTTGAGACAAGAAAAAAATCGTATGGGAGGGGGGGTCTATTCCCCTCCGTTTAGCTGGGAGGGGCAATTTTCGAAAAAACTGACTTAAAAATGGGAAAAAAATTATTTAAAATCAACGGCTTCATTCACAATGCTGTGCGATACGTTTTTGAAAAGCCAATAACTTTTTCTTTCATTCTGTGTTTAAATAAATCTATTTTAAGAAATAGTTTTTGAAATATTAATTTTCAAAGTCAAAATTTTGAAAAAAAAAATTGAAAAAAAAAATTCAGATTCATTTTTTTCAAAATTTTACGTAATTAAAAGCTAATTTTAATTTCAAAATTCAATGCTGTTATTAATTTTAAGTCTAATTAAGAAAACCGGATGCAAAAATTTTATGTCGTTCTCAAGAAATTAAAACAAAACCAAAACCACCTTTTTCTAAGAAAAACGTTTATTTTTATTGTAACGAAGCAATTTATTTATTTATTTAGCATTAATCTTAGTTTTTTTACTTTTTTTTTAATTGGAGTTTTATGAGAACGTAATAAAATTAAATAGTATTGGAATAACCCTGGATTAATATTATTTTCATTGATAAGTTCTGAAAACTGATTTGTCAATATTTTTGCCTTGGCCTGCCCGCAGCCCATGGGTTCTACCTGTTATGGGGACAATAGGGACAGTAAAACCGCATTTTTTTAATGAAAAAAAAAGAAAATTGCAACGCAAGATAAATAAAAGGCATTGCAGTTTTGCTTAGTAATTATTTCAAATTTGAATATTAACTCATTAACACGTAACATGTGAGAAACTGGCTGGATGATCATTTTAGTGACCGTTGGATCGGAAGAAGGGGCCCCACGGAATGGCCGCCTAGGTCACCAGATTTAACTCCCCTAGATTTCTATGCATGGGGATTTATGAAGAATTATGTTTACGAAGTGGAAATAGTATCATTGGAACAACTGAAGGAACGAATTGAAGTCGCTGGAGTCAAATTGCAGGAAAATTTGTCAAGCATAAACTTATGTGAAGCCATTACAAGGAGATATAATCTATGCCTTCTAAACAATGGAGATCATATCGAGAATTTTTTATAAGTACTTCCAATAAAAAACATAGTAAAAACAAAAGGAATAAAAAAAACTAAAAAAACTAAGATTAATGCTTCTTAAATATTGCTTCGTTACAATAAAAATAAATGTTTTTCTTAGAAAAAGGTGGTTTTGGTTTTTTTTTTGAATTTCTTGAGAACGACATTAAATTTTTGCATCCGGTTTTCTTATTTAGACTTAAAATTAATAACAGCATTGAATTTTGAAATTAAAATTAGCACTTAATTACGTAAAATTTTGAAAAAAATGAATTTGAAATTTTTTTTCAATTTTTTTTTTCAAAATTTTGACTTTGAAAGTTAATATTTCAAAAACTATTTCTTAGAATAGATTTATTTAAACACAGAATGAAAGAAAAAGTTATTGGCTTTTCAAAAACGTATCGCACAGCATTGTGAATGAAGCCGTTGATTTTAAATAATTTTTTTCCCATTTTAAGTCAGTTTTTTCGGAAATTGCCCCTCCCGGCTAAACGGAGGGGAATAGACCCCCTTTCCCATACGATTTTTTTCTTGTCTCAACGCAACCTACACGCCCTAGCATTTTTTCGCATTGCTCATGACTCACCCTGTATAACGGGTGATTTTTTAGCTGGTTTGGTTTTGGCAACACTGGTTTTTACAGCTGACGTGTGTTTAGTACCTTGTGTCACTGTCAAACAGCTTCATTTTGGTTTACAATTTAACCATGGATCGTCTTACAAATGAACAACGCTTGCAAATTATTGAATTTTACTATCAAAATTCGTGCTCGGTTCGAAATGTTCGAAATGCTTTTTTATCAAAAAATTGTGTTCAGCGATGAGGCTCATTTTTGGTTGAATGGGTACGTAAATAAGCAAAATTGCCGCATTTGGAGTGAAGATCAGCCAGAAGCATTGCAACAGCTACCAATGCATCCCGAAAAAGCCACTGTTTGGTGCGGTTTATGGGCCGGCGGCATTATTGGGCCATATTTCTTCAAAGATGATGCGAATCGCAGCGTTACTGTCAATGGTGAACGCTACCGAGCTATGATAACAAACTTTTTCTTACCCGAAATGGAAGTTCTTGACTTGCATGATATGTGGTTTCAACAAGACGGTGCCACATGCCACACAGCACGCGAAACAATGGCGCAATTGCGAGGCGAGTTTGGTGAACAGTTAATTTCACGTTTCGGGCCGGTCAATTGGCCGCCTAGATCGTGTGATTTGACACCATTAGACTATTTTTTGTGGGGGTATGTCAAGGCTAATGTCTATAGGGACAAGCCCGCTTCGATTGACGCACTGGAAGCCAACATCCATGCATGCATTCGTGAGATACCGGCCGATATGTGTGAAAGAGTATGCCAAAATTAGACTCAGTGGATGGGTTACCTGAGACGCAGCCGCGGTCAACATTTGCATGAAATTATCTTTAAACATTAAATTGCAAGGTTCAAACTATCGATTCAAACAAATATTTCATTCATTTTTTCGAATTTTTTGTGTTTTTTTTTAAAAAAAAGTTCTAAACCTCTTAAAAAATCACCCGTTACATTTCAATTTTTTTTTTTTTTATAAAAAATGACTGTTAAATTTGTTCAATACATACATAGGTACTATGAAATATTGACAAGCAACAGTATTTTACTAACATCAGCCTTTTTTTACAAACACTTTGTTATTCAGATGCTTTTTTTCCTTTAGATGAACTTGAGACGATTAGAATAATTATGTACATAATCTACGTAGACAAATGTATACCCATGATTTTTCATTAATAGAGGTATTTATCACCTTGTCGTTTGTGCGTGCGGTTGCACAAGTAGGTAAAGCTCTGTCTTCTTTTAATAACAAAAAATAATAGCTTTATCCTTGTGGGTAAAAAAATAATTTTATGGATTTTATATGCCAAGAATATCAGAACATACATTTTTGATGACTGATTTGATGTTAGGCATAAAATTTCAAGAATAAAAAAAAAAAAAATAATAGGCAGTGCTTGCTTTAAAAATCTAATAATTTATTTGTTTGAGACGTTAAAACAGGTATTTTCAGTTTTCAAATTATAATTAATATATAATTTCAAAATAATATAGTAAAGTGATGGCGTTGCAAGTGATTTGGAGAAATTCTGTCCTTAAAACATGGTAGCACTGCTGCAGTCATCCATATTCATATTTGACTCGAAGACTTTTCTAGCTGCAACGCTCGAGGTCTTCCTCGAATATGAAGTAAGCTCCATATTCGGAAAATTCAAGTTTTTTCATATCTTTCAGACCACAAAGTGTCTGACTTTCAATTTCAAATCTGTGAATACGTGTGTAGAAATATGATGGAGCGGCAGATCGGTTCGGTCTTAATATTCGAAACGTCAAGTTCTTTCATACATATATCTATCATGCCACAGTCTGTGAAAATAAAATTTTAATGGTTGATCTGAAAATTTTTTGACATATAGCTGAACGTAGAGTTAACTATGATTAACTTAAATTAACTAGGGATTTTATACGGACTGGATCATGTTCCGGGTAAACTGTGTGTTAACTTATGTCTGAGTTTACTCTGAATTAACTCGGGATTTCAAACAACCTAAAAAACATTTTTGAGTGAGCCCTGATGCCGTTGGCTCTTAAAGTGCTCTTTCCATCTCTTCTTCTGCACAGATGAAAATATTAAAAATCCAAACTTAAAGAACAGTGCGGGAACAGGATAAAACTTGAAGAAATGGTGACAGGGTTCATGTAAGAAGAAAGTCTCCTAGTTTTTATGCTCACTTCTCTTTTTATCCTATTGACTATATTTCAAGTAATTTTTATAATATTTATTTATTCAAAGTTTGCTTAAGTTCTCTCTAATTTGCTGGATAATTTCTTCTGAAGTACCAACACTTCATATGTATAAATATAGTTTTCATTTCAATCAAAAAAAAATCTACCATCTAAATCTTCACCACTCTATATAATATATATGTACTCATACTACCCTATCATCCACATAATAAAACATTTACTGCAAACATCAAACAGCATTACATATTTGCATAAATTGAGAATCATTTCCTGTCAAATCCAACAAACTGACTAGCTAACCGTAAAACACTCACAAGTTTCTGCACAATACTGATGTATGATGTGAATATAGTGGTTTTGCTAACATTACCTCACCAGTCCTTTTGCATTTTGTAAAATGAACGAATAATAATGAATTTAGATGTATTAAGTTAAGGATATGGGTTTACTAGCATTGGGGTTGGTAAAACTATATTGTATGTTTGTAGCTGTTAGCTTGAAATAGAAAAAAAAAAAACATCCTGTAATGTCTTTTCATTGTAAGGTGATCATTTATCATGGAAAGAGTTAACGCTAATTTATCTTTTCCTGTTACTGAAAAAAAAAGAAGTGAGAAATAGCTTCGTGTATTTTGCGTACTTCCTTAACATTGTGAATGAATGAATAACGAGAAACATAAAAATGTCATGTCCACTCAGAGACATTCTCAAATGATAGACAGTGAGAAATAGTGGGAGGATTTAACATTAAATTGAGGTAGGTAGATGTTCTTGAAAAAATAATTGAATTTATAAATAAATATGTAGTCTATAGATGATGAGGTTTCTCGTGAATTCGGAAAAGATTCTGAACGAATTCCTGCAAATGAAAACAACGAATTATAAAAAATCAAAACACAAATTTGAAAATCATTTAAAAAATTATCAAAACTTCAAGGTTTGGCATTTTTTCAAGAAAAATTGTCGCATATTAAAGTTAAGTGTCTAAATAGACCAAGAGCCCACAGCATAAATTTTTGGGTCAAAAAGGGAAACTGAAAAAGAAGTGTAGATGAGTCGACAGCAGTATATAGTGAAGCTCATTTAATAAACGCAAGTCTTGCAAAAAATTACTATTTTTTAAAAAAACGATAAAGTCTTTTTTAGGAAATTCGGAAAAACTAAAACCAAAGCTAAAAGAAATAAAGTGCACGACTGGGTTGCACGAACTTGTTCTTGTAGCTTGTAACCACATAAATAAAATTAAATTTAATAAAAATAAATTTAATATTTTTTTTTTGAATAAATAAATGAACATATATCAATTGGTTTTAAAAGTTCTAAAATACTTTTTAGGAAGACTCAAACAAAAATCAAAGTATGCAGAAAATTTTGTTGCTTGAATGCAAGTTTACCACAAACATAATTCCAAAATCATAAGAGCGGTATAAATCGATGTTTTAATATTTTTCATTAAAAAGTTTTTTTTAAATATTTGAAGAACGCCGATTTTAAGTGCTTAATAGTTTGCTTTTATGCATAAAAATAAAAAAAATTGTCTAGTCGTTTTCCAAATATTGAAATTACAAAAAAGAAATAAACTAAAAAAATAATTTTAACTAAATAAAGCTTTTTTGCAAAATGTTGGTATTGACGTTTGTTCAGGTCATCTAGATCTTCAAAAAAAAATGTTTGGTTTCCTCTGTTGCCGAAATCATAAAAATTGTAAATAATTAAAACAACAAAATGTTTGATGATCCATGACGTTTAATTTATCGAAAGGTGACCTTATAGATTCTTTCTGATATAAAATAAATCATCAATTTTGTAAGGATAACTTTTTTCAGTTTTAGATTATCCGATTTCAAGGATCAAACTCAAGTTTCCGCAATTTAAGACCCAGAGATCAACTAATTTCTTAAAAAGTTATACTGTCTTCTAGTTTTAAATACATCGAATTCAGAGGATAAGCTCGGATAAGCAATCTTTAAATAACAAAGACAAAACCTCATTTGGACAATCGTGGTTCAACGTGTTAAAAGGTTTTACGACGATTTCGGTGGATAAGCTACATAGATATCGTTGAGTTAAAAACTTTACCTAAGCTGAACCGTGCCTATACAACTGGTCGTAAGAGTCTCATTTGAAACAGAGTAAACACGGCATTGATAAATGCGTGCTTAAATTGAGCTGAAACTGAGAACATATATAATTTGCACTGAGCACTAGTGTTTCTCATCAGCAATGAACTAGGGAAAAGTATCATCTTTTCGGGTTTGGTCCTCAAAAGGGTTCCGGTCGCTTGTCAGTGGTCATAAACAAAAATTCAAAAGAACATCGACAAAGGAGTGTTACTATTGCTACCTCCCATAACAAATTTTACATCTGTTGCGCCCATGAATTTCAATTGAGAATACATAGCTACTCCATAATAAATCTAATATAATAGACAAGTGCGTTTCAAATGAAATAGAGAATCTGCAGTGGTTCAAGTCGAACATGGGTGCCAGTGACGTCAGAAAACCAAGCACTGGGGTAACTTTTGTTTATTTTGGTGCACCAGACAAACATTATTCATTTTATGTTCAAATTAAATGTCAAATAGCTTCGAATTACAAACAAATGCTTTTGCAATATATCGTTTATAGATAATTCATATTTTTTTGGTTCCAATATGTATTCATTGTAGAAAAATAATGTACTTGTATATGTTTTTTCTTTCGATATAATGGAAAATTGGAATGATGAGCAGGCAAATGCTTTCCATTTTGTACAACTTAAAAATGACAGTTCAAATTTAAGTCAATGCTAAGCTAAGCCACAACACAGAAAATTAATCGGTGATTTGTTGTTTTATTATCAAATCTATATAGATCATCTCTGATAATAAAAAAAAAAATGGTTATTATTGGAAAGACCATAGCAAGCTAGGTCTAGCGGTGAATAGGAATAAAACATTAAAACAAAGCCCTCCAGTGGAGTAATTGACAACGCGTTCCGTTCATCATTTGTATTCATTTAATCGCACTGATGCCTTTTGCGATTAAGTGACAAAATCTCTAAGAGTATCGTCCGCGGTCTTGATAAAGTACACCTCATTTTAGCCACTCGAATGAAAATCCAGTTCTGGTGAACTAACAAACAATGCACACAAAAGTTTTTCGTCAAAAAATTGACCCATGAAACAATTTATTTTATCATTTTGTGGATTCTCCACATCGGTCTTCTTACGGCCAACAGAGTCTCAGTCATTTATTAGTGTTTTATCTTAAATATTGATAACACTACTTTATAGTCCAGTCAAGGCGTGCGTCGTTAAAATCGGCCTTATGTTACAAAAAATATACAAATGGATTTTTTTTCGAATTCTATGTTTTTTGGGTCGCTGAATCTGAATCTGAAGAAATCCAACAAAATTTCCTGGTGCGTTTTCAGATATCCGTCTCGGAAAATATGCGTCTTAACTAAAATGTTACCATAACAAAATTAAAGATCATTAAATTTCCTACAGAATTCATATACATATGTTATA
Organism: Baccha elongata; assembly: GCA_951217065.1. NCBI lineage: Eukaryota > Metazoa > Arthropoda > Insecta > Diptera > Syrphidae > Baccha > Baccha elongata. The sequence continues at coordinate 101,642,493 of OX578272.1, read as the reverse complement.
TATTTCTCAGACGTTCCGTTAGCCCTTTAGAGTGCGTCGAAATTTCAATATAATCTCCCATTTCTGTAAAAAAAAAAAAAAACAAAACAAATAGCTTTTTTTACAGAAATGGGAAGTTATGTTGAAATTTACATTTCAGATAAGACGTATATAGTTTCTGAGATGTAAGCAAAAAACTGAAAAAAGTTCGAAAATTCCGCGGTTTTTCGCGGATATCTCAAAACGCACCAGGAAATTTTGTTGGATTTCTTCAGATTTGGATTCAGCCACCCAAAAACATGGAATTAAAAAAAAAAACATTTGCATATTGTTTGTAACACGAAACTACCCGTTTGACTGGACTATTTAATAAGAAGTTTAACCATGAATTGTGCGATAATAAGCCATTACGTGTTGCTTAATATTCGTTTATTTTTCTGACCCGACAAAAAAATTACGACTCATGTTTCAACTACTTTCTGCCTTCAACAAATTTTCGTTTTCGAAATTAAAACAAATGGATTGCTTAAGTGAACGTCAAAAGCAAAGCAAAAAAAAAAAAAAAAAGTAAAAAGAAACACCCTCAAATCGCTGCCTTTCCTCCTTCTATTCAAGATAAGTCTTGGGCCGGGCGTTAAAATATTTCGGGTGGAAAGTAATCCATTTTGTAAATTCCGAAACAAAAATATAAATCAAGATAGCAAGTTCTGTGGTAACTTGCGGTGGTTTGTGGTAGCCTTTGTGGAAAGCAAAAGGCATCACAATGCCTCTATATTTCCGACAAAAATGGTGCGAGTAATGACCTAATTGTTCATCTAACAGATGGTGCACGTTTCGCTTTGAAACGCTTCGCTTCGATAAAGTTTTATTTAATTTTCGCTTAATGCTGAGAAAATATACGTATATTTTCATTTTTGGCCAACTGAGATTGATTCAAATAAATCGCTTTAAACGTTATAATGAAAGCCCCGGTAATTGGTTTTTGATGTGACGTTAATGCATTTGAGAAAAATAATAAGATTCATCTTTGCGAATAGATCGACCGGTTCAGGTTCAGGGTCGTGACGATGCCGATGGAATGGTGAATATGGATGGCGCATTGAGATGGATAACGTGTAATCAATTAACTTGTTCGACCAAATGTCACGCCTATCACGCAATCAATATTCTCAGTTTGTTCTCCTCTCTTGAATATATATAAATAAAACGAGGAGTCTTTTAATTGAATAGATACTTTATGAATTACAACTACTATAGTCAAGTGGATTTATTTTTCTTCTCATGAAATTGATGAGAAATATGGCGGGTGTATTTCAGTAGAAGGCAAATCGTTTAGTAACATGACATGAATGCTCAAATCTATAAATCATTTTATTTGAAATGGAAAAGTATAAGTTAAATTAGTTTTTAATGCTTTTAGAAAAAACATACTATCATATAAGATTAATTGATTGCGATGGATCTTTACACTTAGATAAAAAAATAATTAAGATTGAATATAATTAGGTCAGAAAGCAGGAGAAAAAAGCAGTATTTCACAAAGAGACACATGTAGGGCATGTATACATACAAATAAGATACATACATAAATACAGAAAAATTATATAAAAATGGGTTGGATTGGATTTTGATTTAGGCCTTTGTTTTGATGTGTCTTGAACATTTAATACAAATTACTATTAACAAATTACTAATAACTATTTTTCTAAATAGTTCAGTCGGTGCCGTGAAATAAGGCCGTATGAAATAAGGCCATATTTGTAAATATGACCTTATTTCACTTTGTATCAGTGAAATGAATCCATATTTGTATATTTGGCTTTATTTCGCTAAAAAAGAGATAATTTTGTGTTTCGCGATAAAAAACAAATCTAGAATTATTTAACGCCATAACGAAACTGTTTGTCATCTGATTTTTTTTTTCAGAAAAATATAAATATCGGTACCTACCAGGTTCAATTGAAATAGAACTTTATTACTTCCGGTTTATAAGGCAAGTTATGCATTCTTGAAAAGAACCTCTTTTTCCTGCATGACGTGTTGATTCTTACAAATATTGTTACTGTATAAATTTTTATATGAATTCTAACACTCTAAAATCTTTGTTGAGAAACTTAGTAGAATGATAATAGACGAAGAACATGTTTTTCGTATCTAAATAAATCAATAAATAAACTACTGCATAAACGTCTTAACCAATTTGTTTCAAATTTGGTATGAACCTTCTTAGTGTTTGAAGAATATTCCTTAAAAGAGGAATAGTTTTTTTTTATCTCAAAAAATAACGGTACCTGCGATATAACGGTTTTGAAAAAGAAAAGAAAAACAATAAAAAGACTAAAAATAGTCGAACTAGGTTTTGGAAAAGTTTATTTTTCTCGAAAACGGCTCCAACGATTTTCTTCAAAAAAATTACAGATGGTTTTTGTCTGAGTGCTTTTGTTTAAGTTGCAATTTTTTTTTGAAGTATATCTTATAAACGTCTTAATCAATTTCAACCAAACATTTTTTTTTTAAACATCTATATGACTTTATAAAACTTCTAAAATACTAAAATTTTGTTTTAATTTTATTATATTTTTTATATAATTTTTTTTTTAAATTCGTTATTTTGAAAACGCTTTAACGATTTTGGAATAATTTTTTTGATAGACTTATATATTCAGGCATATATTTCCTGCATACTTTGATTTTGATTTCAATCTTTGTAAAAAGCTCCCTGAAATCACGCCATATGAAATTTCGCAAAGAAAAACGAAATGGAAAAAAGCCCAAAAATCTTCTTACAATATAATATATTGCTTTTTTTTCCTAGCCAAAAATGCCCAAAAATTTTGGTGCAAATGCCGGAAATTTTCGCTTCTTTTTGCATAAATTAGTTTTGTCGTTTTTCCTTTACGAATCATGAAAAAAGGCAAAAATTTACCTTTTTTAAGACCGAAAGAAAATAAATTTTTGACTTTTTGTACAAACCCGAAAAGGAAAAAACGCCATAAAATAAACTTTTCGGCTTTTTTTTCTATATTGAAAATGGAAAAAACGCCCAATTTTTAATGCTTAAACCAAAAACGAAAAAGCGCCAAAATAAAGCTTATACAGTGTTAAAAAGTGGTCCCATATAACATTTTCCATAAGCTAAGTAAGCAATTATAAAAAGCCTTCATTTATATGCACCGAAGAAATTGTTTGGGATAGAGTATAGTCAACGGCAGGGGGGAAGCGGGTGCGTCCGTCAGCGCTGCCGCCAGCGGGTTCTCCGTCGCTCCGTGCGTCACCCGCGGCCTGCGCGGAGCCTGCATACGCACCGGCGGGCGCACACGCTGACTTGCTGCAAGCGTAAGTCGTGCGACCCAGTAGTGCCCTTTAATTTTTTTATACTGACTGTATTGTTTTGAAAAACTAATTTACCTGCCGCAAACTGTACTCACAATTTGGCAACTATCGTTTCTTTTAACATTTTCGAGTCTCATGGTGTATGTGCCAGCTTGACAAACTAACAAAACTTTAATATGGTCAAATTTATCAAAACAAAAGTTTCACTATAAAAAATGTATTGCTTTGTTCCAAAACTACTCACACTAAACGTGAACATTAAATCTTTCATGAGTTAATTAATTTGAATTGATTGACATAAGAAAAGACTCCCAAAAACAACACAAAAACTATATTCTTACAACTTTCCTATTTATTTCCATTAATCTTCAAGTTATTAGTTCTTAACTGTTTCTTATACTCAATTAGTCCAATAAAACTAAGAGAAAACACTAAACATGACTAATTAGAGGCCAAGTGAAATAAGACACCGGTCGGCACAAACATCGACTTTTTCTCACTAAATGATTAATGAAAGAAAAATATTTTTCCTCTTTTCTAACACAGCCTGCTTAGCTCATTTCTCTGCTCTACATTATAATCCGGAAAATGCAATCTACACAATCCCCTCCTATCCTCTTATCAAAAAATGTCAAAAAAACTAAAATTTCTTTGATTTTAATTCTGAATATCCATTGAAGTCCCATCTCTGTTGGATTGTTTTGGAAAAATATTATTTTTCCTTTCGCAAGTTTATTTGCAATGAAAATAAATTTTAAATCTTTTTGAACGAATATTGAATAAGAAGGGCTGGAAGGATTAGTGTTCCAATTCCATTAGCAAAAGATGCAGAAAATGCTGTCAAAGGTATGCCATCATATGAAAAAGAAAACACATTCTAGCGTTCGAGTGTCCATTTCTCCATTGGGGGACGGGGCCGGATTTAGCTGAAAGTAAGCAAGGCCATGAAGCCTCACATGCAATATAACAAATTCCAAAGAAAATTAAAGGAGTGGATACATTACTTGAAATAATTTCTGAATATTTTTATGTTTAAATAAAAAAAAAATTAACAAATTCTATATGGAACAACGGCTTTAATATAGACATAGTCTAGTGACTTCCTTTCAACAAATCATTTCAAATGCGCTGCTTTGCTAGTTCCACGGAACTAAAATAAACCTTGGATCCTTAATCGTCTCTGATGTGAGAGGTTGACAGTAACAAATCAAATGTCATTTTTTTTCAAATGAAAAATAAATCATCACAACAATTTGTTTTGTGAAAAGAAAAAAAAAAACAAAATAGAAAGCAAAACTAAGCGCGGGAAATAAGGCTTCCTTGATTGACTATCTTGAACAAAGACCTGGTTTGTATCGTGTTTCAACCTCGGAAGTTGCTGCAGGGATCGGGCATCGGGGTAACTTTCCTACCGCGGTTAAAACTTCTTCAGTTCCGAAACTCCTGCATCAAGGCTTGAATATGGATTATTTTAATGTTAATTAACCTAGCCAACTGAACAAGGACAACGAAGATCCTCACATCAAACGTGTTGACTCTATAATTAGACCTGTGCAACCGAAAAATAAGTGAAGAACCTGGGTAGGCTCAAGGCCGATACAAATTCTGTGAAGAGCAGCTTCTTATTTAATTAAAATAGTCGACCTAAATATAGAATAAATACGAATGCTAATTATGAAAATCGGGCAATGGTAACGCATGAGACAGAATAAACGTAAAAAGTACCTGAATGTTAAATTTGTCAATAAAAATTTGAAGTTTGTTTCTTGCTAACTCTTTCGGCTCTCTGAATGCCAGATTTTTTATCTGGAAAAAACGTCAAACAACTTATCCGCCTCGAAATTGTAAAAAGAAATGTTGGAAACCGGGCCCAAAAGGTTTGAAAAATAACCAACAACCAAAATAGAAATTGAGTCAGATAAAGAATGGGGTCGAAATTCTGCTGTGGTCAATATTCTTTTGTAAAAAATTTTCTTTTAAAGTTCTGCTTTTCAAAATTCTGTTTCTATCCAAAAAAGCGCACTTTTTAAAAATGTTTAAACTTCTATTTGCAGATTTTTGATAATCAGAGTTTTCTTCTTTAAGGTCCTTTTTTTCAGTGCGAGATCATTCCAGGGTTAAGTATACCTCAAGTAAACTCTGTTGGAAACACGTTTTTAGGTTAGGAAAACACTTATTTTAGTCGGGATCTCAAACTGACTGCAGAACGTGTTTCCATCAGAGTTAGCTTGAGTTTAACAATGGATTAATCTCGCAATGAAAAAAGGGACTAAAGAGTTCAAAAGAAAAAAAAATACAGTTCATACTAATGTGTTTTTAAGAGTTTTGGATTAACAGCACAACAATTTTTGTACCAAAATCAACTTCCACAAGTAAAGTTTTGGTTTCTTAATTCCGACGACCAATGCTGAAAACAATTCAAAACTATTTAATTCATTGAATACTTAAATTGATAATCAGAAACGTTTGCCTATTTGTTTCAGACAATCAAGAGAAAAAACATAGGTAATTTAACGCTTTATAGTCTATAGGCACTAATGTGACCAAGTCCGGCTCCCAATAAAAAGAAATATACAGCCAAGCTGGCAGCTTTAATAAAAGTATCTTTCACTTTAATAATGTTTATTGGTTTTTGAAGAAACCCAGACCTAAAAACTATTATTGGATTTGCTTCCATTGAAATGGCTAATAAATTTTATAATATTTCTTTACGATGACAGCTTATTTGGTGGTCGTCATGAAAGATGTGTTTATTTGCGATGAACTTTTGTTGGAGGTGTCAGACACATTCACATTATTTGATTGATGCCTTCAATGAATTGGCTTGAAAAAACAAAGTTCGGGTAAGAGGAGGAAAAAAGTCAATCTTGAGTCCTATAGTTTTGTATTTCATTAAAAATATATAATATGTGGTGATAAAGTGTAAATGTTGTACATTAGTATAAAAAAACAGTTTAAACTTTAAAAGTTATTTTAAATGGCAAAAATGACCCTAACAGTGCTTCAGCGTACTAAACAATTTGTGAAAGTCTCAAAAATTAATGTTAGTTCTGATAGCATTGAGTTGCTATGTGAGATTTTTCTCTGTTCTACAAAAGTACTCAAAACATCATTATTAGTTTAAAATGTCAAGTTCTGGACTGCTACTCAATAGATAGGTTAGTAGCAGTGTTTTGGACACAAATGATGGGTGAGCTAAAGCTCCGACTCCAAGGGCCATCAACAAATTAACATCCGGCGCCCTCCCCTCTTTTTGAATTGGAATCGGACTGTTATAGTGGTGAACAATAACGCAATATCTAGCTCCCTCGTTCTTTTTATAAATATTGTCAAGTGTTTCTTTTGGTAACACATTCTTTGTTACTATAGCAAGAACTATCAGGATGCCTGAACTTCTGAGCCACTTAGATATAGGTTTGAAGATAAGGATTCGTATGAAAAAGCATTTTCAAAGTATTGAATTGAAAAAAAAAGTGTTTAAGGACGCCTTTTATTATCATTCGGCTTTTAAAGAAATAAAATTTTGTTACCTATAAGATTCGCTGAGTCGTTAACGAGAAATTAAAAATTTAAAAAAAACCGTTTCCAATATGGCACCGCTAAAACTCTGTTTATGAATAACGATCTAATTAGGCTTAAATGCCAAAAGTCTATTCAAAAATGTTAGAGCTGTTAGAGCTGTTTTCGAGAAAATGTAGCATTATATGACAGGTAGCGTAATTCTTAGGTCTAGAACAAAATGTCCAAGGATCCATCTGACGTCCGAAAATCATCAGTTTTTCCCCCCTCCCTCAGTTATAGCGGCGCGGCGTGGAGCGCAGTGGTTTCATAGTGGAAAAAACCTCAAATGTGAAAGTATTTGCACAGCAAATTTAGCAAATTCAATATAATTTTTCGATTCTGCATATATGTAAATCAGGAAAACACTTAGGCCGTGTGCCAATACCGTTAAAATTTTATCCACTGGCTAATTTTTGATTTTTGACATTTAAGAGGAGGTGAATATTTTTTTTTTTACACATGTTTTCTTTTTTTTTTAAATTTCCCCACAAGAAATAAAAAAAATTCCCTTAGTAATAAAAAAAAATTGTTTTTTTAACAAAACGTATCCTAATTTACAAAAAAACTACAAAAATTATTTCGGAAATGAAACGACTGGGAAGCACAAACTTGCTAACGACTGGGGAATGCGTAAACTTTTCATCGTCGAAAACAAATCACTAAATTAAAATTTTATCAAAATCGTATTTAACAAAAAAAAAAAAAAATGGAAATAAAAAAAACTTACTTTAAATATACATGTAAAAACTTTTTTTTCAAAATTTTTGACTGAATTATTAATCAGTACTTTTAGAATATAAAATTTCGTAAAAATCAGTGTAGCCATTTAAAAGATAATCGATATCAAAAAATTACATTTCTATGGCAGGTATCTTTAGTAAGCTTCTTCGGGAAAATTTTAAAAAGAATAACCATTGGGAAAAAATCACTCCTATTAAATTTTATCAAATTCGATCGTATTTTTTTGCGACAAAAATGGAGTTATCGGTAACGCTTATGGTAGGTACCGTTATTTTAAGATCTAAGATAAAAAAAAAACGTCCGGGTATATAACTCAAAAAATACTCTTTACCAAGTTCTAAGAAAAAAGGGCCTATCCGTTTAAGGCTGTAGCTGTCGAATCGAACATATGGACAGACAGACAGAAAGACAGTCAGACAGAATATGCGATACCACTTTTTTCGTCTTCTCTAGCATCGTAATTTTATGTTTGATTGTTACCTCAAAACTTTTCTTGCACGAATGTATAACTTCACTTATAGCACCTATAATAGTAAGTAAAAAGCTTTTTCAACACAAATTGTTTATAATTATTTAGTTACATAAAAAATTGTGTACCGTGATGAGAATTCTATTGAACTCACATACTAAATTTCAAGAAGTTTGGTCCACCCGTTTAGTTTTTTATATAACTTTTTCCATTTCGTCCATATAGAAAGAAACCACTGTGCGGCAATCGTTCGAAACTGCAAAATCAAGTAGATATACTCTATACGGGGCATAGGTATACCAAACAATATCCCAAAGTCAAACTTTTGCAATTTTTTGCCACCTTGTATGGATCGACTGGGCTATTATATAGTATTTTTAATACATATTTAAAAAATGTCTGAATTTTTAATGTTGATAAATGATCATTTAAAAAATAATTATATAAGCAATTAAAATGGCTTCCATGTCATAATGTCATTTTTGAATTTTTAAAATTTTTATAATCAAAAACAGCTTATTGAAAATTCTTTGATTAGTTGTTTAAGTTTTAGATTATAATTATAAGTTTGTCAAAAAAAATTCAAACAAATTAAACTAAAATATTCGAATTGTCGACTTTAACATACAAAAAAAAAAACAGGAATAACCATCACACACACAGTTGTCCCCGGAGTTGATTATCCAATGTCGAATAATTCCAATGTTGGTTTAATTATGTGGGTTTAATAAAATATTCATTTAATTTTGAATATTTCCCCGTGGTGAATACATGGGTAAGTTAGCATGTGATTTTTCAGTAACGCCATACCTTCAAATAGGTCATCAAATATTGGGCGTTGGATAATTTAGCATAAAATATAGCCGGGTGGTATGTGCGTTATTGATCAATTCGTAGGCAATTATAGAGGTCCATTTAACCGCAACGAATACCGAAAGGATTAAATTTTATATGTTATGTATATATGCAGATAGAATATTGTCACTGGTTGCAAAATGTGAAAAATTATTAATTTTAAATAATAGAAATTTAACTTGTTATAAAGGGGGGAGATTGAACTTTCGTATTGCGGTTTTAAATCAACAAATCAAAATAGAAAATATACACACATTTTTCGAAAAATGGCTCCCAGGCTAAATTACATTACTATAACATGATGAAATCATGACAAAAACAAAAACGCATGGAATTCTATGTCCTGAAAGGACTATTATATGTGCATTTCAAAAATAAATTATTTGTTATTTAAAATTATATATAAAAAGAAAACAATGTTAAAGTACCAAACTTACAGTTGAAATTGAAATTCTTTCTGTAGTATGTTCAGTAAGCTTTTCTAAATTCTAGTTTTCAATTCAACATAAATTCATCAGATATGCATTTAAAAAATAGGATAATATCATATCACGGAAATTGAAGGTAAAGATAGAAATACCGATGGTACATACAAAAATTCTTTTAAAATGAGGTAAGTTGGGTATACAGGAAAGGTTGACGCCAACAAATGAGCAAGTCTGATAACAATGGTGGATTTTTCAAACAATAAAAAAAGAGTCAGTTATCAGTCAGTTATAAACTCAATCTAAAATCACAGTGTTAGAATGAAAAAATTCTTTAGATGTCTATAGGATATGTGATGGAGTGGAATAGACATACCTTCTTTATAATCAAATGTCATTTGTGTTGTTTACTTTCAGGTTTCAGAAACAAATCGGATATCAATTTTTTCATTCAGTTTGTTCTTATTTATTCATTTCAAAAAATAAATTCTTAAGGCTGCCACAATATTATAAATTTTGTTTACGAAACAATTAATTATATATTGATAAAATCAGTCCTTTAGTTGACTTTCTGTGATTTCATGCAATCCACTCCAGTCCTAGTCCTTTCTATTATAGTCCATCAACGACCTGACCAAGGAATGAAACTGTTGTCCATCTCAGACTTGATTATATTCAAGTAAATTTTTAAAAGACATAAAAAATATCTGTTCAATAAATTATTTATTTATTTAGTTACGAAATCTGATAAAATTATGAAATCTGCTAAAAAAAACTACAGGAGGATATTAAAATCATCAAAAGGTTAGCCGTATACAGATATTTTAGCAAAGATATCTAAGGTCCCGGCAAACTTAAAGCAACAGAAACTGGTGCGTTTTGTGAAAAAAAAAAAAAAAAATTATGAAAAAAAAATGTCACTAAAAAAACTTAAATCAAATTAAATTCAAACAACCTTAGTAGCATACACAAAGGGAACACAACAAACGTGGAGCGTGGCATGAAAACACTAGTTGAACAAATAATTCAGGACACCCATTGATAAAGGACCCAACTGAAATCAATTCGGTCTTTAAGAAGTAACTTAATTTTGATGAAGTTAAGACAAAAGTGTTGTCATTTAAATTTGCCATTTAATTTCTTTTTATAAAAAAATTACAGTTAAATCTTTTGTTAATGTTGTATGCAAGAAATAAAATTAATATATGTACTTATTTAAATTTATTGTACAATTACGAATACATATTTTTTTTTATTTTCTCAACAAAAAATAATAAATCTGAGGCGTTGCTGACCAACTGTTTGGTAAAAACAGCATGAGAAATCGCAAGCGTCAGCAGGATTTTCTGAATCACAATTTGACAACGATATTTTATGTTTCTTTTGAAACATACACTTTATCTTTAAAGAGACTTGCATCAAAATTCAAATCATGAAAACTCTATTTTAATTTTGATAGTGTCACACTTGCTTTTCTCTGACTCCTGTCAATTTGTCATTTTCTACAAACCAAAAAAAAAATTGCAAAATGTTTTCGGAGGACGAAGATTTTGAATTGTTTGACAACATGAAACTGAAATGTGTATACCCTTTATTTCGTAAAGCGGCATTACAGCATCCTTTGCAAAGATCAACTTTTTAACGATATATATTTCTAAGTTCTTAAAAAATTAAATTTTAATTTCAAAGAGGGAGAAATTTGAAATTAAACAGAAAATAGGGAATTTTACCATATTCTCAAAAGAAAAAAATGACAGCTCACACTACGCGGATGACAGATTGAAATATGTTTCGCGCTTTTTTCAATAACTGTCAAACTCATAATCTTGTAAAAGTATTTTATAAATAATCTCTTTTTTTCCTATGAAATTTGAGATTTCCGTGACTTAAAAGATAAATAATATACTATGCACAACATTAAAATGTCCGCTCTTGTTTTCAATCAAAATGTGACCAATGATACAAAAAATGTTCAGCTTTCACCCGCGTATACTGCTGATTTTGACACTGCTCTGCGAACAAGAAAGAGATATATCGTTGTTACCTAATAAAAAGCCCTATTATCATTTTATTGACACATTCCGGGCTGATCATATATGACGACAGATAGAAAGGTGTGTTTGCTTTGTTTTCTCAGCGAACTGTCACTGTTAAAGGCGTGTTCCGCACAAATAAGTTCGAGAAATGTTTTAAACCCCACACTAGTTGGCAGTACTTCAGAAAGTGTCTATAATTACTTTAAAGTTAGAGAACTGTTTCAAAGTTAAAATTAAGTTAAGAAGTGTGGTGTTATTTCCTTAATCTTAGTCTGACTATAATTTTGCGCCACTACAGGTATTTACTAGCTTTTCGTCTATGACCACTCCAATACATTTACCAAAAGTCTATCATTGCAAAGCTGATACATGTAGGTATGTTGTATAAATAAAAAGTTTTATTTTTTTGGCAAAATTTGGATTCTATACAGGTAGCGCTGCGCTGTGGTAGAGGTATTTACGAAAATAATAATTCCTGTATAAAGTTCATATTAACAATATTATTTTGAAGACACTGACCGTATATATTTATTAAAAAAAGGAAAAAAACAGAACAACGTCTGCTGGGTCAGCTAGTTACGAAGTTACTAGTTCACAAAAAATGTTATTTTCGAAGTATAATTATTTATAAAGTTTGTTAAATTGATTGTTTCTATCTTATGGTATACAACACATATGCTACATATTATGTTTACAGATAATCATTTTTATATACTGTAAGATCTCATGAGAGAATCATGTCATTGTTCATGAAAATATAGGACAACAAACAACCAAAATCCTTACCAAAAGCCACAAGTTTACACAACTTAAGATAAAGTTAACCACAAGAAACTAGGAAAATTGTATTTCCACCCCCATAAACAATCGTCGGATCGTACACACTCATTTTTGTTATTTATATATCCGTCCCATCATTTAGCTTATAGAAGAACAAACAGAAAATCTAATTTATGATACCACATTGAAAGTTTTATCATCATAAGCTATTGAATCTAGTTCTATAGGAAATTAAATGAGACGAATCCAAACCAAGTTATAACCCATCGTCCCATTCGGAAAAGAGCTAAGGAAAAGTCAGACTGGTAAAGTGTATCATGTTGAAGTTTATCCTAGAGAATAATATATAAAATAATGTTATTAATTTCGTCAGAACTTGCAAAATATTATGGGGAATGAGTTGAATGTTTGTTTTTGTTTTTACTCTTTTCACAAGTTGACAGCATTGAAATAGAATATTTGAAAACATATATTCAGAATCAAGAGATTAAAACAAAATCTTGTTTTTAAGAAAATCAAATCAAAATAAAACAAATTTTTGAATTTTTGAACAACACCAACAACTTAAAGGTGCTACCACCTTTTACTAATTTTATTATTGGTTTTTATTTTGGCTGGAGATAATAGCTATTTCAATTAGTGCGAAATCATTATCATCATGTCTCCTTGTTAATGGTGCTGATATTTAATCCAAATTTATTATGAAAAACTTTCTACATGCTCACCATAGGATTCGAACCCAGGCATATCAGATTTGCCCAGTCTTCGAAGTCAAGTAATAAAACTGACATTCTAGTATAATTAGTACAATAAAATGGTTTGTTATTTTTACTTTCTTTTAAATTTTGATGAAAATTGAAAATGCATAATACACAGGGTGATTTGCATAAGGTGTGATGAAAAGAAAGGTCGTGTAGGTTGAGTTGAAACAAGAAAAAAATATTAAAAAACAAAGCCCAAAAGGGCTTTTCAAAAATATACCGTTGTTTTTTAATATTTTTTTCTTCTTCTATTTAGTTTTGAAATAAATATAATAAATTACATGGCCCGGTAAAAAAACACATTAAAATCGTATGATGTAGTTCGATGTTTGTAAAAATTAGTGTAGTCTAAATACAAATTTGTAACAAATCTGTAATCAGGGGGACAGAATGCCCTCCTTTATACCTTACTTTTTTTATAAAATGATTTGGCTCTACTTTAGTCCCGTTGTTATGGAAAATATTCAAAAGCAAGAGATTTATATATTATTTGGAACAAAGGTAATAGTTTGGAAACTAGTTTTTCAATAACTGTATAATAGAAAAACTTAATTAAAATAGAAAACAAAAGAAAAGATTTCTGGCTTTACATAAAGGTATAACATTATCATTGCAAGGGTACCTAACCGTGTTTTTCTTAAATATTTTTTTTTTTCTTTTTTCAGGTTTTTTTTCAAAAATATCCCTTCCCGGCCAAAACGGGGGGAATAAACCCCAGTCCATTACGATTTTGTTCTCATCTTGACCCAACCTATTCGCTTGAATTTGTGTTTTACAAAATAAGTTAATAATTATTTATAGAATTACTCTACATCAGTACGCACAACTACTTTTATTGTAGGGGTCTGAAGAACCCTAAAATAAATCAGATGTATCTTCATTAATATTTTGCCTACATATCCGATTCACCAAATTACTGTTTAGGAAGTTTAATGTTCTTTACCTTTGTTAGGCAATATGGTGTACAAGTCGGAAAAGTTTGTGGTTTGTGGTTTATTGCTACTCCCCAAGTTAGCACAGGGTCCTAGAGGTCAAAAACTTTAGAGGGTCTTCGTATAATGCCCTAAACAAGTTGTCAGAGTTTTATAAAGTTCCTTATATTTTCCATGTAAAAGTACCTACATATCGACTGGACTAGCATCGGTTTTCGAAAAAATTGATTTTTGAAAAATAATTTTTCGAAAATATTTTTCTAAAAAAAAGTAAGTTTGCAAGTTTTATTTAACTTTATTTATAATACCTTTTAATTAAATTTCATAAAAATTTGTCAACAGGCTTTTGAAATATTGAATTCACTAACACAGTTTTTTTTTTAAATAAGTAAAACTTAACATAAACATTTTTGGCGTATTAATACCCTAGAAAACCTACATAACAAGTATGAAATACTTATATCGGAACACATGTTTAGGCTGTAGATGACGAGATAGACAGACAGAATTGCCAGACCCACTTATTTCGTCTTCTCTATTATCGTAATGTCATGTTTGATAGTTATATCATTGAATTCAATGGTTATACATTCATGAAAAAAAGACTTGCCTTTTTTTACCTACCTATAATTAGCAAGTAAAAATACCTTTGTTAGTATGAGCGCGGACTAATAGTAGAACCAAATAAGTACCTATACTAAATACTATACTTCTAGGTAAAGTGTGCTAGAAGGGGAGTACAACTTTATTTTATATGAGCTGTCCATGGCTGCTAGAAAGAAATTGTAGCACTTCGTTTCAAAACCAACAAACTCCTGTTCAAAACCAACTTTCCTTTTATCAAAGGTTCTTGCGTAGGTATATCTAATTTTTCTTTCAAAAAGTTACTCTGATATGTTCCTTTTGATTCTGTTCTAAATGAATGCCTCTGACACGTCTGAATTAGATCCAATGGAATCGCTTTAAGTTAATTTCAAAATTAATTTAAAAAGTTAGTTGACCTCCTTATTATTTTTTTTTGGATGAAAACATGACATTGAATTTTAAACTCCAATGACAATACAAAACAAATACACTTAAAAGAGTAAAAAGCTCTTCTCTTTTGATTTTGAACCATTCAAAAAAGGTTTCCAGTATAAAATGAGAATATCTCTTTTCAAAAGCTTTCTATTCTTTTTAACATTTGACAACAAGAGAAATTCAGGTATTTCCAATAGCAAACCGTTTCGCGGAGTAATTTTGCTCAAATTCAACTTTATTCTCTGAGTAAATTGAATTTCACAGATGGTCCTTTTTTTACATCTAAAAATATTCGATGTTTTGGATTAAGTTTTGAGATGAATCTGCTGGCTGGTTCGAGATGAATCGGAAAAGAGACTAAATGAGAAAATATAATTACTTTTTTCTGACGCAGTCGCATTTTTTTTAACTCAAAATACCTACTACACCAGCCATTGAATAGGTTCAATTTTGTATCCCTACATCTTCAAATGAACAAAAAAAAAAAAAAGAATACAATTTTTCTGCGATAAAACCGAAATTATTTTCAGTATGCCGATTGAAGTTCGAGTGTATGGTTTATTCTTTTCGCGCGGCTTTCAAACTCTTATTTGTAATCTTGTTTTATAAGAAGAAAAAAGAAACAATGGAGAAAGATCCTTAATTAAATGAAAATACTTCATAATAACAACTGATTATCTCTAATGGTAAATCACAAGTGAAAATAAATATAAAATCATATGAAGAAGTTATTTTCCATGTGCAGAAAAAAATCTTTTCCATTTGTTATCGGGGCCTTGTTTTTTTTTTTAATTTTAAAAAGACAATTTTCCAAGTGAAGTGATTAAAGGGTTTTCAAGTTCCTCCTAAGTGTGTCTCATCTTTTAACAAACAAAAAAAAGAAAAAAATATTGAAACCCAAATGAGTGCTATTTTATTTTTGCTCTTCTTCTTCCCATATCCTTTAGTGTATCTACTTAGATTTTTGTTTGTAGTTTTACTAGGACCTACCGACATGGAAATTATATATAAAAAGTATCTCAAGCAGTGAACACTCACATGCATGTATCTTTTATAGAAAGCATATCGTTTGTGTCAAAGGGATTTTCAAAAGAAATATGAAAGAAAATTTAGCCAAATGTCTTTTGGCTGACTTTTAATAAGCCTACCAACATGACAGACAGGATGAAACCATGTAAATAGAATATCAGATGCTTGTGTCGATTCAAATGATGTACTTATACATAATATCATACTTTGGCATCTATTTTAGATTTTTTGAAAAATTTCAAGGATTCATAGAAAATACCGCGAGCTAAGACGTAAGAAATAGTTCCTTTATAGGGCTTCATTTTGTGAAGTTTTCTATAGTTTTTTTTTTATTATTATTTTATAGCTATGACCTTGAAATTTTTCTTTAAAAACTCAAAGGAATTTTTAGCCTACACATATAGCTATCACGAGTGATAAACGATATTTTGAATACCAAAGTTGTTTCATAGTAAATATTATGTTGTATCTATACATTTTTTTTTTTCAATTTTGTTGCCTCTAACCGCAGGACATTTCAAAAGCCTTTTTTCAACACAAAAATAAACCAAAAAATAAACACTATACCTATTTAAGAATCTCTGTGTATAGGATACCACAACAGTACATAAAAAATATCTCAAAGAGATAGGGTTGGGAATACCTACTAATAATTATGATTTCGTCTTTTTGAATATATAAGCCAGTATCTGTTTTTGTATTTCTTGGTTAGCTTAATTTCTCCGGACATAAAAAAAATATTCCCTTTGAAGTGTTGAACAAAGAAGAATATGAATAAATAAATAATAGAAATGAAAATAAATAAAAAAGGATTAGAATGTCAAATGCAATGTGATATTTCAACAAAAGATAAATACAATACCAGAAAACTTGTGGTGTGAAATCGTGTTGTTTTTTTTTTTTTTTTTGTATTAATAAAAAATTATAAGTGTCAAAAATACAAAGAAAATCCAGAAAAATAAAAATCCAATTGAAATTGAAATTTTGGTTAATTGTTTGTGCACAAGGATTCTCAAATTGGATTACAATCTTTACTCACGTACAACGCTTTGAAATCATTTGGTGCTGCCCTTTAACTGAAGATTTTCCTGGAATGCAAGAAAAAGGTAAGTGTTTTACTTAGAAAAAAGCTGAAAGGATAATACTTTGAAATTAAATGTATCGGATTATAAAAAATGAATGTGTTTCAAGTTTTCAACACATCTATTTAACGACGTTTGCCTTGAAACTTGTTATAACCTGTTGAATAGTTCTTAAAGAGGGTGAAGAGTGCTTGAGAAGGAAGCTAAGCTACCTCTCGGAATATTGTTCACGCTGCTTAATAAATTAACATATACTAATGGATGGGTAGATGGGCCGAAGGGGGATGAGGTTTGGGTCTTAAGCTTTTCTTGGAAAGAGTGAGTTCTATAGGGAAACACACATTTTTCGGGAGTGCAGCAAAGTCTTTAACTTAAGCCGCTTATACTTTAATGATTAATTTTTGCCTAACCCCTTCCGAGATATAAGCGTAAATCTAAAAAAGGGAAACTTCGAACACATCCCGTCTTTCGGCTAGCCATCACCCAACGTCACAACTATACTTAATAACTTAAGCAGCCTGAAAAATGTTCCGAAAGAATGGTTTTGTTAGGTTTTTGGTCACGCAACCTACAACTAAATGCTAAGAACTAAGTTTGAAGAAAATTGGCTCAAGCGTTTCAACTAAAACAATAAGCGGAGGAATGCAGCAAATCTGATATAAGTGGGTTCGAGTCCTATGTGTGCATGTAGAAAGTTTTGCATTTGGTTTAAAGCTCAGCACCACTAAAGGAGACTGATGATAGGAACAAAAAATAAAAAAAAAATAATTATAAAATTTGTAAACAATAGGTTGTAGCACCTTTAAGTTGTTGTTATTGTTGTTGTTGTTCAAAAATTCAATGAAATTGACGGAATAAAGAATGGTCAAGTAATATAACTGACATTCTAGTATGAATAGTACAATAAAACAATAATAATAAAATAATTTTGATTCATTCAGAATGCAGAAGGACATACAGAATTTTCTAGCGCACCTATTTTCGTTTTCTGCATTGCGTGTTTTGATTATTATCTTAAATTTTGTCTCCAACGTAAAAAACTTTTATCGCACTGATTTATCGATATGTGAATACAATGCAATGTAGCTATCTTACACGGTGTCTCCACGAACAAGATTTCATACCATCTGTCACTTTCCATAGAAAGAAAGATTGATAGAATGCTATAAGATGTATAGTGGGCATTTGATAGCTTAATATTTCATACTATTTCAGTACAATTACACAGAAAATAGAAAAGTCAATATGAAAATGACAGCTCATAGAATACCTACTATCTATAGCATGCTATGCGCTGAGCAATATATTGCAAAAAAAATTTCATAGAATACAATTTGCGGTCTCCATAGGCAATTTTAATAGAATGATATCTTGCATTCTATGAAATCTAGATCGTGGAGACACCTTGTTAGCTAACTATCGTAACTATAGATACTAAAGTACCCATCTCTAAGTGTTGAGCAATCCCTGCCAGCAGTGTTTTTTTCAACAATAATCTAAGGTTAAAACAGACAAAAATAAAAGGCATGACTGGGGTCGTACAAACTTGCTATTGTGGCAAGTTACAAAAATTACAAAGAATTAAACAAACAAAAATTAAATAAAATTCATAAAAAAATGACTTTGAAAATTAATTTCTAAAATCCAGAGTTATCGCAGAAAATAGTGGTAGATACTCCATTAATTTTGAAATATTGCAATATATTTTTCAAATTTGTTTCACTAAAATCTTAGATACTTCGGGTTTAAAATAAAAAAATCGAAAATTAACAAAATTATTTGAGTATGCAATTAATTATTTACATAGAATCCAAAATTAAAACAAATATTTAACAGTAATTCTCAAAATATTGAACTTTCAAAAAAAAAAAATTATTAATTAAAAAAAAAAGGTTATGAAAAAAATGAGTACGGCCATTATCATTCAGCTATCTAGGCCTTCTTAGAGATTGAATTTGGTAAGGATCCTATGAGTCGTTAATGAGAAATGCAAATAAAAAAAATTATATGGCATTATTAACTAAATATATTCGTTAAATAAAGTTTCTAATTTTATTTTAGAAAGTAAGTTTTACTATGTAGCTTTCAAGTTTTTAAGATTTTATGTTTTAAGTTTTAATTTGAAAAGTCGATCACGTTTTTGCGCAGATGAGAATCGAATTAATAAATTTGACATTAGCCGATAAAGTATGGTGAACATAACCCTTGGCTCCAAATCCATTATATCAAAATCGATTGTATTTCTTTTTTTTTTGAGAAAAATTTAATTATATGTTTTCTTATATGTCATGTGCCGTTTTTTTCAGACCTAAGAAACAAATAAAAAAAATGCCTGGGCATATTACTCTAAGAATACAGAGGCGACCTACCATAGTTTGAAGAAAATCAGCATAACCGTTTAGGCTGTATGTGTCGATTTATCCAGACTGACAGACGGATAGACAGACAGATAGACAGACAGACAGAATTGTCGGACCTACTTTTTTGAGTTTTCTCTATCATCTTATAATGTCATGTTGCTTGTTAAACTTTTTACTTGCGATTATAGGTACTATAAGGCAAGTTATGCATTCGTGCAATAAAAAATTGAGATAACAATCAAACATGACATTACGATGCATGATAGCGAAGACGAAAAAAGTGCGTCTGGAAATTCTGTCTGTCTGTATGTCAGTCTGTATGTATCAGCACCTACAGCCTAAACGGATTAACCGATTTACTTAACATTTGGTATGTAAGGTTTGTAGACCATTCCTTAGAGGACAAATTGAAATTTTTTTTTAAGCTAAAAAAATAACGGTAGGTACCTGCCATATAACGGTTTTGGAAAAGCTTAATTTTCTCGAAAACGGCTATAACGATTTTCTTGAAAAAAAAAAACTAATGGTTTTTGCCTGATTTTCTTTTGTTAAATCGTCAACAAAAATTTTGACAGGCCTATTTACGATACCTAAAATAGAACTGTTATTTTTTTTCTTCAGCTATCTAATGAACGGGTTGATCGATTTCAAACCAATTTTTTTTTTAGAAAGGTTTGCAAAAAAGCTTAAGTTTAGTTTTAATAAATTTTCTAATTTATTTTATTTTATAAAATTTGGAAAACGGCTTGACAAAAATAAATAGTTTTTTGTGCATAAAATGGAAACAATTAATCACTTAAAAATAGCGTTCTTAAAATTTGTAAAAAAAACTTTTATATAAAAAATATTAAGTAAACATCGATTTATTTAAAAACCGCTCTAACGATTTTTAAATAATTTTGTTGGTTAACTTATATTTAGGCATACTTTGATTTTGGCCTGAATCTTTGTAAAACGAAGTTTTAGCACTTTTGTGAAAAATTCATATAATTTTTATTTATTTATATTTAAAAATTAAAATTATTAAATTTAATTTTATTTTCGTGACGACTTGCCACAAGAGCAAGTTCGTGCGACCCAGTCGTGCACTTTATTTCTTATACAATCAGGAGTTTACTATAGCATGGATATCACCAGCCAGTATTTTGACAGTCGCGCTTACAACTTTTGTTAATTGAAAATTGTCTGCATTTTGTCTTTATCATGATTATTTTCTGACTGAAAATATTTTATTTTTCAAATAATTTTAAAACACGACAGATTATCTGAATGCTTTTAATACTGGAAAACCCCTTGCTGTATAGGTGAATTATTTTGTTAGAACATGTCCATAAATCGTTTCTCAAAGGATTGTTAAATGGTAAAGAAACACCCTGTATGTTGCATTCTTGAAAATTAATTTCGACAATGTTCCAATATTTAATGCAAATTGGATTTTTAATTAAATCATTTGCGGCCATATTATTCAGGTGTTTCAAAGTTAATTCCATCAGTGATGTAAAATTATTCATTGCTTTCGTCTATTTAAATGTAAAATCCATCTTTACGAATTGTAATTCTTTTAGAAATCTTTGTTTCTGAATTAAATATTTATTTATTCCAGTGAGCGAATAATACTCTTATTAAACTTGGCAAAGAAGTAATTTATTATTTTAAATAAAATGAATAATTCATAACTGGATTTAATTTTAGATATTGATTGAAAAAGTGAATAATATCGCCGCGCTGCGCCGCGTCGTTAGAAAACTCGTTTATTATAAACAATAATAAGATATGTAACTAAATTTGTTATAAAAAAAAAATAAATGAATAAAATTATGTATAATATTTATCTTCCTTTAAATCAAAAGCTTTTGCTGTAAATCGCTTAACTACTTCGCATTATAATGTGCAATATTATACAAATAATTGCCCAAAGCTTCAACATTTGTACTGAACATGAACGAAAATAATAAATTTATTATTGACCCTCTTTGTATTTTGGTTTATTCAAAATTGAATTCTTCTCAAAAGTTAGTAAGATCCTTTGGAATCCTTTTGGGTTTGCCGTAGTTAGGTATACGATAACCTTTTTTTATACACAAAACTTTAAAGGACAATCAATGTTCTTCTTTAATGAGTTTCTCGCCGGCTGAGGCATGGGAGAAGGAGTCTCATGAAACTTATAAGACTTGTAATGTTATTTCATTTTTGATTATTGTTTTTGTTTCCAGACAAAAGCTGCAACAATCAGAGTATCCTTTTAAGTTTTGTCTTCGATATTTTTTGATATTTAAGAGGATTATTGTTATTTCTTTTTCTTACCAATTATAATATAGATTTTTTGTCTGCTATATATGTACACAGTTCTTTCATCTTTTACAGTGTGTGTGGAGATTTTTCGTTTGTTTGAATATAAAAATGGAAATCATATTTATAATAAATATTTATTTTACGAGTTCATAATGTTTTGTTTATACTTTTTGATGTTCAAACTT
Source organism: Baccha elongata (assembly GCA_951217065.1). Taxonomy (NCBI): domain Eukaryota; kingdom Metazoa; phylum Arthropoda; class Insecta; order Diptera; family Syrphidae; genus Baccha; species Baccha elongata. The sequence continues at coordinate 101,620,653 of OX578272.1, read as the reverse complement.
TTTATTTGTGTGAAGATAGAAATAAGTTTTTTTTTTTTTTTTTGCAAATGGGAAACAAGCAAAAACAATATTTTTATAAATTATTTTATGATTTTCAAAAATGATTGAAGTATAGTTTTTATATAGTTATTTGGATCATTTAGATTCAAATAAATAAGCTTTAAGAAAAACTTCAAAATTAGGATTTAAATGTGTATTATGTTAACACTATTAACGCTTTGAATTTAAATGAAATTATTATTTAGTAGGTACTGTTGTACCTATACTGATAAAATTGTTTTGTTAATACAACTATTTTTTGGTTAAATTAACAGAACCCCTTATCCTTTAACAGTTTTTGTAAAATACGCAAAACCGTTAAGCAGTTTTTGTAATAGATCAAACAAAAATGTTTTTTTTGTTTAAAAAAATTTCATTTTGAAAATTGTGTTGATTTAACAGAAGGTTTTGGTTGGACGTAAATAGAAGTTTTGTTGATTCAACCAGCGTTTTTGTTAACACCTATATTTTATTTCACATTATACAGGGTGATTGGTATACTTAAATTTTTTTTTAATTTCTCAAAAACAAAGATATATTTTGCCATCCGGTTTTCTGTTTTTGACTAAAAATTAATAAGAGCATTGAATTTTGAAAATAAAAATAATAGTTAATTACATAAAATTTTGAAAAAAATTAGTTTAAAATTTTTTTTTTTAGTTTTTTTTTTCAAAATTTTGAGTTTGAAAACTAATTTTTTTAAAACTGTTCACTTAAACAACTCAATTTAAAAATTAAATTAAAGAGTAGTTTTTTGGCTTTCCAAAAAAATATAACAAGGCTTTGTATCATTCACCGTTGTTTTTAAATAATTTTTTTTCTGATTTAAGTCAATGTTTTAGAAAATTGCCCCAACCATCTAAACAGGGGGGAAATAGACACCCCCTCCCATACGATTGTATAACCAAACATTTAAATACCTAGCCCTACGGACATATGACGACTGACGTTATTAATTTTCGCTGTTGTTATAAAAAATAAGACGAAGTTTTGGTTTGATGTTTTTAAGTTTTTACCTATACTTTTGCCCTAAGTGTGCTTATTTTCAGTTGAAAAGTCCGAATCATTTTTGTAAAAGTCTGGTACCTACATATATTTCTTTCGTTGGGTATTTTTCTAAAAAAGAAAAACATAAAACGAACACCATTACGAACGACAACAGTTAAAAACCTGTCTTCTAACAACCTGAACACTCCAAAGCATTCATCTAGCCGACAAAAAAAAAAAAAGATTTCAACCATAGCAACAATAGTTAATATTTTTTAGACCAACACCATGACAATATATAACGAAGGAACAAAAAACCTTAATGGTGAATTAATTGTTACTTGATTCTTTAAGGTTCTGTCCGTGTATAGTTTATTCCATAGAATTCTAGAAAACATAAATATACCTATACGTATGTATGAACGGTTGGTAAGTCAAATCAAAGGACTTCGTTTTGTTTCCCCAAAAATAGGTTCAAAAGTCATCCCCAGCCTTTGTCACTATCCCCATTGTGGAATATACAGATTCCTTTGCATTACAAACACGGCAATGTGAATTTAGTTTCAGAAAAACCATTGTTGTTTGTTTCCAATTCTATCGTCGTCGTCGTCGTACAGATCCAGTGACTCTATTCTCGGCCATCTACTATCATCCAAAAGAACACATAGTCTCAGGTTTCAATGCATGCGGATGGCAACTGAGACTTTATTGTCACGGACAAGGATTTTTCGTGTTGACTTCCTTCTCAACTCTGCCTCACCTCGAACCTTGATGTTGCAGTAATTCGAGAGGAAACACAAATTACTTTTAACATGTGACACATAACATAGGTTAAAGGTTGGGTTTACCTATACATTACATTACATATCTCTTCGAGGAAGGATGGGTCCTTCAAAATCCATTTGCCTCTATTTTTCTTTCATATAAACACATATGCCTATAGGTATGTGTCTGTCTGGTGTATATCCCTTAATTTCACTGTTCACTATTTTGGATTCTTCTTGTGTGAAGTTAGCTGGACGGCCGTTTGTTATCATCTTTGATTTGACTATTTGCAGATAGGACGAAATTTACGACACTATGCTATATTTGCCTTGGCCTTGCTTTGTTTTTATTTTAACGACAATGACATCGACGACAACAAAAGGCAACGTACGTCCATTGGGCGAATCTTTTGAACAAAGTTTTGCGTCAATAATGTTGGGATATTTTATTTCTAATTTTGTCATAGGAATTTCGTAAAAGGAATTTAAAGATAAACACGATATAAAAATTATTTAAGAGTATACATATATAACCAAACCAGGAAAAACGTATATCCTTGTTTAGTCCTTGGTTTTTATGTTCACATTTAGGTAAATCAAATTAGATATTCTATTTAAATGAAATTGCTTAAGTCATTTTTGTATAATATTTTTTGCTGGATTTTGTCATATCAATTTTCATAAAATTACAATTAAGATTATCAAGAGAAAGATAATACTTCAGAACGTATATTTTGTCTTTTGCTTTTTTTGACCTTACCAAAACATAATTGTAGAAAACAAAATGTGTTTTTCTTGTGTTTAACTCTAAAGACAGTTATGAGTAAAGAATTAAAAATCTTAGTTATTACATAAATCTACGGCATCAGCAATGCACAAAGTGAAACATCCCTTCAAGGATGTCGTTATAGTGGTTAATACTTTGTTTATCAAACACAAAGTCGCCAAAAATGCTGCGAAATGCTTAGGTTCCTTACGACGATGCAAGACATTTTTTTCTCCCAATGATCTGGCTCTTGTCTACAAGGCGTACATTCGTCCAAAACAAAAGTACAATTCTCATGTCTGGGCAGGAGCTCCTGTAACTTATTTGAATCTCCTAGATCGAATTCAGAAAAGAGCCTTAAAAATGATAGGGGACAGGATTATAACGGAAACATTTGTGTCACTTGAACACCGCCGAAATGTTTCTTGCCTCTCCTTATTTTATCGCTTTTTTTATAAAGAGTGCTCCGCCGAAATAGCCAGTTGCGTTCCTCCCCTGAAACAATTCAACCGCAATACTCGTACTGCAAGGAATGCCCATGAGTTCACCCTTGAGCCCAACTTCGGACGAACAGTTAAGTTCTTTTTTTAGCTGCACTACACGAATGTGGAATGCTTTACCCGGCTCTGTTTTTCCCCTCCATTTTAATCTTCAAGCTTAGGTTCCTTACGACGATGCAAGACATTTTTTTCTCCCAATGATCTGGCTCTTGTCTACAAGGCGTACATTCGTCCAAAACTAAAGTACAATTCTCATGTCTGGGCAGGAGCTCCTGTAACTTATTTGAATCTCCTAGATCGAATTCAGAAAAGAGCCTTAAAAATGATAGGGGACAGGATTATAACGGAAACATTTGTGTCACTTGAACACCGCCGAAATGTTTCTTGCCTCTCCTTATTTTATCGCTTTTTTTATAAAGAGTGCTCCGCCGAAATAGCCAGTTGCGTTCCTCCCCTGAAACAATTCAACCGCAATACTCGTACTGCAAGGAATGCCCATGAGTTCACCCTTGAGCCCAACTTCGGACGAACAGTTAAGTTCTTTTTTTAGCTGCACTACACGAATGTGGAATGCTTTACCCGGCTCTGTTTTTCCCCTCCATTTTAATCTTCAAGCTTAGGTTCCTTACGACGATGCAAGACATTTTTTTCTCCCAATGATCTGGCTCTTGTCTACAAGGCGTACATTCGTCCAAAACTAAAGTACAATTCTCATGTCTGGGCAGGAGCTCCTGTAACTTATTTGAATCTCCTAGATCGAATTCAGAAAAGAGCCTTAAAAATGATAGGGGACAGGATTATAACGGAAACATTTGTGTCACTTGAACACCGCCGAAATGTTTCTTGCCTCTCCTTATTTTATCGCTTTTTTTATAAAGAGTGCTCCGCCGAAATAGCCAGTTGCGTTCCTCCCCTGAAACAATTCAACTGCAATACTCGTACTGCAAGGAATGCCCATGAGTTCACCCTTGAGCCCAACTTCGGACGAACAGTTAAGTTCTTTTTTTAGCTGCACTACACGAATGTGGAATGCTTTACCCGGCTCTGTTTTTCCCCTCCATTTTAATCTTCAAGCATTCAAAACCAATGTGCATCGGTATCTCCTTTTAACCCCTATCCAATTTTCCTAAACGCTCGTACTGTGTTAATCATATAAAGGGTATTCATAACCCCTTGAGTGCGAGCAATATATATAAAAAAAAAAAGTTGACACCTGAAAAGTTTCAGAATTGGCGGAATTGATAATGAGATTGACTAAAACCATTTTATATCCAGTTTAATTGAAAAGTCACAAGCCATTCTAAAGATCTCGTTGGCCAACAACACCGCCTTCTATACTGATATATATTTACTTGCTCAATAGGGCAAGTATTGTATGGTTTCCTGCAAACAAAAATTCGAGGTAGTAATCAAATCTGACATTACGATACAAGAGAAGCCTATAAAAGTAGGTTTCGTCATGCCGTCCGTCGGTCGGTCTGTCTGTGCGGATGTGCGTTTGTGCGTATGTGCATATGTGCGTATGTGCGTATGTGCGTATGTGCCTAAACATTTTAACGGATTTTCTTCAAACTGGGTGTGTAGCTTTTCTTGATGATTACCTAAGAGGAAAAATTCGAATTTTTGTTTTAGCATTTCCAACGGTTTTAATTTTTCGAAATATTATCTCAAAAACCGCTCTAACGATTTTGATAAAATTTTGTAAATATTATGTTTTGAGTAGGTATTGTTAAAATTACTGATTTTTTGTTTAAAATTCATATAACTGAGATTTGGTGTTAACGGTTTTTACAAATTTGGCCATAAGTTAATAACGGCTTTCATTTAAATCTGGTATGGCACTTAAATTAAACAATTGAAACAAGATTTCATTTAAAGTTTTTATCTAAACAACGGTTTTATGAAAGCTTCCATACAACTTAACTTGATCCTTCGTTAGGCCATTTTTCGATATCTTTTGCCTTTCCACATAATTATGTTATTAAATACATTGAATTTTTCCTAATCCCATAGTTGGTTACAAGAGCAAGTTTGTGCGACCGAGTCGTGCATTTTATTTTTTTATTGAACTGAAAAAGAGAAGCAATTATAAACTAAGATCTCTTACCTTCTTTTAGCAAGGTTAAAACTTTGTCCATATATGTAGAAAGATTTAGATCCGGCGAAGGTGTTAAAAAATGATTTAAAGGTGTTAATGATTTAAAGTCGGAAATATTTAAAATCAATACTGGTTGTGTTCCGGTTTGTTAATGATCGCTTTTCATATTCATTTCCTGATTCACTAACTTGTTCTATCTACGACTGAGGATGAGGAATCCGAACGGTGGCGTATAGTATAAGATATTGAAATTCCGAACTTGGCAGCATATATATGTTCAATGACGTATTAACTATCGCGTGAAGTTTACTTTCGAAAACGTTGCCGGGGGGAACGATTTGTTAAAAATCAACAACTTTTTTTCTACTAAACGTTCGAACGGAAACATTCTCCGTCGATAATTCCGTTCAAAACACATAAATACACTTTTCAAAAAACTACATTCACTTAAAAAAAATGTAATTTGGCGTTTTTAACTTCAATTGTTCCGGAAATTTATTGTAAACCTCGAAAAAATTCGCGGCACTATACAATTGCTTTAATTTTGATTGTTTATTAAGTTAGTTTTTATTTATCAAACAATTTATTGATGACGTATTAATATGACATTTCATTTAAATTTGATATTCGAAACATTCAAAATTAAGTTTGATAAAGTAGTTTCCCCGAAGTTTAGCAGAATAGGGGTGATTGTTTTCGAAAGAGTATAATCCTGCTGGGTAAAAATTTAGCCAAAAGCTTTTATTTTATTATTTAATTTTTTAAATATAAAGGTGTGGTGCTTTTATTTTATTATTTCATTTTTTTAAATATAAAGGTGTGGTTTTGAGTCAGTCGTCAAACTCATATATAAGGGTGTTCAAAAAATCGACCCCAGCGCCACTTATTACGCAATTGAAATAACCTTCATTATTCCTTATAAAATATCAGCTATATCCATCAGTGAAAATCCAATCAAAATCAGTCCATCCGTATTCCGTTGCTGCGTCGTTCCATAAATAAGAAATTTCAAAAAATCTACCACATTGTCATCTGGGGCTGTCTATCAGTGACAGTCCCGCCAAAATCGGTCTAGTAGTTTTTGATCGGTTCATATAATATACGAAAACAAGAAACCTAAGCGCCACCTAGGTCAAAATCGGTCCAGCCGTTCTCGAGATAAGCCAGGAAAAACAGACTAAAAGACAGACCAACATACATCACACAAAAATTAAAAAAAAATTTATGTTTTGTTATAAGTGTTTGTATATTCTTTCATATCCATCTTATAAAAAGCTGTTATTTTGACATTAGAAACAGACACTTCATTTTTATTTATGTGTATAGGGTATATAGTAGATAATATCGATTTTTAAAAAAATACTTAAAAAAATAATTTATTGTTTAGTTATTTTTTATCATAAAACTTTATTTCATAAAAATCAATCGGCATCAGGTTCTCAAAATATTAAGTTAACACTTTTTATTTTTAAATTTATTATAACTTATCAAATAGATAAACATAGGTATTTAAATAAAATGATTATAGGAATGCCGACTTATTTAAATTATAAGCGAGGACAGTTTTGGTAAAAATTTGGTCAAGATCGTCTACTAAGCCGCTATCGTGGAAGTTATAATTTAAAAATTCCATTATATGGCACGAAAGCTTTGTTTCCAATGTATAGATAAACTTTTGACAAGTTATTTCACATACATAAGAGATTTGATTGCATAAGAGATTTGATTGCAGCCATTAAAATAACATTCATTTAAACAAACATTTCTCCCTATAGAAGAAAATTCTGGTATTATGGGTGTGAAAAAATCTATGAAAATAGGAAAGAAGAGAGGTTGTTAGAGCAACAATATATTAGAAAACTCTCCCTTTCTTGATGATTTTTGATAAAGAAAATTGAAATTCAGTTTATTGAGAATCACCAAAACGTTATATTGTTGTTAAATGTTTCCCAAACCATTTCTCATTTATTGAACTTTGTATTTAAAAAATCTATCTTCAAACTATTCTCCAATAAATATCATCTAAAACAAAAAAAAGCTCGCATCATACTGAAAATAATATAGCATAAGTATAAAAAGATAAAACTGCGCAACTTATCCAATAAATAATCTAAAAGTCATTCCTCATAAAAAACTATCATCAAAATGGACCCATTCCGTTTTCTATGCGCTCCACTTCTACATAAGCATTACCACTTCAACGAAATACAATATTGCTTTGGGCTCAGTCCCAAAAACATTTTATGTAGCAGTCAAATGGTTATTACAACTATCACTCATCTCTTAGAAACATTCTTCTGAAGAAAGGATAACTCACCCTTTTTACTGATTCTATAGTATCAAATAATAAAAGTTGGACGTTTTTTTTTGAACAATCACGATTTTTGTTTTTGTTAAAAAGAAAAAAAAAACTTGAGACTCATAAAACCAACTCTTTGAAGGACAAACTTTAACTTTTGTATTCCGTTTTCAAAGGATAAAAGTGATAATACCCAGGAATTTGTTGAACAATCTTAAGGTACTTTAAGGAGTCAACTTTTCTAAAAGAACGAACAAAAGGTCACACTATACACGCTATAGGTGAGTATCTTTAATAAAATATCCTAGCCAGGCATAACAATTTCCATTAGTATGGCGGCAGTGGCCATCACGCTTTTGGTCCTGTTCCTGTTTTAGCACTCGTCCATCATGGAGCTTACGAAAAAGAGGTTGTATTTATTCTTTTTTTCCTCTCGCAGTTACTTTTTTTTATTTATTTTCTATGAAGCTTCTGTTTCGCCTGTGTATAAAACTAATTTCGCAAATTGCTTTTTGGTCCATTGTGTTGGCCTTTTCGCAGTACTGAATGAACTTGTTCGGATAAAATACATGTTATAGCAAGGTGTTCATAAGTTAGGTTTATGTTCTCACTTCACCATCAGGAAAGTAACATTATGGAGTGGTGTTAGGAAACTTTTATACAAAAGGTTACATTAAATTAATTTATTGCGAACATAATGGTTTGAGCTCATATTTTTGAAATTAACCAAAAGCCAAAATTGAATACAATAAATTTTATAGCTAGTGGCGATGGGAATAATTGTGAAAAAGAACTGTAGCATATGGTTTGGTTATAGTTAATTTACATAAAAAAAAGCTATTTGAATCCAATTAACTTACAAGTTCATTTACAAAGGTGCAATGTTTTACACTTAAATAATTTTGTTTTAATTTATTATATTTCAATTACAAAATGCCAGGTGTTGGAGTTTCTTTCCGGTAAAGCTACTCTATAAACCTTTTATAATAAATAGAAATGCTGCTGTATAAAGATGTGAAAATGTGGTTGGTTAATTATTGTCGCATTTCGCATCTAGACCATTTTCGATTTTGTGGTTGAGAAAATTTAATTTGTATTGTTGTTGTTGCTAAGTGAAGGTTAAACTTTACCTTACGTATTTTGTTGAGTGCCCCGTGGTGAAGTAATGAAGTTCGCATTTGGCAGAAAGTTATAGACCCCGCATACAGTTCTGTTGAACCACGTTTTTTTTTTTTTGAGATTTTTAATATTTATGAAAAGACAGACAACGTTTAAACTCACGGGACTTTCAATGGCAGATAGCTGTTGTTATAAAGAGTTATAAATTCAATTTTAATTACAATCCATTATACGCTTCGAAATTTCTTTGTAAATGAATCACAATAACAATATCACAGTGTAAATATAAAATCAATTTTTTCTTCCAGTACTTTCACAATTTTCTTTTAGAAAACAATATGTTCATTTTCTTTTCCACATGTATCACATTCGACTCACAGGATTCATGTTACACCAGGTTTTCAGATAATAATTTATCATGTTATACAATGGACGTGATAACAACAATAAGGGCCAGTTTAAACAAAAATAAAAAAAGCAATGCCATGTTATACCTTTTTGAAAATCCAGAAATATTTTTTTTTTCATTTTATTATTTTGAAATAAAATTGTTAGGGTTTTTGGAACAAATAATTTTTCAATTAAACATGTTGGCAAAAATTAAATATGAACTATTTTTGTCACCGTGCGGGTGCGTAATAAAAAATAAATGGCACGACTGGGTAGGACAAACTTGCTCTTTTGTATCAGACTATTAATCATTGGCTAAGGAAACTAACAAGAAAGTATAATAAATAATCGCAAGTAAGAATAGAGTTTCTATAGCGTTTATAATTCTAACGAAAAACTCAGTCATTGTAAACAAATCAGTCACACAAAATTTCATGAAAATCGATCGTATTTTTTCGATAAAAATTGGACTTTCTGTAGCGTTTGTATGGCAGATATCGTAAATAAGGTGATTTTGAAAATAAAATTACAAAAAAAAAAAAACTTCATTATTGGGAAAAAATCAGTCACACAAAATTTTATCAAAAACGATCGCGTTAATTTTACGAGAAAAATTGGATTATCTTTTAGGCTTATTTGGCAGGTACCTTTCATATGTAAACTTATTCTGAAAACATGAAAAACATAACCTTTGGCAACAAATCCATTATACAAAATTTTATCAAAATCGATCGTGTTTCTAGGAATAAACAAATTATAAATTGTGAAAAAATAACAACAAAATATTTGTTGCGCAATAATATTTATTTTTCACAGACAATAGAAGAAAATAAAAAAAAAAATATTTTGTTTTCCGTTCAACCAGAACATATTTAAATAAAATAAAATTGATGTTTGATTTGCTTTGCTTCATGGGAGATAATGTTATAATTCAACACAAAAGTGATTCCGATTTGTTGCTGATTATTTCATATCGACATTGGCACCGGATGGCCAATAGCGATCTAATTATTAGTGCGGAAGGACCCGAGTTCGACTCCCAGCCATTGTAAGTATTTTTATAATTTATAATGCATTCATATAAGAAAATAAATGTCTAAACCTATTCCAGGTGAACAAAACAACAAAGCCCAGAGTATCTTTGAAATAAGGAAATTTGTTCTCAAAACAAGGCTATGGCTTGTTCAAAATAAGTAAAGGCTTCCTTAAAACAAAAACAGAATTATTTTTTTTTTTATTTTAAAGCTGGTACTGATTTGTTTTAAAGACACATCACCTTGTTTTGAGGAAACTTTGGTAAATCATTGCTTGTTTTTTAGAAAACCTAGGTAAATAAGTCATGGCTTTCTTTCAATGAAATAGTTTTTGAAAATTAGTAAATTATTTACTTACAACAAGTAATCAGATGTCCTTAAAACAAGTAAGATTGGGTTATTATTTTAAGTAATTTTCTTTTTGGCGCAAAATCAATACCGATTTTCCTTTTTTTTAAAGACAAATTCATTTGGTTTAGTAAAGATTTTTTAGGGGGCACAATTCCTCTCTTTTAACAGGAATAACAAATTTACTTAGGTTAAAACCCATTAGAATCTTCACTAAGAATAATTTATTTCCACCGGCGTTTTCGACAGGTTTTCAGCTAGTTATATATAGTATCTTGTTTAGTATATCCTTAGCCAAAACGGTTAGTATTTTCACACAAGAGCAATAAGTTTGTCCGACACAATCGTGCCTTTTATTTCAAGTTTTAAATACAATCCAAGTGGCTATTATCCGACATAGCTAGTGGGTTTCTTGAGAGCTTGGCATCTTTTCGGAACATGTGTTGAGGTTTGTCGTTTGTGTTTTTCTACGATTTAGGGCCGATGATTAAAAAAATGATTTATCAAATTAATGACACAGACCTTAAGAGGCACAACAGACCAACACGTACCTACAATTGCTCTTGTATGTAATACATAACTTTTGAAGCAATTATTTTGCATAAAATAGTTTCTTCAATTCTTTAAATTTTACTTAAAGATACATATATTTGGATGTAACAGAGATATTCTTAAAATAAAGTTTGAAAAACACACAAAATTGGTATCAACAGTACTCAACTTACTACGATATCTTTGTTTATGCAAATTTTGTATGCAAATTGACAAAAAAGAAATTCATGCATTTCCAGTTCTGATTATATAGTGTCCTATAACTAACTTACTTATGCAAACTATAAATAATTGAGGTACCCCAGGTGGTCATTAATATTTAAACAAAAACACCTAGATTATGTAGTTGTGTACCTATATATTAACGTCAGCATTGGGTTTCTTCCAAATGAATAAAGAGATCCTATATTATGTACATAGGTGGTCATAGCTCATAGTATAAGGATATTTTGCTATTTTTCAGACGAAAACTTTAATTACACAATTGAGAATATAAAGCATCATTTTCCAACAGAAAATTGCATTTAACTTACTGTCAATTAATCTGTTTTGGTATCCTTTGCATACTTAAATATTTGTCGTCCTCTCAGGATATTCTATCTTCTCAAATAACAAAATTCGAAAAGGTTTATGTAAAAAGGATTAACATTCTCCCAAATTTAAAATTTAGGAATTCCTTTTTAAATCATTAAAAAAAAATACATACAAAAGAAAAAACAAATCATTAATTGATCGCAAAGCAACAAAAAAACATAGAAGTTTTTAATGTTTGCAAAAGTGTGAGGGTGGTGTTTTTTGCATAGTTGGTTTTTTACCCTATCATATACCTTGAATGGGAATTTTATTTTTGTATAACTTATTTAGATAACTTTAACCTCTTACTCTAAGAATTATAAAGGGTTTTTCAATAAGAGGTGTTATTTTGATATTCAAGGACCCAATCAGCAAAGACACGACGTTCTTGATGATCAGCCGGCTTGAGTTCTTTTGTTAACTAAACTTTATAAGCCTTAAGACCCAAGTCTTTATGCAAAATACGGTGTAATGACGTTTGTGAAATGCTTAATTCCAAAGAACGACGAGGAATGGACAAACCTGGGTTTTCTTCAACACTTTGGGCTACAACAGCAACATTCTCAGTTGTTCTTGAGCGACGTGCACGGGTTTTATTCTTCACATCACTAACTTGTCCCAACAGCTCGAATTTCTCCACCAATTTCTGTATTGCGGTCCGACAAGGTGCTTCACGACGACCCAAAAATGTTTTAGTTTTACGAACCGTCTCTGCCAAATTTTCAACATTTTTATAGTGAATTTTAATATTTTCAATGTGTTGTTGAAGCGTGTATCGTTCCATTTTTATTAATGGCGTAGTTTCTAATTGTCAAATGTCAAAAAAATACAGCTTCAAAGGTGACAGCTACCGATATAGCGGGCTATTCAAAATAACCTCTTATTGGATAACCCTTTATATTGGCAATTTAAATCTGTTGAAAATAATAGAAGATTTTTGAAATTCCAATCACTTCTGATATTTCGACCTCTTTTTTTGTTCAAAGATATTGTATCCGGTGTAGAGGAGAATTAGAAATCATTGCGCGAAGTTTTACAGGAAATCTGCTAACGACCTGAATGAAGGTATTCGGGATACACTCTTACATTTAATATGGATATTCTACTCAATGCATTCATTCGAACTTACATCCGGAGGAAAATGCTAACATTTATTGCACTGTCGACTGTCGTCATCATTGTTGTCGTCGATAAGACGATTTTATTTTTGAAGTGAAAATCATTTCACTGAATTGTTAGTTCATCTTGAAATAATTTTGACATTCAAAGTTATGCTTGATGCACATTTTTATGTTTTAATATTTTAACAACACTAATATAAACCAAAGATAGACGTGATTGTTATTATATGTAAGTAAAATAAAAAGCTTTTTGGAACAGTTAAAAGTTTTGCTTGTTGTTTGTTTAACAAATTAGTTTGATGGGATAAGGATCTTTTCTTTATTAATTTTGCGATAAGTCATTTAAATAACGGTTTTTTTTTATGTAATTAATAAGTTTATAAAAATAATATTGGGGCATATTCATAGATGATGTTTAAATTGTGTTTAAGAAAAACTCGAGTTTATCCTATTTATGTTACATTGTTTAAACACAGTCTAAGAAAAACTCGAGTTTAAAAACAACTATGAATATGCCCCATTGTGTTTAAGCAGGCTTCAGGTCAATAAAACTAGGTATTAAATGGATTGCAACGTTTCGAGCATGAATACGCTCTTCCTAAGGCTTTTATTGTAAAATAATATACATCGTCAATAATGTCATCTATAAAAATCATACATGAAAATTTAACTTACAATTTAATTTAAGAAATTTACTTTCCACAATCAAAAATATGCTCAAGAGAACCACACATAACACAATAAAAATAATTAAGTTAATTTAGAACAACAATTTCAAAATTATAAATTCAAATAAATTACATTTACTTTAAAATACATTTAATTATAAAAAAATCCTTATTGCATTACACCTCCCAACACTGACAAAAAACTTTTTGCCTTATTTTATTGTTTTTTTATTAGTTAGCTGTAAATGTTACTGAGATTCTCACAATCAGATCGTCTGTTTATCTAACTCTCTTCGTTGTTGATGTGCAGCATTTCCAACAACATTCTCTTGTTATGGTGTTTCTCTGTTTCTCAACTTCTAGTATAGTCACATTTTCTAAGTCAGGCTTGTGGTCCTGCTCTATGCAGTGGAGGGCAAGTGCAGTTTTTTGAGAACCATGTTAATGTCAGACCGGTGGCTGGAGAGACGATTGCGGAGTTTTTGTTTGGTGGTACAACCGTATACAGAAGACCAGTTTGTCCCTGTCCCACCTATACAATTAATTTTATAAACAACATCAGACTTATCCATTTTATCTATTTTCCTTTTTGTGTTAGAAAAAAGAAAAGTTTTTAGAGTGTTTCATTAGAGCTTGTTTCATTAGAGTTGAAAGAGATGGAATATATATTGCACTTCGATAGACAACAGTTTGTGGTGGTTTAACATTATCCAGACTTGTTTCCTTTTTGTTGTAATAATTATTTATCAATCGATGAATAGCATGGGCAGGGAAAGAAATAGAACACAGGGTGTCCCTTATTAAATTGATGTTTTTTAGTTGAAATGAAATGTGGCTATAGGGCTTTTTAGGTAACAACGATATATCTCTTTCTCGTTCTCACAGAATTGTCAAAAACAGCAGTATACAGAACAGCTGATTTTTTTTTTATCATTGTTGACAAATTGATTGAAAACAAAAGCGGGAATTTTAAAGATTTGTGCGCGAAAATTGTGAAAATTGTGTAATAATTTTAAGAAACAAATATAAACATTGAGAGAATTTGTCTTTCCACTTATATCGGAAGAAAAAACTAAAGGAATAAAACTAAATTATCATTTGTTGGAAACAGGAGCCGATTACTTCAAGTAGAGTATTAAATTGGAAAAAGATAAACAACAGTATGGAACTCTCCCAATATGCTAGATCCTTAGATCCATGTAGCAAAATTCGATATTTATCGAAAATTGAAAATATTGGAAGAGATCCATACCTGTTTTCGTATGAAAGTAAGATATTTCCAAAAAATGTAACATCTTATATTACCCACAGGTATTTACTTTCAAAAAGGTCAAACTGCACGGGGAAGAAGAACAAAAACAGCAACAGTGTTTGCAAAGCTGCCACTTTTATATGTATATACAGATGAATTTGTTGGTTTTGCTAATTAAAATAATTTTTTAAGCCACGGAAATCACAAATTTCACACAAAAAAGAATACCGCATTTAAAAATTATTTTTAAATTGCTTTCTGTAAGATCTTGAGTTTGACAGTTTGAAAAAAGCGCGATATATATTTCAATCTGTCATCTGTATTTTTTGACAAGATGGTAAAATTCCCTTTTTTCTAGCACTCTTTTTATAAAATTCTGTGCAGTATTGAATAAAACCTGTTTGGGCAGCTTCGAGTGAAAATTTACAGCCAATTAATAAAAAAACAATAAAAGAAGGCAAAATTAAATAGTCTTTTGTCAGTGTTGGGAGGTGTAATCCAATAAGGATTTTTTCATAATTAAACGTGTTTTAAAGTAAATGTAATTATTCAATTGTATTTATAATTTTTAAATTGTTTTTCTAAATTAATTTAATTATTTTTAGTGTGCTATGTGTGATTCTCTTGAACATATTTTTGATTGTGAAAATTAAGTTTGTGAACATATTTTTGATTGTGGAAATTAAGTTTCTTAAATTAAATTGTTAGTTGAATTTTCATGTATGATTTGTATAGATGACATTATTGACGATGTGTATTATTTTACAATAAAAAAGCCTGAGGAAGAGCGTATACATGCTCGAAACGTTGCAATCCATTTAACACCTAGTTTTATTGACCTGGAGCCTACTTAAACACAATATTATTTGTATAACATTGAAGAGGTCACCAAAATATCCAAATATTAATAAGTTTATTTATTTTCGTTCTCGGCAATGTAAAATATTTTTTAAATAAAAATTTTTGTATTTCTTCTATAAAAAAAGCTGTTTTTTTTTTAAATTTTATGTTTTGGGGAGTCTTGAGAAAAAATTGTTAGAATTTTTTTTTCTAAAACACTGCATTTTTTTTTTTTTATTTTTGTGGTTTTTCGATTTGGCCTTATACACAAATAAACAAATGCACAACCCACTTAATATTCGAAAAAAATCTTATTTTCCCGGATAATTTGCAAATAAAAAAAAATATTGAATCCTTTTCCATCTCCCCTTAAAACTTAAGAGCAAGTCCAAATTTCCATACGAAATTCAATACGATCGGTTTTCATAAAATGTTATAGAAAGGTTTTTTTTTTTTTTTTTGGAAACAATGAAGTTTTTCATTCGAAAACTTTTTTTTCAGAAACAGCTTATTTAGAATGCATCTCATAGAATAGAACTGCATAGAGATTATTTCGTAAGCAGCTAACATACATATACATTGATTATAAAATTTACATATTTTGATAGTCATAGACTATATACATATTTAAAACCTATGTGGCAATGTATGTTCCCTATATACCTCCTCCAAAAGGGCTGGACCGATTTTGATAACATTTTCAGAAAATAATAGACTATACGTACGATCAACGACAAACGCGTGTTAAACAAAGTAAAAGACATTTCATTGTCCACCTATATACAAAATGAATCCGTTCTTTTTTCGCAGACAAGTTTTAATGTTCAATAAGATTCAATTCAAAATTTGTTTTAATAACATGTGATTCTGTGTCAAATGTGAGTCAGGGACTTTGAAATCTAAGTCTAAATTGATTCCCGTAAGTCAAATGTGATTGTATATTGAAACGAACGTTTTTTTTTCACAGCGGCGCAGGGACATAATTCCAATTTTTTTTTTTTACTTATGTCCCACTTTCGAATTTTGACTGCGCCTTTTTTTTCACAAGATAATTCTGGATGTAAGGGTGTGCAAAATAAACTTGACACAACGGACAGTGAAATTTAATGTTGAGATTTAAGCAATTGTTTTAAAGAAACTATCAAAACTTTTACCTCCGAACAGGCTATTACGGGAAAATTATAACACACTTGAGAAAAATCTGTTTTGCGTCTTTCTCTAGCGGGTTTTGCAGCTGTCGAAGAGCAAACATGGTGTTCAGAATAACTAAGGGCGTTCGCGATATTTTACATAATTTTTAAAAGTGAATGTTGGAGATGCCTACCGGATATTTCATTTTAATTACTTACCTCCCATAAAATTTTAACAGATAATTCCATTTTTCTCGAGAAAAAAATATACCAACAATTTTAGTAAAATGTTGTATCAGTGATTTTGTTGCCAATAAAATGGTGATATTTTTCTGTTCCAAACCATGAAATTCAACTTAAAAAACAGTCCTATTCAGTGGCATTGTTTCTTTTAAGATTATAGTTTCAAATCCTACATAATATGTAGGTAAGTATATACCTCATTATTCTTGCTCATTTCTAAAAACTGATGGGTAATGCAGGCAAAAGTGTTGAATAAGAGAATTAATCACTATTATAGGCTTCTTGTTCGCAGAAGCTGCAGTTATTCCAACAAATTCGACATTTCAGTTTTAAGTAAAACACCTAAGTTTAACTTTAGATAACAACAAAAAGTTTTGCTTAACCCTTTCGCATACTTTGTTGAACAAAAATTATTTATAAAAATATGTACGTATACTTGAGACAACATCTTACAATATATTTTTCATTTTAATTATATTATTATAGAATACAAAAAAAAAAAAAAATAACTGAAAAATACAAAGCACTTGTTTGATTCACGATAGTCACAATCAGTGACCATCATTTTTTTAACAATTCATCCTATTGAAAGTTCTTCTTATCTGAGGTTTTATTCTTTTTACCAGTTGGTCAGTCAGAAGTCAGAACACATGTACAAAAGAATCCAGACAAGGGTGCAATACAAAGCGCACCCAAGAGAAAAAAATACAAATAAAAAAAAAAAAACAAACCATATCGGAAAATGATCTGTTATAATGATAGAGGATGTTCCCTCTGCAAATCATGTCCGAACACAAAAGGCATCCAGCCGAAATGCTTTTGCTTCTTGGGTGTACCACCCCATTAATAACAAAAGCATCCACCGACCACACCCAACAATGCTTTCGTTTCGTTTTGAATAGATTCCATTTCCATAGAATGCCATAGTCCCGTTCTTCATGTGCCATTGCTCATTTCTCATCTTTCATTTCGCATTTCACAGTTTTGAACATTTATTTACATGAGCGCCAGCTTAGACGAAACTCAAAGCGGAAATGATATGCAAAGAACTTTTTTTTATTTCATAAAGGGTGTATCATGTGTTAACTTTTCTTTTTTAAGATAAAATGTCATGGCCAGGCCAGGCTTTCTTTATTCAAATCAAAAATGATATCGAGTTTGAATTTGTGTATTTTTTTAAAATTTTTTTTAGAATTCTCGTAACGTTATATCCTTGCTGCGCCCATGTTATCGAAATATCAGTATTGTACTCCTTTTGTATAATGATTCCATTGAAATCTTATACATGTTATCTTTTATATGCTTGTCGGTAGCAATGAAAAAGTATTCCATTGTGAAAATAGACGATAACATTTAATAATATGAAAAACCATATTACTTACTTCACAGAGGGAAAATGTTGTTTCCTCCGACAATCATTTCAAGGTAGAAAAAGATAGGAACTTATGTATTCGTTTTGATATGCATTATGTAATTTAATTCAAAATTGTTTGCCTGATATAAGAATTAGATAGCTTTGCATTGACATTTTATAAAGGCTTATTATATTTTCGGAAACCAAATATTTTGAATTCTAAAGAGCACAACAATATACATTTTTAAGGATATTAAAAATGTACCCAAGTACGAAGATGGTCCCAAAAATATACTCAATTTAACGAAAACGACAACATTTTCTCCAATGTAACTTTGTTTTGGTACCCGACGCGTTGCTGCCACAGTAAAAATAATTGCGAAAATAATAAAAATATTAGTATAATATGATTTTTGTAAGGAAATGCCAAGTTCAAAAAGTTCTTCCTTCTTAATTGTTATCATGTTTTTTTCGATTACTATCAGAGCTTGTCTGATAACTTAATGCAATTATCAAAACGGAACTAACAACGAACACGGTTCAAACTTTTTCGTTAATTTTTTTTTGAATTTTCCCCTAAAATCTTTCTAACTGGATGGCGAATAATGTTTGAATTTTTCGCAGATAATACAACTTTTATACATGCGTCCGTTAATGTTATTTCCCAGTGTTTTTTTTTTTTTTTGGCAAGCATCTCTGTACCTTTAAAAACATAAAAAAAGCTCCAGAAAAAACAAAATTAAATTTTTTTGTTGTCAAGTCAATGTTTTATCCGTGGATAATCGTGCGAGTGACCCCGTATCAAATATCTTGAAGTATTTCACGTTCGTCAAGAATAGTGCGAATGAGCTCAAGTCATTTTGTTATGGCAGCAAAAGTTTACATGGAGATTCCGTTATATGTAATTTAATGAAAGAAGAGATGAGAAACACTTACTCTGAAAATACTACAGAACACGGTGAGGTCTAAGAGATGCAGAAATCTTTTGAGAAAAAACAGAAACTTCAGAAAAATCAACAGGAGAGTGAAAAAACAACAACAGGATTCACTCACCAACCTGAATCGGAATGCTGACATGGAGAATGTGACACTGCACTGTAGTTGAAACACATGTCGATGTGAAACATATGGGGAGATCACTTTTACTTTAACTAACTGGAAAATGGTGATGAAAACTACTATCCCGTCATCGAGCAGCCTTGTGAAATTTTATTTGGTTAGCTAAAAATAATTAATTTAATGTTTTAATTTGATAGATTTTTATTTGATTCTCAAATAATTTAATTTTCTTAGAAACTGAGTATAGATATTGTAGGTCATTAAATTTACACTTTAATTCAAAAAATAGGTTTCCTTATTTCTCTTTATAACAAAATTTCAATAGGACTACCTAATGCTTTCAATGCTCGATCGAAACTGAATCAAACTGTCTATCTTAATTCTTAACGAATAGTCCTTTTCAACTTATTCTTTCGTTCAACATCACAGTGTTGCCCCAATATGTAAATTATGTAAATCAGTACAAAGTAAACAAAAATAATTCTCTAGCAGCAACAATCATGGAAAGTTTTCTTAGAGCCATTTGTACAATCGTGGTTCAAGTTTTTAACCACAGATTTTGGCAGATTAGCTATGGAAATCAGTGGTATTAAAATTTTAAACAACGTTGAACCACGAATGTATACAACAGGTCCTAATATTGCTCTCCTTAGAACTTTCCTTAAAACTTTTGCCAGCATTATAAAAAAAAATGTCATATTCGTTTCTTCGACAATGATCGAAAATACAAATCCATTAATTTAGTTCTTTTTTTTGTAAATTAAAGTAAGTTCTTCTTTGTATATGAGTGCAGGCGGCAAACTACCAACAGTAAGTAAATTGTAATATTGGCATATATTGCCTGAAGTGCAAGCAATAAGCTGACTAAGTTCTAATGCAATTGGATGAACTGTATGGCAACGCGGCCAGTACGACATGCGCGGGCACGCTAAGAAAATAAGTTGTACTATGCGGAAACCAACGCCCTAATCCAATCCAAGTAATAAGATGAAAAAATTTAAGTTTAATCGGATGAGCGGTATAGCCGTGCATTTAAAGAACGTACAAACAAATCTATTTTTTATGTATTAAGAAGATGATGTTTAGAGGGAAAAGCTTCAATCGCTTCAAAATTGACTTCGAGTGCAGATTTTACATTCTGGTTGAACGCTTAGAAGACCAAGCCAATTTATAAGATCTGATTAATGGGGACCGTGAGAAATCAATTCAAACTTCTAAGAAACTTTGCCAAAAACTCGGTCCAAACATACTCCCGATCATAATCTACTATACGGGGCCCCATACAGGAAAAATCATCTCTTTTCAGCTTTTAATGGTTTGTACTGAAAATCCTTACTGACCTCAGCTCTTAATATATTAGACTTATTCATGTAAATGTTTTTTTAGACTATGGCAACACCGTTGATTCACTCTATCCATTGAATTTCTCCACCTCCCCATTGTACATACCATTCTTTGATAGGCTCGTTTATGAAGTTTGTCTACGTTTCACTCAATTTTTACCGACATGGTAATATAATTGCTTGTGCTGCAAAGTTTTGCAAATCAAATTCGAATGAATGAGCTTATAGGGCCAACCATAATAGTCGTAAGCAAACGAAAGCTAATGTCATAGTTCTACGTCAAGTTTCCTTAAGTGCCGCCATTACCTTCAGTCGACCATAATGGTCGCACGCACACGCAAGCCAATTTCACATGTATTTGGCTGGCTGTCAGATTTACGTACGTAAACTGCGCTCTGGAGCGCTCTTTACGTACGGAGGCAAAAGTGAAAACTTGCCGAAACTGAGCAATCCGACATTATGTGCGCACTATACAAATTCCTTGTTCTCGCTAATTTCGTACGGCACCGTACATACTAATTCTACTATTATGGTTCTGCCTTATCTGTTTTCATTGGTTTGCATTTGGATGTATGGAATAATCACAATATAGTGTGTATATAGTCACACGTTACTTCACTGGACACGTGATGCCGATCAATGGCTCAACTGTTTGCACAATTCAACGACCACTAAGATTCTAAGAATATTTTATACTTAAGCTGATGCAATTTCGAAAAATCTTTGTTGCTTTTAATTCTCAAGCATATTATTTCCTCTAAATTGTTCCAGCAGCGTTTAATCACCAATTTCACTCAGTACTTATGTCTATATAAAATTATATCGTCCTTAAAATTAAAACAACATTTTCTTGCACTTATATCCAAAATGCAAAATGAATAACCTTCAAATGAATCGATTGAAAATAAAATTAAAAAAAATACACTCTAAGTGCTCAATAAAATATCCACACGTAATAGTTCCACAGAATACCACTTATTGCCAAAAAAACAATTGGCAGCACTGCTTGGCACCATTCACAAAAGTCATTAGATTCTTTTTAACATTTTCCCATGTAAATAACGCTGCTGCTTGAAAATTTCCTCACATTTATAAGTATAGCCCAAGCCATCTTGAACAGCCATTTTTCTGTTAGATACTCTTCCGTTTACGTACTAAAAATGTGGGTCATATTAATTCATTAAAAGAAATGATGTTCCCTGCAGGTTTGCAGAGGTCAATGTTGTTATTTTAAACAGGATAATTATAATCATTTTCATTTTCATTTTTTTTTTTTTTTGTTCTTTTGTAGGGAAACCATTTACATCACCTAATGAATATATATATAAACTCTATATAAACATCACTGAGCATACATAACATACGCAACATCTACATTAATAACAATATATCATACCATCATCACACACATTATAATCTGTAGGCACAACATCCCTACATATCCAACTCGAAAATTTCAAACGAAAAATGTACCAAGAAATTTCCCACAGTACATTTCATTTAAAGCCAACAACACTAACCAAAAATATCTAGCAACACAAAAATGTACACATATTATGAACCAAAGCTCATAATAGGCACAACAAAAAATAAACACAGCAAAAAAATAAGTCATATCTGAAAGTTCAACTTAAAATATAATAACGTCATCTATGAACAAAAATATGTAACATTTATTTACCCCGCACTCAAAGCTATCGCAGTGAACGAAACGAAAAAAGTTCAAAGAACACATCGGTATCTGACACATCCAAAAACAACCACCAAATGTGCGTGATACTGACGTCATCATTAAGTGACAAAATGGCTAACTCAAATGATATGCGAGCACCAAAGAAGAGTTACCTGATAGATAGTACAGAAGGAGATAAAATGGCACATAGGGTTGTTATAGTAGATGAGGTAATTTTAGATTCCACTACTAGGAGAAAAATATTTTGTAGAAAGAACATAGAAAGATAGTAAAAGACCCAAGTTATAAAAATAGAGCAAAAAGATAAACGATAATAGACATCAAGAACAAATAATAATAGAATAAAGCAGATAGAAAAAGTTAAAGTCACTCCTATCAGGCAGAAGTAGTTTCGTAACAATCAGATACTTTTAGATAAAACATCCGTAAATAAGTAGAAATCCATAAGTGAAAGAGAGAACGAAATAAGTGCAAATAAACAAACATCATTTTCATTCGATCACTCTCTAAACGAGAAATAGCAAATAACGAGATGTCAATTCAGCCGACCGACGGAAAACAAACGTTAACTTGACATTTATACGTACAAAAACATATACGAATACTTACCCAATACAAACTGAAAAACACAAATTATACTCACCTACGAGTAAAATAAAATTACAGACATACTTAAAAATTTGTCAACAGTCCTACACGGACAAATTAACAAAATAACTTTCAAGTATAATAAATAATACGACAGACCATACATAAAAATAAATACTTACCAGACCATAACATAATTACGAAATAACAGATACTTACCTAGCTGAAAATATAAAATGTCAATCATCTATATCAGTCATACCTAAAAGAGATGTGGTAAATAAAAAGACAGTCCACACACGGTAGCGCAATGTGACATAAAATGACATCCACACTGCAATACACATAAGAGAGCAGAGATCTTATTGGAACATCACTTCGTTCCAAATTAATATTCTCTTTCCCCTACTTAAAAGTTTAAATTCGGAACGGCCGCACTTAGAACAACCGCCACAGTTGAAAAGTTTAGAAACGTAGTTTGTAAAATTCTTTTCCATCCGACTCTTTTGCGACAAAGTTAGTTTTTGTAAAACACATATAAGAACGCGTGATAAAATATAGAAAATACAGAAGAAAATTAGAAGAAAGTCAAACAATACAATTAGGAAAGATATGTAAGTAAAATTTAGCTGAAAAGACAATAAATAGAAATTAAAATTATTACCCACCCCATAGAACTTTTTTTGATCGCCATTTGCGCCAAACGCAAATCATCCCCCATCTTGTGCGCTGAAAATAAAAAGCATAGAAAACCCCGTCGGAGGAAGAAGAAAAAAGATTATTAAAAGGATAAACATAAAACAATAGGTAAATTAAATAAAAGAAAAAAATACTTACCAAAAACGTACGAAAAATTAGATAGAAAAACTAATAGGCGTCATCGTCAATTTTTTTTAGTTGAGCAAAATCCTATTACGCAGATCGAAAAAACAAAGGAGTGAAAAAGGAGGTTTAGGAGCAAATTAATCTCGGATAAACTCAATACCAGGTAATAAATAATTCAAGTTAAATTACAGAAACATTTTGTAGAAAAAAATTGTAGAAGAAAAAAATCCAATTAGGACTTTTTTTTGATAGCAAATGCAATAGAAGCACACTACTGTGCTGTAGAGTAGAGTCAGATAAAAATAAAATAAAATCTAACAAACTTTTTTAACTATAATAGGTAGTCAGGCGTCATAACGAAATTCGAAGTGCCAGTAAAACCAGTCTGTCGAGACAGTGGCACCATAAAATCATCATTCGAAGCCCAACTACCTGGTAAAAATTCCAAGTTCATAATTTTTATACTGGCATACATAGATGCCAAGGCAACGAATAAGCCAAAGAACTGCAGCTAGTTCTCAGCAATCGTTGAATGAAAATCGATGCACCAACTATAGCCAAATTACGACAAAAATCAGCAAAGTGATAATTCCACAAATAACAGTGATAGTACCGTACGTCACTGCCAGCAAAGAATAACGTTACAACGGTGAAAATCCACTTATAAGCACGCAACATCAAAGGAAAATTATATTAAGTATTCAAGAAAAAAGGTACTGTAAATTTATACTTTTTTTTATGATCCTTCACGTACCCTTGGGGAAAAAGAAACCAACCAAAAACCCTGTAATAAAGAAAAAGCAGATTATGTAAAAAGAAAAGTGTATAGTTTATAATTATATAAAGTGACCTACCATACTTACCGAAAATTAGTTACCTACATTTTTGTTGATCTGAAAAAGAAAATAAGTGCGAATAACATATTCATTAACGTACATACATGTGTGAATACCTACCTAGGTAAAATTATCCAGTTTCATAGTTTGCTATACATCCTATAAAGAAAAATATTAAAGTTTAAACAAAAATTAACTTAAATTGGTGAAATAAAATATATTTCGATTTAAAGATGCCAGATACAAACATATTAGCTTGTTGCGACGAAAAGTCATTTGTTTTTATGAATTTGTGATTGATCCAAGAGATCCAAAGTTTAATCGTCTAGAATCTAAAGTAAAAATAAAGCAAAATCTATTAAGCAAATTTAAAGTAAAAATAAAGTAAAGTTTATTAATGAAATTTAAAGTAAAAGTAAAGTAGTATACCTACAGTTTTGAAGCAACTTCAGTATAATTTTGATCACTTACCTGTGTAATTGATACGAACAAAAAGGTAATAATAAATACCTATGAAACAAATTTTTGCGTATATAAGTCGATGCTTATAGAAAAATTATTAAGCTTGAGCCAGTGTTATACTAGTTCAAGAATTACGTACCTATTTATTGAAACATATAGTGATTCGTGTGAGAGTCACCTGAATGAAAAATTTTAGTTCAAGTTTACGAACGGATATTGATTTTGATCGCGTTCGATTGTTGAAGAAATAATTAATTTTGGTCAAAAAGACATTAATAGATTCATCGTGGAATCATTTATTTTTGTACCTACGTGTATGAAGTTTTGTGATACCGAATTATCACAGTCGTGTTTAAAAGTGTATAAGTGTTGTAAGTTTGAGTACTTATCAATTTTGATGAAAAGCCTTCTGCTGAAAATATAGATGAAATATAAGCTGTATACAATTCGACAAATAGAGTGACAAAAGTTACGTTACACCTAAAGTAAAATTGTATCCATCTTTATCGAAGTAATAAATTTGAGTTGCTGAAACGAAAAGCAACATTTAAGATAAAAGTGAAAGATTTTAGTCAAGTGCGAAAGTAAATTCAATCACATCCGAGTTAATGGAGAATTAAGTTTAGTTTCGGCACTATAACGTACAGATACCTACTTACACTCGAATACACCATCGTAAATATCGTCGGTTACTTCGAATGTAAATTATTTTTGTTTTGTTAGAGTCGCGTTGAGAAAGGTCACGAATTATATTTGGTGATCTGAAAAAGAAGTCGAAGATATAAAAGTGATTAGTGGATAAGTTACTTACCTACAAAGTCATTACGTCACAAACTTTAATGACTTAATCTGTCTGAAAAACCTGTAAGAAATAATTGTCTGCTCTTTTAACGTAATTACCTACCAGGGAAAAAGGGGAAAATGCATTTTCTACTCACCACCTTGCGTATATATATTTGTAGATATTTTGATCTTTATTGAAACTATATTATTATATTACAACAACATTTAAATAACTTTTTACTTTCTTTAGCTCTGTTGTTTAAATCTATTTTGTGAATATTTCTTTGGTTTTAATATTGATGGGATTTGTGGGAGGTGTAAACCACCAACATTTTGAATTTTGATTCTTTTTTTTTGTGAAATTTCGTTTGTTGAGTCATTTAGCAATATTGATTGCTCGTGTTAAGTTTTGAATGGTTACGTATCACTCCTAGGAGCCGTTACCTTCGATCTTATCCTTTATTGAGATAAGTCTCCGAGAAGGACTGATACGAACGATATTCAATTGTTCGTCATTTTTGTAGATTTTTGTCGCGTTTAGTATTCAAATTATCTGCCGAGATAGTTTGATAAGATCGTGTAGAGGGGAGGTAAAAATTAATTTTTACAACCTCTTGTTTATGAAGCCTGAACAAGGATATTTAGTTTGCGCAGTAAATTCATTCGTGTCGGGAAAATCTTGAAGATTCATTTTTGAAAACATTTTTTAAAATACGAAGATCTCTCATACGAAGTTAGAATTTATATTTTAGAAGATTTTTAGAACATTTTTGGAGTTTATAGAATAAAATCAGTCCGATGCATTTTAAATTTTACATGGTCACTTTTTTTTTAAGAATAATTTTGAGATTTAGTAAATTTTTATGAGAAAGATTTAATGTTAGATTTAGATTTATGGAAAAATAAAATTGTTTAAGGAATTCAAATAATAGAATTTCTTAGTTTTTCTTGATGCAGTGTTCGGAATGAGATTGAAGTTAAATCTCAGGGAAGTAAAATTCAGTTCTAGAATTTTTTCAATTTTCGTCATGGCAGTTTAAGAAGTATAAGGAACGGAGTCGTGGAGGGGGTCTCTTTTGCGTGAAGAGAGCCACAACAATAACAGCAACAACAACAATGGCAACAACAATCACGTAGAGTAGAGGAACATTCTACGCTAATTCCTTGAATTAGCGGGATGTTTCCTCAAAATAAATTTCGTGCTAGAGGAAACGTCATAAGGGAAGATGTCTGTTAGTGTTTACTGACAGAATCTTTTGGTCGGGTAGATAGGCACAGTGGAGGATCTTAACAACACCTGATTCTCCCACACAAAAGGGTTCTTTGAACAATCTTGAGCGTAAAGAACTTGGAGGGTAGGGCATAGGTAGCTCAAAAGGATAAGTCCGTCTTTTATCCTTAGTTTGTGAATCTGTCCGCTAGTAATAATTTTTCTTTTCAATCTTTTCAACGTTTTACACTTTTACTCTATGAAAGCAGGCAATTGTTTAACCCCTTTAACGGCAACATTAATCGTTTTCGAGTCAGTTAACACCTTGATTCCAGGTCAAATAATATGGTAACACCGGCTATCGTCTCCTGTAGCAAAGACTCGCGACCCTTAGCACCATGAGCTAGTTGAGGTGGATGAGAAGGACCTGACGCAGCAGTCGAGAGTTAGCCACCCCTATTTGCTTCGGCTTGGACGTGCTTCTTTGTTGAGAGGAGTACTAAATGTCGATAGTGAATAGGGTAAAGATCTTTGTCCAAGATAGTTCTCTTCAAATTCAATGTATTTTCTTTCTTACTCACACCTTAAAGTCGTCAAGGTAGGGGAGTTGAATACTTCTCTGTAGCAGTAGACAAATAAGAGGGAAGTTCATTTTGTGTTTGAAGATCACTTGAGGATTATGTTAATAGCATAATCTATCCTTCATCAGAAGTAGGGTCAAGGAAGCTTTCCGAGTGTAATATAATCAGTGTATACAACACCTAGGTACACACAGATTCTTCTAGTTGCGCGAGGACGTGTATGTAATGAAGTAGATCCCTGTCTTATCTGCTGAGATAGATGGAGGGTGAGGTCAATATCATACATTTCTCTCTTATCAACCTGAAGTATCTTTTTATGGCTAATAGATCTACAAGAAAAGGAGTTAGTTTCTTTGATGTATAATTGGGAATAGGTAGTAGAGAAGTGAGTCTTAGTCATGTTGTGAGTAGAGAGATTATGTGAAGTAGTTTCATGGTTTTGTAGTTCGTGAGCTAGTAGTAGTTCATCATGAAGATTCAGTGAGAAACAAGCGAGATCCCCAATTTACAAGAGATTAAGCAACCTCTTTTTTTTGTAACATTTAAATCATTATTATTTTCTTATTGTTACCATTACACACACCAATACACACTCATATGCATATACAACATCTCTATTCTAATGCATTCATACAGTTATCAATTCAATTTTCGTTACACAACCTTACCAAAAATAACTGCAACATGTTAAAAATATTATACGAA
This sequence comes from Baccha elongata, assembly GCA_951217065.1. Lineage (NCBI taxonomy): Eukaryota > Metazoa > Arthropoda > Insecta > Diptera > Syrphidae > Baccha > Baccha elongata. The sequence goes on along the minus strand of OX578272.1, from coordinate 101,592,491 downwards.
ATTTTATTGATGAAAATTCAGTTATCTCTTGTTTTCTTTTTTGTGTTTTTGGGAATTTCACTTCACAAACATACCAATTCACAATTCTTCAAGCAAGTTTCTTTCTGATTTTCAATTTTCTGTATGACAATCAACCCCGTGTAATGGTCAACGATGAGAAAATTTTAATCATTTAAAACTTCCGTTACATAAATGGCGTCCAACGTCGTGGGGCTGCTGCCCGATTGAGTTTGGTAGCGAATGAAAAAGGTTGAAGATTTTGAAAAATAGAAGGAAGACTAGTTTTTGAAGTGTTAGCATCATTTTTCTTTAATAAATTTTTTTTGTTAGAAGTAAAACAATTTTGAGAAATCGTTTGTGGTTGATAGTTTTTATTTGAGATTTACCAACGGAAGGTAGTTAACTTAAGTATCGACCGGTAATTGGTGAACATTTTCCCGATTACGTCAGCAGCGATAACCTGCTTAAATACTTTTCCACTCTCGTAAAAATACCATAATTTTGATTTATATTTAGAGTTATTTAGAAGTTAGACGGCCGTATTGGATGTGATAGTTAGTCCAGTGGCTGTAGCGTTTAATGGAAGTAATTCGCCTTTTTAAATGAGTCTTTGAAGAAGTTTAGTTAGTTGTTCTTTCGACCGGTGAATAGTCGAACTTTTTTCCTGTTTATGTCAGCTGCGAAAGCCAACAAGCGAAAACAGAGTAGAAGACATGTCAACATAAATTTTGATTTTTGTTTAACATCATATACACTGAAGGTGTAGAAAATTAGCATCGTTTGTTTATGATCAAATCTTTTCTTAGTTTGTGGTCTGTTGTCCGTTAAGAGATGTGAAGAACTTTCTTAAGTCAGTAGCGACAGGGGGAAGCTGTAGAAAGAGGAAATCGTAACATTCCGCTATAATATTATAAAGCCTTTGTAAGATTCATGGAAGAAAATATTTTACATATTTTTGAGTCAGATTTTGAGGAAGAAAATCTGAAAGTTGTTGTCAAGTTGCTCTTGGAACGTAGAAATTTCATCCACGACTCCAAACCTGCAATGAGATAGAGAAAACCCGTTTAGAGAAAAGTTTAGTCAAGTTTGAAAAAAATTATTGAAGATATTTTTTTGAAACTTTTTAAGAATTTTTTTTTGAGACTTTATTTGTTGAGAAAATTTTTTGAGATATTTAGTTATAGTTTTGCCGTGTGGCTCATTTAGATTTATTTGCCGTGTGGCGCATTTTAGATATAGTTTTGCCTGGTGGCGTTTTTGTAGTTTAAGATTGCCGTGTGGCGTATTTAGTTTAAGATTGCCGTGTGGCGTATTTAGTTTAAGATTGCCGTGTGGCCTATTTAGTTTTGCCGTGTGGCACACTTTTTTGAGAAATTTGCCGTGTGGCGTTTTTAGTATTTGCCTGGTGGCACATTTAGTAGTTTTTAGTTTTTGCCTGGTGGCACATTTAGATTAAGATTGCCTGGTGGCACATTTAGTTTTGAAGAAATTTTGTAGTAGAGATAAGATTAAATTTTTGGAAGAAGTAATCCAGAAAATTTAATAATTCAGTTTTTTTTGAGGGCCAAAACCCAATAGAAAGGAAGATAGTTAGTAAGTTTAGTTAGTAGTTTTTTTTCTTATATTATACGTAGGCATTCTCGTTCTTAGAACAATATTTTTTTTAACATTGAAATCAACATCTATTTATATGGGAAAAGTCAAGCATACCCCAATAAAATCTAAACAATCCAACCCGCGTTTACCATCTATCCCAAGAGAACATAACACTCGTTCAAGGAGAAACATGGATGAACAAGATAACTCAGCAGTTGACAGACCGTCCGGTTCAAATAACAGTGTAACGGAAAACCAACCAGCAGCAGAACCACCAGTTGCAACACAAGAAGTACACGTTACTGATGACAGACCTGACCCAGCACCAACGCAGAGGAATCCATCACCTGTAGGTAGACGCAGTCGGAATACAAGTTTCAATTCGCAAGAGGAAAGTCGTTTAGAGGACTACATACGAGGCATAGTGGCTACATCAGTTGGTATTAGCAAAGAAGACGATCGGAAAGCACTGAAAGAAACATTGGCTAGTAGTCAAAAACAGATACTCGATCAAGTCGGCGATATCATTCGACAAACGCTAACTGAATCGCTAAGTCAAAATAATGCCAGGGGAATAATTCCACCAACACAACCAATAGTAGACCTATGTGATCAACCAACTCCGCGATACGAAACTACACAAAATCATAATAATGTACCTATACAAGCTAGAGAAAATAACGTACCAACTTATACGAGAGAAAACCCTATGATAAATCAACCTACTAACCAACCTAATGGCACGAGCGCTAATGACTTGGAGTTTTTCAGAAGGATTAACCAAATGAGATTTGAAGATTCACCAGCAAGGCCTAATGCTGAAGTACCACTGACATCACCAGCCGGAACGTTTGTGAGATTTCCACATTATCACAAGTGGGGAATCAAATACAACGGCAAAAACATGACAGTGGATGAATTCTTATTCCGTCTAGAAAGAGTCAAAGATAGCCACAACACATCATGGCCAGAAATAGTAGCAAACTTCCACCATTTTATTGCAGGCTCAGTAGAGACATGGTTTTGGGGATTTTTGAAAAGCAACCCCAGATCATCATGGTTGAATTTACGATTGGCACTGACAGAGCAATATCAAACGCTTGAAACAGATTCTGAATTATTCAGACAGATGTCAGATCGCAAACAACAACCAGGAGAATCATTTGAGAATTTTTATGAGGATATATTGCGTATCAATTCAAGAATGAAGTCGCCGAAACCAAATTCAGATTTAGTAGAAGTGTTGAAGCAGAACGTAAAAAGAAAGATGGGAGAACTTTTGTTGACAGTAAAGTCTAGCAGCCTGAATGATTTAGTGCATACCTGCAGGATGATGGAAAGATACTGGAACAATCAAGACTTATTACGTAATCGTGCTCCACCTGCGTTTGTAAATCACCAACGCAAACAAGTGAGTGAAGTAGGAGTACAGATGAATGAACTACCAGTTGCCGAAATGTCGACAGCAGTAGAGGCGTTCAACCCGAATCGATCTCGAGAAGTTAAGCAAATAAGCGACAACGTTAGTTGTTGGAACTGCCAAGAAGTAGGTCATGTTTTTCGTGACTGTAACGACTTGCAGCGACGCTTATTTTGTTACAAATGTGGTACCCCAGGAGTAGTAACACCTAGTTGCAGAAAATGCTCGGGAAACCCATTCAAGAGCCAGCATCCCCTCGAGAGAGATCTGGTGAAGACGGGAACCTCGGAACGACCAATGTAGATGATTCACTTAAGCATAAACATGTCATTCCAAATTTTTCCGTAACAAAACCTATTAAAATTTTAGAACCCAATATTAATGAACCAAATCCAATTAAAATACTTAAACCTATTTTTAAATCGAAAATACCTATTTTGAGAAAGCTCAAGCCTCTACATCAAAGACAGCTTGAATATGCTGAAGCAAGGAAGAGAATTTATACTTTTCCAAACCACCAGAAGAAAATTTTGAAGTTAAGAAACCGATTTTTGCGACGACGCAAAATGTTTAGAGCCTTATCGGCTACCACAATCGATAGTATTTCGGGTGATCCGCGCCCATATATCGAAGTAGAATTATTAGAGAATAAATGGCTTGGACTACTTGACTCCGGAGCGAGCATCAGTTGCCTTGGTAACGGTGCTATTAGAATTATTGAAGAATTGAACATCCCGATAAGGAAGTTCACGAGTAGTGTTTCTACTGCCGATGGCAGAAAGCAAGAAGTGATAGGTGTAATTACTACACAAGTTAAATGTAAAGGCATAACACATTCGATGGATCTTTACATAGTACCATCACTATCACAAAAGTTATATTTAGGTGTAGATTTCTGGTCTATGTTCAAAATCGCACCACATATCATTTCTTCAATAAGTTCCGCTACCGAGACAACATCCGACCCAGCCAACAAATCGGAATGCATCCTATCCGTGGAGGAATCCACCATTCTGAAAAAAGTTATCGAACAATTTCCGTCATTCGCCGTCCGAGGTCTCGGACGAACACATCTGATGGAACATAAGATAGATACGGGAGACGCGCTTCCTATAAAGCAACGTCACTATCCCATATCCCCAGCAGTACAATGCCTAGTTGACGCGGAATTGGATCGTATGATCTCGTTAGGTGTTATCGAGGAGAGTCAGAGCGCATGGTCCTCACCAGTAGTACTAGTGAGAAAACCAGGAAAAAACCGATTATGCCTCGACTTCCGAAAAGTTAACAGCGTAACGAAGAAAAATGCGAATCCAATTGCGCACATCGAAGGATTGTTAGCACGTCTTTCCGAAACACGTTACATTTCTAGCGTGGATTTGAAAGATGCGTACTGGCAAGTACCCCTGGAGAAAGAATCACGGGAGAAGACAGCGTTCACAGTCTCTGGACGTCCCTTATATCAATTCCGTGTGATGCCGTTCGGACTCTCGAACGCCGCGCAAAGTTTGACTTGTTTGATGGACAAAGTGATTCCTCGTGAGTTAAGAGAACAAGTATTCATTTACTTAGATGACCTTCTAGTCATCTCGAAGAACTTCGATGACCATATCGAAATTTTAAAGAAAGTAGCTAAACATTTGACCGACGCTGGATTAACGATTAATGTAGAAAAGTCAAAGTTTTGCTTTAGAGAACTGCAATATTTAGGATACATAGTAGGACAGGGTTGTTTAAAAGCTGATCCGGCGAAAATTTCAGCGATTTTAGAATTCCATATACCAACGACTTTACGTCAAGTCCGCAGATTCCTAGGAATGACCGGATGGTATAGGAGATTTATTGAAAATTTTTCAACTCTGACTGCTCCTATATCAGACACATTAAAGAAAAATCAAAAATTTAATTTTGGAGAAGAAGCTATCAAGGCTTTAGAGCAAGTGAAGCAATCATTGACGTCAGCACCCGTTCTTACAAACCCTGACTTCACGAAAGAATTCATTATTTGCTGTGATGCATCTGCAACAGGCATAGGTTGTGTATTGTGTCAGAAGAACGAAGACGGAGATGAGATGCCGATCTATTATTATTCTCAGAAGCTTAACGCTGCTCAGAGAAACTATACAGTTACAGAAAGAGAATGCTTGGCAGCAGTCCAAGGCATATATAAGTTTAGACCGTACGTCGAGGGTTACAAATTTTTGGTAATAACCGACCACGCCAGTCTGAAATGGTTGATGAATTTGAAAGATCCAACTGGGAGATTAGCCCGGTGGAGTCTCAAGTTACAAGGATTTGACTTCCGAATAGAACATCGTAGAGGAACTCAACACCAAGTACCTGACGCGCTGTCACGCGTGTACGAAGTTGATGAATTGAAAGTTGAAAATGCCACTACGATGCCTATAACGAAGAACCAATCCGAAGTATTACATATCAATTTGGAAGATCCGTCTTTTAAATCTGAGGAATACCTCCAACTTGTTGCACATATTAATAAGAATAAAGAACAACTACCAGATCTTATGGTATCTGAAAATTTCATTTACAAAAAAGTAAAACATGCAACTGGAAATCCTATAGAAGATGATATGACTTGGAAGCTTTGGATTCCATCGGAGCTAACCGAAAGGTTAATCTTTCAGGCTCATGAACCACCAAGATCGTCGCATGGGGGGATTACTAAAACATTGTATCGCCTGCGAGAGAGATGTTATTGGCCAACTATGGCAAGTCAAGTAAAACTGTACATCAATAATTGTGATATATGTAAAACCACGAAAGCGCCAAACACAACGTTACGTACTGAGATGGGTAAAGCCTTCACGGCAGAACGACCATTCCAACACGTATACGTAGACTTTTTGGGACCATATCCAAGATCAAAGAAAGGTAATACTTTCATAATAATCATACTTGATCAACTGACTAAATTTGTATTAATCAAGCCCCTTAGAAAAGCTAATACTAGCGAGCTTATTAAATTCCTGACAGAGGAAGTATTTTTAATTTTTGGAGTACCTGAGACGTTGCTTTCCGACAACGGTTCTCAATTTATTAGTAAAGATTTCGGAAAATGTTTAGAAAATTTTGGAATAAGACATATAAGAACAGCTGCTTACGCACCGCAGGCAAACGCGAGCGAAAGAGTGAATCGTTCTATTTTAAGCGCCATTCGCGCATACATCGATCCTAAGCAAAGTAACTGGGACGAACATTTATCTGCAATCAGTAGTGCTCTACGCACATCAGTTCACAGTGTGACTGGAATGTCACCCTATGAAGCCTTGTTTGGACAACGTATGGTGGAACACGGTGCAGACTATAAGTTGTTGAAGAAGCTGGGAGGTCTGAATCAATCAGAGATAGATTGGTTGCCGAAAGCAGCAAAAATGAACATACTACAAGCATATCTAAAGACAGCTCTTGGACGAGCTCATGAATCGTACGAACACAAGTATAACTTGAGAAGTAAAATGACTACGTATAACGTGGGAGATAAAGTGTTCAGGCGTAACTTCGTCTTAAGTGACGCAACGAAACACAGAAACGCGAAACTTTGCCCCAAGTTTATAAAAGGACATGTTATCAAGATCATAGGTAATAACCTTTATAAAGTTCGTGACGAAAAAGGATTCGAGACAGTAGTCCATACGAAAGATTTGCGGAAGTAGATATTAAAATTTTTATCACATCGACAAACAAAGATAAAACCGAAGAACACTGTCATATTGAGATCGATGCTAGCTAGTCTGTGCATGAGACTCAGGGATCGTGGGTTCAATGGATTTGAGACTTTACTTTATTTAATCAAAAAATAAAGTTTTCAAAATAGTAAACAAAAATATGATTTCTTTTCCATGCTCTTTTGTCCGAGGTAGACTCGAACAAATGAACATGTTGTGTAGGGAAACCATTTACATCACCTAATGAATATATATATAAACTCTATATAAACATCACTGAGCATACATAACATACGCAACATCTACATTAATAACAATATATCATACCATCATCACACACATTATAATCTGTAGGCACAACATCCCTACATATCCAACTCGAAAATTTCAAACGAAAAATGTACCAAGAAATTTCCCACAGTACATTTCATTTAAAGCCAACAACACTAACCAAAAATATCTAGCAACACAAAAATGTACACATATTATGAACCAAAGCTCATAATAGGCACAACAAAAAATAAACACAGCAAAAAAATAAGTCATATCTGAAAGTTCAACTTAAAATATAATAACGTCATCTATGAACAAAAATATGTAACATTTATTTACCCCGCACTCAAAGCTATCGCAGTGAACGAAACGAAAAAAGTTCAAAGAACACATCGGTATCTGACACATCCAAAAACAACCACCAAATGTGCGTGATACTGACGTCATCATTAAGTGACAAAATGGCTAACTCAAATGATATGCGAGCACCAAAGAAGAGTTACCTGATAGATAGTACAGAAGGAGATAAAATGGCACATAGGGTTGTTATAGTAGATGAGGTAATTTTAGATTCCACTACTAGGAGAAAAATATTTTGTAGAAAGAACATAGAAAGATAGTAAAAGACCCAAGTTATAAAAATAGAGCAAAAAGATAAACGATAATAGACATCAAGAACAAATAATAATAGAATAAAGCAGATAGAAAAAGTTAAAGTCACTCCTATCAGGCAGAAGTAGTTTCGTAACAATCAGATACTTTTAGATAAAACATCCGTAAATAAGTAGAAATCCATAAGTGAAAGAGAGAACGAAATAAGTGCAAATAAACAAACATCATTTTCATTCGATCACTCTCTAAACGAGAAATAGCAAATAACGAGATGTCAATTCAGCCGACCGACGGAAAACAAACGTTAACTTGACATTTATACGTACAAAAACATATACGAATACTTACCCAATACAAACTGAAAAACACAAATTATACTCACCTACGAGTAAAATAAAATTACAGACATACTTAAAAATTTGTCAACAGTCCTACACGGACAAATTAACAAAATAACTTTCAAGGCCGTGTGCGAACACCGTTAAAATTTTATCCATTGGCTAAATTATGACACTAGTGTGGTGAATATAAACTTCAAAAATTTAGCCTGCTCTGGAGCAGGCTAAAATTTTAGCCAGTGGATAAAGGAGTAAGAAAGACAGTTGGTGTAGTGTGTTTGTTTTTATTTGCATTTATTTTTGTTTGTTTTATATTAATCATTAATGTCAAATTTTCCGTTTGTGTTTTTGTAAATTATGTTTAATTTAACTTCGTTACGTAAGAAGAATTACTAAAATTAACCGATATACTCTTTTGTACATTAATATTCATTGTGAAACAAATTTTTTTGTAAAGTTCAGCTGCCAAACCAGTGTTCTGTACCGCGTTAAAACTTCCCATAATTTTAATTATTTTACAAAGTAGTTAAATTTTTTTTCTTCAACAAAATAAAATAAATCTATACACATAAATAAAAATGGAGTGTCTGTTTGTAATGTCAAAATAACAGTATTTTACTACACGCATATGAGCTCGACACAGCCCTTATATCAAAACACACATTTTTAAAATGTTTGTCTGTCTGTTTGTCCTGGGTAATCTCGAGAACGGCTAGACCGATTTTGGCGAGACTTTCACTGACCGATAGATAATGTCGATTTTTTTTGCATTTTCGTAAATATAAACCGACCAGAATCTACAGGACCGATTTTGACGGGACCTTCAGTGCCAGATGGCTGATAATATAGGAAGTAACTTATGATGTAAATTATCCCCTAGGTGGCGCTATGGAAAATTTTATTTTTCAACTGACGAACGCGACGACGGGAAACGGATGTACCGATTTTGAAGGGGTTTAACTGGTGGATAGCTGATGTTCTACGAAATGACTTAGTCTATTTCAAATAACCGAATAGATGGGGGGGCTGGGGTCGCTTTTGCGAAAACTCTTATATTATGAGTTTGAAATCTTTTGGCAAAATGTTGAACCAATAGGTTTATAATAACTCTTTCAAAAACAATGTTTTATCCTTTATTATTTCTGCGGCATACATATAATAAAAAATGCTGCGTTTTAAGTTTTTTGTTTTATATCAGAACAGAACAGCAGCGATAGCGGTTGAAAATATTAAATGGGACCATATTTTCTAAACCACTGATTGATATAATAATGATTGATATAATTCCAGACACATATTTGAACCGAGCTACTTTCTGCATAGTCAGTTTTTTATTTGGTTCAAAATCAAAAACAATTCATAGGATTTACAAAATGTAGGTATACGTTGAAAATGCTAAATGGGACCATACCTTCTAAGCTACTAAACAGAATTGGATGGTTGCTACCATTCCAGAATCGTTTTTTCCAAAACAAATTTTTACATTTCCCCGTACCAAGAAATAGAAGGGGAAATTTTTCAATTCTTGTAGGGAAATTTAAAAAAATATATTAGTGTTAAAAATCCCATTTAATCCAGTTCGCACACCTAAAAGCTAAACATTTATTCACCTCAACTCAAACGTCAAAAATTAGCCAGAGGATAAAATTTTAACGGTGTTCGCACACGGCCCAAGTATAATAAATAATACGACAGACCATACATAAAAATAAATACTTACCAGACCATAACATAATTACGAAATAACAGATACTTACCTAGCTGAAAATATAAAATGTCAATCATCTATATCAGTCATACCTAAAAGAGATGTGGTAAATAAAAAGACAGTCCACACACGGTAGCGCAATGTGACATAAAATGACATCCACACTGCAATACACATAAGAGAGCAGAGATCTTATTGGAACATCACTTCGTTCCAAATTAATATTCTCTTTCCCCTACTTAAAAGTTTAAATTCGGAACGGCCGCACTTAGAACAACCGCCACAGTTGAAAAGTTTAGAAACGTAGTTTGTAAAATTCTTTTCCATCCGACTCTTTTGCGACAAAGTTAGTTTTTGTAAAACACATATAAGAACGCGTGATAAAATATAGAAAATACAGAAGAAAATTAGAAGAAAGTCAAACAATACAATTAGGAAAGATATGTAAGTAAAATTTAGCTGAAAAGACAATAAATAGAAATTAAAATTATTACCCACCCCATAGAACTTTTTTTGATCGCCATTTGCGCCAAACGCAAATCATCCCCCATCTTGTGCGCTGAAAATAAAAAGCATAGAAAACCCCGTCGGAGGAAGAAGAAAAAAGATTATTAAAAGGATAAACATAAAACAATAGGTAAATTAAATAAAAGAAAAAAATACTTACCAAAAACGTACGAAAAATTAGATAGAAAAACTAATAGGCGTCATCGTCAATTTTTTTTAGTTGAGCAAAATCCTATTACGCAGATCGAAAAAACAAAGGAGTGAAAAAGGAGGTTTAGGAGCAAATTAATCTCGGATAAACTCAATACCAGGTAATAAATAATTCAAGTTAAATTACAGAAACATTTTGTAGAAAAAAATTGTAGAAGAAAAAAATCCAATTAGGACTTTTTTTTGATAGCAAATGCAATAGAAGCACACTACTGTGCTGTAGAGTAGAGTCAGATAAAAATAAAATAAAATCTAACAAACTTTTTTAACTATAATAGGTAGTCAGGCGTCATAACGAAATTCGAAGTGCCAGTAAAACCAGTCTGTCGAGACAGTGGCACCATAAAATCATCATTCGAAGCCCAACTACCTGGTAAAAATTCCAAGTTCATAATTTTTATACTGGCATACATAGATGCCAAGGCAACGAATAAGCCAAAGAACTGCAGCTAGTTCTCAGCAATCGTTGAATGAAAATCGATGCACCAACTATAGCCAAATTACGACAAAAATCAGCAAAGTGATAATTCCACAAATAACAGTGATAGTACCGTACGTCACTGCCAGCAAAGAATAACGTTACAACGGTGAAAATCCACTTATAAGCACGCAACATCAAAGGAAAATTATATTAAGTATTCAAGAAAAAAGGTACTGTAAATTTATACTTTTTTTTATGATCCTTCACGTACCCTTGGGGAAAAAGAAACCAACCAAAAACCCTGTAATAAAGAAAAAGCAGATTATGTAAAAAGAAAAGTGTATAGTTTATAATTATATAAAGTGACCTACCATACTTACCGAAAATTAGTTACCTACATTTTTGTTGATCTGAAAAAGAAAATAAGTGCGAATAACATATTCATTAACGTACATACATGTGTGAATACCTACCTAGGTAAAATTATCCAGTTTCATAGTTTGCTATACATCCTATAAAGAAAAATATTAAAGTTTAAACAAAAATTAACTTAAATTGGTGAAATAAAATATATTTCGATTTAAAGATGCCAGATACAAACATATTAGCTTGTTGCGACGAAAAGTCATTTGTTTTTATGAATTTGTGATTGATCCAAGAGATCCAAAGTTTAATCGTCTAGAATCTAAAGTAAAAATAAAGCAAAATCTATTAAGCAAATTTAAAGTAAAAATAAAGTAAAGTTTATTAATGAAATTTAAAGTAAAAGTAAAGTAGTATACCTACAGTTTTGAAGCAACTTCAGTATAATTTTGATCACTTACCTGTGTAATTGATACGAACAAAAAGGTAATAATAAATACCTATGAAACAAATTTTTGCGTATATAAGTCGATGCTTATAGAAAAATTATTAAGCTTGAGCCAGTGTTATACTAGTTCAAGAATTACGTACCTATTTATTGAAACATATAGTGATTCGTGTGAGAGTCACCTGAATGAAAAATTTTAGTTCAAGTTTACGAACGGATATTGATTTTGATCGCGTTCGATTGTTGAAGAAATAATTAATTTTGGTCAAAAAGACATTAATAGATTCATCGTGGAATCATTTATTTTTGTACCTACGTGTATGAAGTTTTGTGATACCGAATTATCACAGTCGTGTTTAAAAGTGTATAAGTGTTGTAAGTTTGAGTACTTATCAATTTTGATGAAAAGCCTTCTGCTGAAAATATAGATGAAATATAAGCTGTATACAATTCGACAAATAGAGTGACAAAAGTTACGTTACACCTAAAGTAAAATTGTATCCATCTTTATCGAAGTAATAAATTTGAGTTGCTGAAACGAAAAGCAACATTTAAGATAAAAGTGAAAGATTTTAGTCAAGTGCGAAAGTAAATTCAATCACATCCGAGTTAATGGAGAATTAAGTTTAGTTTCGGCACTATAACGTACAGATACCTACTTACACTCGAATACACCATCGTAAATATCGTCGGTTACTTCGAATGTAAATTATTTTTGTTTTGTTAGAGTCGCGTTGAGAAAGGTCACGAATTATATTTGGTGATCTGAAAAAGAAGTCGAAGATATAAAAGTGATTAGTGGATAAGTTACTTACCTACAAAGTCATTACGTCACAAACTTTAATGACTTAATCTGTCTGAAAAACCTGTAAGAAATAATTGTCTGCTCTTTTAACGTAATTACCTACCAGGGAAAAAGGGGAAAATGCATTTTCTACTCACCACCTTGCGTATATATATTTGTAGATATTTTGATCTTTATTGAAACTATATTATTATATTACAACAACATTTAAATAACTTTTTACTTTCTTTAGCTCTGTTGTTTAAATCTATTTTGTGAATATTTCTTTGGTTTTAATATTGATGGGATTTGTGGGAGGTGTAAACCACCAACATTTTGAATTTTGATTCTTTTTTTTTGTGAAATTTCGTTTGTTGAGTCATTTAGCAATATTGATTGCTCGTGTTAAGTTTTGAATGGTTACGTATCACTCCTAGGAGCCGTTACCTTCGATCTTATCCTTTATTGAGATAAGTCTCCGAGAAGGACTGATACGAACGATATTCAATTGTTCGTCATTTTTGTAGATTTTTGTCGCGTTTAGTATTCAAATTATCTGCCGAGATAGTTTGATAAGATCGTGTAGAGGGGAGGTAAAAATTAATTTTTACAACCTCTTGTTTATGAAGCCTGAACAAGGATATTTAGTTTGCGCAGTAAATTCATTCGTGTCGGGAAAATCTTGAAGATTCATTTTTGAAAACATTTTTTAAAATACGAAGATCTCTCATACGAAGTTAGAATTTATATTTTAGAAGATTTTTAGAACATTTTTGGAGTTTATAGAATAAAATCAGTCCGATGCATTTTAAATTTTACATGGTCACTTTTTTTTTAAGAATAATTTTGAGATTTAGTAAATTTTTATGAGAAAGATTTAATGTTAGATTTAGATTTATGGAAAAATAAAATTGTTTAAGGAATTCAAATAATAGAATTTCTTAGTTTTTCTTGATGCAGTGTTCGGAATGAGATTGAAGTTAAATCTCAGGGAAGTAAAATTCAGTTCTAGAATTTTTTCAATTTTCGTCATGGCAGTTTAAGAAGTATAAGGAACGGAGTCGTGGAGGGGGTCTCTTTTGCGTGAAGAGAGCCACAACAATAACAGCAACAACAACAATGGCAACAACAATCACGTAGAGTAGAGGAACATTCTACGCTAATTCCTTGAATTAGCGGGATGTTTCCTCAAAATAAATTTCGTGCTAGAGGAAACGTCATAAGGGAAGATGTCTGTTAGTGTTTACTGACAGAATCTTTTGGTCGGGTAGATAGGCACAGTGGAGGATCTTAACAACACCTGATTCTCCCACACAAAAGGGTTCTTTGAACAATCTTGAGCGTAAAGAACTTGGAGGGTAGGGCATAGGTAGCTCAAAAGGATAAGTCCGTCTTTTATCCTTAGTTTGTGAATCTGTCCGCTAGTAATAATTTTTCTTTTCAATCTTTTCAACGTTTTACACTTTTACTCTATGAAAGCAGGCAATTGTTTAACCCCTTTAACGGCAACATTAATCGTTTTCGAGTCAGTTAACACCTTGATTCCAGGTCAAATAATATGGTAACACCGGCTATCGTCTCCTGTAGCAAAGACTCGCGACCCTTAGCACCATGAGCTAGTTGAGGTGGATGAGAAGGACCTGACGCAGCAGTCGAGAGTTAGCCACCCCTATTTGCTTCGGCTTGGACGTGCTTCTTTGTTGAGAGGAGTACTAAATGTCGATAGTGAATAGGGTAAAGATCTTTGTCCAAGATAGTTCTCTTCAAATTCAATGTATTTTCTTTCTTACTCACACCTTAAAGTCGTCAAGGTAGGGGAGTTGAATACTTCTCTGTAGCAGTAGACAAATAAGAGGGAAGTTCATTTTGTGTTTGAAGATCACTTGAGGATTATGTTAATAGCATAATCTATCCTTCATCAGAAGTAGGGTCAAGGAAGCTTTCCGAGTGTAATATAATCAGTGTATACAACACCTAGGTACACACAGATTCTTCTAGTTGCGCGAGGACGTGTATGTAATGAAGTAGATCCCTGTCTTATCTGCTGAGATAGATGGAGGGTGAGGTCAATATCATACATTTCTCTCTTATCAACCTGAAGTATCTTTTTATGGCTAATAGATCTACAAGAAAAGGAGTTAGTTTCTTTGATGTATAATTGGGAATAGGTAGTAGAGAAGTGAGTCTTAGTCATGTTGTGAGTAGAGAGATTATGTGAAGTAGTTTCATGGTTTTGTAGTTCGTGAGCTAGTAGTAGTTCATCATGAAGATTCAGTGAGAAACAAGCGAGATCCCCAATTTACAAGAGATTAAGCAACCTCTTTTTTTTGTAACATTTAAATCATTATTATTTTCTTATTGTTACCATTACACACACCAATACACACTCATATGCATATACAACATCTCTATTCTAATGCATTCATACAGTTATCAATTCAATTTTCGTTACACAATCTTACCAAAAATAACTGCAACATGTTAAAAATATTATACGAAATTTTATTGATGAAAATTCAGTTATCTCTTGTTTTCTTTTTTGTGTTTTTGGGAATTTCACTTCACAAACATACCAATTCACAATTCTTCAAGCAAGTTTCTTTCTGATTTTCAATTTTCTGTATGACAATCAACCCCGTGTAATGGTCAACGATGAGAAAATTTTAATCATTTAAAACTTCCGTTACACTTTGGTAAATGGAAAAATGCCGAACAGCAAACAGCTCGATTCGAACATGCAAATGCGAAGGTGAAAGGATGTTTGTGTTTAACAATCATTTTGATTTTCAACTTGCTGCACTGCATCGACATCAACATCACTACATAGACATACGTACGTAGTATGATAATTAATTTCCCTATCCCTATGTTATTTAATTTTCAATGAATAATATTGAAAATTAACATAAACCTACACTGATTAAAATTTGTATTATTACAAATTATGTAATAATCAATTTGATGTTGTTGGTGGAAAGGTGGTTTCCATTAAAATATTTACTTTTAATTAATTATTTGCAAATGTGGTGCATTTTTGGAATAAATACCTTATTTTATTTATTTTTTAAAATAATATTATTGCAAAATATTCCTGAATTTATATTATGTTTGTCAATTAATTTATCCAAACAGTTACAATGAAATAGATTTTGAGGGCTAATTTAAATATTGTTTAATGGTTTGTAAGATAATAAATAAAAATATTAATTAGATACAATTTCTATAAAATTGATTCATAAGCAATAAAAGTATATTTTGTTTCAGGTAATTGATTCCGATTTATGAAATTTCATTTAAAAATAATCAGTTACAAATTATGGAGAGATTTAAAACATAATAATTATGGTAGTCTTGTTTGGTAACAATTTATTATTTATAAAATGGAATCACCATAGTGCACAGACCGAAGCGACGGAAAGCATGACAATATCTACTTTTTTAGGCTCCTCTTCATCTATAGTCGTGATGTCAGGTTTGATTCATTAAAACCTTGTAACAAATACAAACATACTTGACCCATTGAGCATGTAAAAGAATTTGGAAAAGCGGCAGTCTTAAGATACCTAATTGTGGTATGGTATAACGAGAAGTTTTAAATAAAACAAAAACAAAAACGTATGTAAAAAGTATTTTCTTAATAGTTATTTTGCAGCGTTGAGCTGATGCTGTGAGAAAGTTTGAAATCGTGAAGCTAAAATCGCAAGAGACCACATGCGGACCACGTTTCTACCAATCTCTCAACAAGTCCGCCACTAGCTGTAAGTGGCAACAATGTATATTTTACTAAATGCCTTTTTCCTTTTCAACAGAATGTTAAATTTCCAACACTCTTTCTTTTCAATCTGTTGTTTGGGTTCTTACCCTGGCCGCAGGGTTGGAACCTCAGTAGTAACATTTCGAAGTAGATTTGTCAAAAAAGTGGAGTAGATCCAAAATTTACGGAGTAGATTTGAAAAAGAATGAAAATTTCAAGTTTTCTAAAACTGATTGTAAGCTAAATTTTATTTTTTTAATGGGAAGAGCATGAAATAGAAACAAAATTAAGAAAATAATGATACATTCAAAGCTGAATTTTAGATTCATGCATTTAAAGTCAGAGAAATTCAATAACTTTGTACTGTTATTTGCTTTATCTTTAGAAGCTTTCGTGGTAGAAAAAAGAAGTATATCCGAGAGAAGTGGAGTGGCGAAGTAGAATCTTTTATTTTCTTAAAATTGGAGTAGATTTGCTCCCATCGGAGTAAGGTTTTAACCCTGGTGGGAAGTTTTGTATTGTTTTACCCTAAGCTATAACTCTTTAAGTGTTATACCTACAACAACAAATTCTAGCCATGTAAAAAAAAAGTCATATTTTCTATATATTTCTATTTTTACTTGCTCAATAGGGCAAGTATTGGTTTCGTATAAAAAAAAATCGAGGTTTTAATCAAACCTGACATTAAGATGATAGAGAAGACGAAAAAAGTAATTTTCGTCATGCCGTCCGTTGGTCTGTCTGTGCGGATGTGGTGCGGATGTGCGGATGTGCGGATGTCTGGCTGTATGTTCACCGAGCTACAGCCTAACGGTTGGACGGATTTTCTTCAAAATTCGTGTGTAGTACTTTTTGGTGATTCCCTAGAGGACAAATATGAATTTTTATATTAGCCCGGCTACAACGGGTACCTCCCATATAACGGTTTTAGTTTGTTTTTTTGCACATAACCTAGATTTGGTGTTAAGGGTTTTAAACATATTAGACCTTAAATTGACAACGGCTTACACGATTTCATTTAAACTTCGGATGGTATATAATCTAAGCATTCAACATAATATGAAATTTAAATTGTTTTGCTTAGCAGCATCTTCCATACAACTTCACCTAACATTTATGCCAACTTTTACTTTTCAACATAATTCAGCAAATTAAATTTTCCCAATCCAATAGTTTGATACAAGAGCAAGTTCGTGCGACCCAGTCGTGCATTTTATTTGTATTGTCTCACATTCATCTTTTCTCAAATATGGCGGCTAGCGCCATATGGGTGGATTTTTTTTTTAACACTCAAGAAAGACTAACATACCATATCCAATCATAACATTGGATAGGTATTCTGTTGCATTATGGAACCTTAATTTTGTCTCTGCAGACTGTACTATAGCTGGATGTACGATTTTGATAAAAATATTTTTTTAAATATAAAAAATATTGGCATACCTCGATTTTCCCTAAAGTCTTAACTTTCAAAGTTCATTTTTTTTTGTATGTGTGATTGAAATTTGTAACTTTTCAAATATGTAGTTCTATTTCTTATGTGACGCATTATAAGAGAAATAAATGCGTGATATTGAGTTTAATAATTGAGCTTTCAATTTAAAAAGTTAGCTGGATCTAATTTAATTGCACAACAATAAAGTATTATTTCGGAGCTAAAGGTTACTAGTATAAAAAAAAATTCAATGAATATGAATGAATGAATGAATTTCATTATATTTTCCATGGAATTTTTTTTCTATCAAAAATTAATTTGTTTCAAAAAAAAAAACTCACCAGAAGAACTCACAAAGTAGTCAAAATATTTTTTATTTTTTCTATGTTAAAGATAACCTTTTCCACCATTCATTACAAACTTCCAAATAACTTTATAAAAGTTATTTTTTTGTGTTCTTTACATGGCACCAAGGCAACAACATAAACATCAGTTGCATCTACTTTTATAGAATCAGCTTGGAGCAATAAAAAAAAAAAAATACGGAATGCTAGATAAACTTTCTACAAGCACTGCAAAATATATTTTTAATCATATATATGTAGGTATGTGTATTCACACAGTTTTAAACTAAAATATATCTTCAGGATAAAGGATATTATTAAAAGTGTTATTTTTTTCTTTATTTGATTTTTAGGGTTGATATGATGTCGATATTGAAGATAAAATTTCTTTTTGAGATTTTTAATTTTTAAACTATCCTGGGGTCATCGAGTAATAATAGAACCAAATGAATTGAGAACACTTATACATACATTTAGTAGGTTATCTGTCAATGGGAAAGTGTTTATTAAGCATTTGAATTATGATTTTTGAAAAATGATGCCTTGTAAATATGAAATTATGTAATAAAACTATTTATTACTGTCCTTAAAATAAACCAACTCCGCTGTTCAAATAACATTTGGATTAAATTCCACTCAAAAATTAATCTATACCAATTTATTAAAAAAAAACCTTACAGATTTTTAATGAAAAATTAATTGTCACAAATGTCGAAATTTTAAAAATACAAACAGAAGAAAAAAATTGATTAATTTGCAACTTATGATCTTTTTCCATTTGTATATTTTTTATGATGTAGATTTTCAGTACAAAGTTCCACAAGTTCAAATAATAATAATTCGGAACTCAAAATTGATTACACTAATAACTTATAAGGCTTGGTAATCGTTTTGGATGTTCATGTTCAATGGATAAATTTATGATAAACCATAAATAAAAAAAACGCTTCTATACAATGTTGAAAAGTTACTTTGTTTGTGAAAAATTAGTCACTCCTGATGGCAGGAACAATGCGAGAACAACTGCCAAAGACGAACAATTTTACGAGGACGTACACAACAACAAGTCGACAACGACAAAGTGACCAAAGGATGAGATGGAGTTTTCTTTTTTACAAGTTAATTTGTGCAAAAAGTTAAGGTATACAAACACGTCAGATATAAGTCAGAGAAAAGGTGAACGATATAATATCTATCCCGAAACGTGAATTTTGAAATGTGTTATGCTTAAACAAAGAAATGAACGTTCGATATTTTAACCGGTGCCCTTGACGTGAAAATAATAAATATATAGGCGTAGAAATAATTCGATATTTTCCAATGACGAATCGTTTGATGATTTATGAGTTACGTGCTTCTTTTTTTATTATTTTCAGCTGACATTACATATATCGCAATGAAAAAAAATGAGAAAGTTAATTTTCGTAATTTTTTTTGCCAGCAAATAAAAAAAAAACAAACAGAGTGGATAAACTTATGGCTATTGGGCATAAAGGTCGTCAATGATGTTAACCGCCATGTGTTAGGTAATATGCCAAATATATCATACATATCCTAGAGATAATAGAAGCTTTATGTTGATTCATTAAGAATTATATACAATTTTTTTTATATCATCAGGTATGGTATGTGTTATAAATATAAATAAACATTAAAAATTCGTATTTAGCCCAAGCAAAATTTTCTAAAACAAATTACATAAATAAATGTAAGAAATTACTAAAAATCAATGGCAATACTAACAAGGTCATGTGATAGTTTTTGTAAAGCTAAAATTCTCTTCTTTTATTTAATTGTTTTAACTAACAGTTTTTGAAAAGAATAGCTAATTTTTACAAAAAATAAAAAAAAACTAATTTTTTATTTTTAAACATTAGGCAGTTAGGTACTGTTTACGTTTTCAAAATATAATGCTCTTTTTAAATCTAAGTCAAAAACAGAAAACCGTATGTTCTTGTACTTTTTGCGATAATTAGAAATAACCGCAGAAACACTTTTTTTCATTTAAGGCAAACTTGCTCAAAATTTGTGAAGTGAATAAAAAAAGTACGAATTTCATTAAAAATACTTATTCTGGCAGAGAAATATATATTTTTCAAGATTCTGCAGAGTCTTGAGCTGTACAAGGTGAGCTCGACTCATCAACCCGGGCATAAGCCTCAACTGCGCTTCCCCCGGCGCGGCGGAACGGTGTAGTTTGGTTAAACAACATCTGCTTGGTTCCGTTTTTCCGGACACGTAAGTAAAGCGAAAAAAAATTGAATCGGAGGGGGCGTCTATTACCAGCCCCCTTTTTCCGGGAGGAGTGATTTTCTAAAAAAAATATCACAAAACAGAAAAAAATTATTAAAAAAACAACGGTACTACTTAGAAGGTCATATAAAGAAAATAAAAAATAAAAAACAAATTTGTTTTTATTCATTACGTAATTATTTCTTAAACAAAAACAGAAAACCGGATTATCAATTGTCTTGTACTTTTTAAGAAAATTCAAAATAACTTTTTGAACTCGAAACGTCTCGCGTCAAAATTTTTAGTAAAAATTATTTTTTTGTAAATGTTCCCAAAAAAACTTTATGTGTTTAAAGAAAATAAAAGAAAAGATATCTGGTTTTGCAAAAAAGAATCACATATGGCATCGTAAGTATTACGTTTGATTTTTAGTAATTTTTTACTTGCTCAATAGGGCAAGTATTGGTTTCGTGGTTAAAAAAATCGAGGTTTTAATAAAACCTGACATTACGATGCTAGAGAAGCCCAAAAAAGTAGGTTTCGTCATGCCATCCGTCGGTCTGTCGGTGCGGATGTGTGGAGAAATTCGAACTTTTATTTTAGCTCGGCTATAACGGGTGCCTCCCATATAACGGTTTTAGTTTTTCAAAATTTTCTCAAAAACGGCTCTAACGATTTTGATAAAATTTGTACGTTACGTTTAGACTACTGTTAATATAACTGCAATTCAGGTTTTTGGCTAAAAATGCATATAACGGATAGATTTGGTGTTAACGGTTTTTACAAATTTGTGCATAAATTGATAACGGCTTAACCGATTTCATTTAAATTTAGTATGGAAGTTAAACTGATTACTAAACTTAACACAAAATTAAATTTAGTTTTTGGCCAAATAATTAGCTACTTTATGATATTTTTCTCCTTTTTGAACATATTTTATTAAATTGAATTTGTTTCAATCCCGTGGTTTGCTACAAGAACAAGTTTGTGCGACCCAGTCGTGCATTTTATTACTTTTACATGTAAATTTTACTTTGACTCAACTTGTGTATGTGGGTTAAACTGGTCCAAGCAGATGTTGTTAAACTCCTCAGAACCGTTGCGCACGCGCGCCGGTGGAGGAGACTTAAAACCGAATTGTATAGAGCTCACCTTTAAAAACTCACCTTTTAAAACTAGGAAATCTTCAGAATCTAAGGTTTTCTGTTTTTGACTAAAAATTAATAAGAGCGTTGAATTTTGAAAAAAAAAATAACAGTTAATTACATAAAACTTTTAAAAATATTAGTTTAAACATTTTTTTTTTATTTTTTTTCAAAATTTTGAGTTTGAAAATGAATTTTTTTAAAACCGTTCACTTAAACAACTTAATTTAAAAATAAAATAAAAGAATAGTTTTCTGGCTTTATTTCTGATTTAAGAACCTCCCGCCTAAACGGAAAGAAATAGACCCCCCCTCCCATACGATTTTTTTCTTATCTTAACCCCACCTACACGCTCAAGCTTTTTGGTGCTCCTTAAACCAATCACCCTGTATTTCTCTACCTTCGAATTTTGTTTTCCATGAATAAAAACATCGTTTGTCTCAAATAGTCTTATATTTATCTGTAAGTATACATATTTCAACGATAATAAACTCCAACATATAATCTCTTTGACTGAAAAACAGTTCCTTCCATACCAATGTTCCAGAAATCCGTTCGGCCTTAAAGATTTTATGGGTGCTATATAGCCGCTTATTTTGTTTACCATGGACGGTTATATCGTGTGTCTCGAATAGTTTTGTATTTATCAGAAAAAAATATTAATATTTTTTTATTGCATCATTAAATTTCATTTTATTTATATTGAAATTAACAATATTTTACTTTCTTATTTAACTTTGACACCATGTAAAGGGAATGAACTGAGAGCGTCCGATAAAAAAACAGTAGCTTGCCGCAAAATTATTCTGTTGTGTTTTATTAAGCCTTCGTGTAGATAATATAGTGCTGATGTTGTTACCACACACAGATTGCTTCGCTAGAGATCATTATCCATACAAGAAATTAAAGTAAGACAAGTAAAATGTTTACTGTTTTTTCTTCATTTTGAAATTTCCAATTTTGAGATTTGAGTATTGCCATTGTTGAAATCAGACCAGCTCAATTGAACTAAGCTTATTTAAAAACCATATATAGTCAACGAAATTCAAAATGTTCTCCTTGAATACCCAATGAAAATACAAAATTTAATATGTTGATAAAATCCTCAGGATGTGCTGGATTAAAAAAAAAACAATTCTATCTTGTCACTTAATACTTTAAGTTAAGCTAAATATGCGAAAGAATAGGTATTTTATATCAAAGTATTGTTTTCTATTGTTCTACATTCATTTTCCCTCAAAATACTTTTTAACATTTACCTTTTGAATAGCTAGTTCCTCATATAATGTGCCTCCTGTAGACCTTCATTTCTTATTCTACACATTTCTACATTCTGTGATTATCCGCTATCTTTCAACAACAAAGCTTTTATGCCTTATATAGATAAAACTAAGTTCTCAACCTGAATACTAATGTTTTAGTTGAAAGCATCGTATATAATGATCTGGAACAATGGTCTATCATCGGGGTTTATCTGGAATAGTTCAATCTACAGATAAAAAAAGGACACGAAACGAATTCATTATATATTGGAAAATAGGTTCGAATGCTGAAAAGCATTCATTTTTACATTCGCAATTCAATTTATAGCTATATCACATATTATGACAAAATCCTTTGGCAGGACAAGTTAGAGAGTCAAAAAATTTCCTTAAAAAACAATGAGCATGCTCCTGGTTTTACTCATATAACCTTGCTCATTCTTAAATATAAGATTTTCATGGTGAGCGCAACGGATTTAGATTTATTTTTTGGAGAAAATGCTCACTTTCAGCATTTTTATACATAAAGTGACATCTGCACTCCAAGTTATGGATAGAAAATGCAAACGTGTTCTACGGATTTTTATTTTTTTTATAAGATACCTATGTACATACATTGTGATATTTATCACTGAAATGTTTCCGTTGGAAATGAAACTAATAATACAGCTAAAGTTTAAATGCACTTTTATTAAATTTTTTACTAAACGCAGATACATACATACATATGTACATACTTTTAATTCACAAAAGAACGTAACTTTAAGTTCTGCTCCAGTAGTTACTCTTTTAATACTTTATGTATTTTCATGCTTGCAACAGTGCAACTTATTCATGCAGTAATTCATTTTGGCAATGGGCTTTTCAAATTTTTCCACAAAAAAAAGCTGTATTGCTTCAGTGAATTAATGCAATCTTTTTCGACGTCTAAGTCTAAACAAAAAACCCTGTACATGTTAAGAAAAATATTTTCCTTAATAAAAATAGAAGACGTACCAGAAGACATAACATTCCTCTCGCTATATTGCATACAATTTTCAAAATATAAAAGAATTTCAACGAAATAACAACACAAAACTGACAGCTAATAAATATTTTTAAAGAGTAAATTCTTACTTCAAAAAATTCTAAATAAAGTGAGTCGAGTAAAGTGTTTATCACACAAAAATATGGTTTTAAAATACTTTACACGGCCAACATTTTTGGCTCAAGAGTATATTCTCATTTTTATTCATATGGCCTATTATATAATAATAATATAAAATATAATATAATTATAATGCCCCGTTTAACAGTGAGGGTTTAAACTGTAGTTTTACCAATCCCGAACTAGAGTTAAGACTTTAAGTTTAATTTTAATTTTAATTGATTAACATTATTTTATTTTAATAATCCGTATTTAAAATTTGGGATTTCTAATCATTGATTTTCCCGAAAAATTCATTTGGTTTTTTGCTTACATCTTGGGTGTTAATTTATTCAGACATTTGAACTTTTTTTTTGAGAACATTGTTGTTATTTATGTAAATATGATATATTTTGATCAGAACTCAAATAAAACGTATACGTATGCTCTTGTGGTGAACAACTAGGTCGCACGAAATCGTTCTCGAGGCAAGTTGCCACCAAAATAAAACTAAATTTAACAACACTAAATTTCATAAATTTTGTTGATTATAAATTAAAAAAAATGTGAATTTTCCAAAAAAAGTGATATAACTACTTTTTTGAAGATTCAAGTCAAAATAAAAGTATGCAGAAATTATTATTGCCTACATATGTATAAATAAAGCTTACAATAAAAATAATTCCAAAATCGTTAGAGCTGTCTTTAAATAAATCGTTGTTTACTTAATATTTTTTTTTTTGCAAATTTAAAGTGTGACAATTTTAATTGCTTAATAGTTTTTATTTGTTGTACAAAAAATAAATCTTTTAAGTCAAGCCTTATTCCAAATATTGAATTTACAAGAAAAAAATTAAAATTAATTAAAATAATTAATATAAGAACTTTTGCAAAGTTTTGGTAATAAAATATAATTTTATTATCTAGAGTCTACTTAACAATCTAACATAGGGTGACTCTCTTATTATAGGGTGACTCTCTTTATATTATATTTAAGTAAATTTGGACGTCTTTTGCTCTCCTTTGTCAGACTACAACTGACTAATCATTTTATTAATTTAAAGTAATTCTCTACCTACCGGCTTCCAGTTAGCCGGGTTCGAGCTTTTCCAAAACCGTTACATTTTGAGTTAAACAAAAATATCAATTTCTCCTTTTAGCAATCATGGTCTACATACAAAATTTGAATCAAATCTGTTCAGCAATTTATAGGATGTAGGTGTTCCGATACATACAGACTGATATACATAATACAGACAGAATTTCCAGACCCAGTTTTCCAACTTATCTACCATCGTAATGTCATGTTTGATTGTTTTCTCAATTTTTGTTTGGACAAATGCAAGACTTGTCTTAATACCTATATCTATAATCGCAAGTAAAAAGTTTTAGGTTCTATTAAAATATACAACAAAAGCCAAATAATTTATTACAAATATCTCCTCTTAAAAGGAATATAATTTTCTTTTTTTTTTAATCTAATAAAGAACACACATCGAAATCAAGAATCATATTCCGAATGTTATTCAAATTTATCTGAAAATATAACTCTGATTGCGGAAAACCCATTTCAAATATTTTGACAAAACTGAATTTCCGGATAAAGAATAAATATTCATCTGCCGATGACATTTTTCCAATTTATCTCTATTTCAATATGTTAACCCCAATCTAACCATAACTAACAATAAGATATGACAACATATATAGTATTGGAAGTGTTGCATGAATATTGAATAAATCTGCTCTTGAACGTCACGCACTAATATTTTTTTTTGTTGGTATAAATTATTATTATTATTATTATTATTATTTATTAAATTAACATAAATGTATAAAGTAATGTTTTTATATTACAGCAATAGCATCTTCGGCTTTCTGCTGATGGTATAAATTAATATTTACCTCACATATAAAAAAAACAAAACAAAAATATTTGTAAAATACTGCTTTGCTCTTTTTTGATTCACAAATTAAATAAAAAATATTTTAGAAAAAGCATACAAAATAAATATAAAAAACTTAGCATTTCCCAATGTGGCAATGTGAAAGAATTTCCCTCAGAAAAAAAACACTATAATAAATTCCCATGAATATTTTTTGGTGGAGCGCCAGTCCCTGGAGGGCTAACAGCTATAACATACCTTGCACGATTTAGGTCTTTTCTCGGGTAAGAGGGTCGCATCTTGGAAATAAACAAGTTCATTGTTTGAATGTGTACGTGACAAGCTCGGACTCATTCCGTTCTGTGATGTGACCACATCAAAAATACGTGACAGAATAAAGCAATGACATTTCACTAAAGTGGGTTGTTTAAATGCTCCGACAGACCAACCGACATGAAGTTGATATTACTTCGTGTCAAGTCAAATGTTTCCCTTGTATTGTCCGGTGGTGCTAGGTAAAGCTTTTCTAACATTATTGGGCTAAGTACTTTGATTGACATCAAAAGGGACTTCAGTAACTGGGAGACTGTGTCTCTAAATTGCACACTAATACTCATAACGGTTGTTGTAAGCGGAATGAATGTGTTGCTCTGTTTAAGTGTTAAAAACTACCACTTCAAAGAATGCACTTCGAGTAAAGTAATATTACATTTTTTTTTCTACTCCATTCATATGATTGTGTTTTTCATGATTGCACAAAGTGGCCTTACATTTTTTTTTTTGCAATTTTTTAAATCATTTATGTTTTAATAAACGTTATACAAATCGACATTCAGGTATTTTGACAAAATGCCATGCAATCAAACAAATTTTCGAAAAGTGGTCTTCTGTGATCCTATAGCACAATATAGTAACTTAAAAAAATTTCCATAAAGGGTGCATGGTGGTGAGTCCTAACTTAAAGCAACTGGAAATTGGAATATAAAATCTACACGGATAAAAAACAAACTACTGATAAAATATTTGCTACAAACCAGCATTTAAATATCTTTTAAACAAACCTTACATGGTCAGTCAAAATATGTCAGTCATCGTACGGGTTTACAGACGTAATCTGTCATCTGAAATCAAAAATGCTTTGATTTTTGGTCAGTCAAATGTTTGATGTCAAATGATTGACTGTCGTGTAAGGTTCGCTTTTATCGCATGAAACAATTAAAATCAAAACCAGAACGCTTGTGTTGAAATGGGTTAGAATTTTTCTGAGTGAAAACCAGTGAACCCCAACAAGCATAAAGCATAAGATTCTTTAGGAGAAGGGGTAAAGTTAAAACATTTTGCCGTCCCATTTGATATCAGTAACACATTCTTGGAAAAAAGTAGAAAATTGATTTTTGTATCAAAATGTGTGACTTTCATATCATTTTTTACAAATGGATTCAACTGTCAGTTTTGTTTTGATATTTTTGAATAGCCACTGTATGAGCATCAAAGATCTTACGGGCTGGAGTATTCATTCTACAGGACCCAACCACTCGAGCTATATCCTTCTGTCTAGAATCAAGACTTAGTACAACCTATGAAGCTCGTCTTTGAATCTTTATTAACACACATTATTCACGATTCACGAATAAAACGAAATAAATAAATAAAATTGCACCGAAAATTAATGGATAAATATCAAGCACTTCCTAATCAGATCTGCATAATGTCCGACTATCCGCACTATAGAAAAGAAATGGTTTAATCCAGTGTTTAATACAGCTCCAATTTCTTAAATTGAGTGCTTTATTACTAAATGTTTTCTTAGCACAAGGAGGCGTCTATTAGCAGGAGTGATTCTTCGTTTGATTGGTGTTCATCGAATTTAAGTTCTTGGTCTTTTCAGAAACTGTCGCAATCTTGAAATTTGGTTGATGCTACTGCAGAATTTTCAGTCTAAAACCGCACTAATGAAGCCCAATCGGGTAATCCTGTAATGGTTTTAGTCAGCAGAAAAAATATCGTATTTATAGTATAATTTACAAAAGTGATTCCTCCAAATAAAGCCATCTTTTGAAGCTCTCTTCTGTTTTTACTAAAACTCAGTTCCCTCTTTTATTCTTTTCTGCTTGTAGAAGTCAGTAAGTAGTTTCCCTTTGAAACATCGTCTTTCCTTTTTCGCTGCATGATCAAATTATAGTATTTTCCATGGCAGCAGATATTTTTTTTTTGTTGACAAGGTGAGATCGCCATTAAGGTTGCGGCTATTTTGATTTCTTTTTGGCTTGCTGGCCATTAGTTAAATTACTAAAAAAAACGAAGGATTGTGTTTTTGACTTGAAGACTTCATCCGATTACTATGTCTCTATAATTTGATGAAGCTTTTCAACAATTTAGTATCGAATGATGTATTAAAATCAAACAAAACAATGTGACAATCCTTTAAGCATCAATCACAATCTTTGTCATCCATTTTGTATTATTTTTATACTCTTGATTTCATCTAGGTATGTTTCAAAACCGAATTACATATTTTGTTTGTTGTCACAAGAAATAAATAATTATTTTACTTTAGGCTCTGCGGTATCATAATAAGCAAGAACAAACAATTAATTTGTAAAATTCAATGTGTCGATGAAAAAAAAAAAAAATATTGCTTTATCTTCTGAAAATATTGCAGACATACCCCAAAAGTACACACAGCAAAACCAGAATTCTCAGAAACTATTGTTTGGGTTCGCATTGTTATTATTCTGACCACATATACCATTCAAGTACTGTGGTATGCAATATGACATAATAACAAAGCAAAGGACATTTTCAAATCTCCTGTATTGTATAATGTACTTACAACATACCTATATGTATATGGAAGAAGTGCACACATATTTCTTAAATTATAAAATGTACTTGAAAAACGACAGCAATAAAATGAAATTGGGTCTAACTGGTCAACGTAACACATATAAGCAACTAAAATGTAATGAACACAATTGGGTTTTTGTAAGAGCAACCCTACAAAAATGAAAAGGACTCTTAAAGAACAAAGAAAAATCTTTTATGGATATTTTCAATACAAGGACTACTTATTTGGTAATGCCTTTGTATTCTTTATCATTGTAATAACAACCTTCTTTAAAATCAATTTAATATTCGATTTATTCACGACATAAGGACATAAGATTAGTTTTTACATAATATTAATTGATCAATTAATCGTATATTCTTGTAAGTCTTGTAATCATATAAACGTATCTTTAAAGTAAATCATTTTTTAATAAATGTTCATGTTTTAACTATACAAAAGTAAATCGTCGGGCATTAAAAAATGTCTCAAGTAGCACAAAAGTCCAAAATACACCAATATTTTTATTGCATTTTTTGCTTTTACGTTATACACATTTTGAATATAAAAAATATGTGATTCAGCGTTCCTGATTATAATTTACAACGGGAGTGCACAAAATATATCGATTTTCGATTTATAACTTGTGCTAATTTATTTACCACAATATTAAATTCTTACACATCTTATAAAGTATACCAAAATATATGCCATGTAGGTTTGTTTCGAAATCGAATTATTAATGCACCAATAATGGAATGTTAAAAAACAACTCAAAATCGGTTTATTTTTTGCACTGAATTCCGAAAGAATGTTGAAATTTTGCTCAGAAAAGATAATGGTGTAATTATTAAACCGGTAGGTAATATACACGGTGATTGGTATAAGGTGCACCAAAAAGCTTGAGCGTGTAGGTGGGGTTAAGACAAGAAATAAATCGTATGGGAGGGAGGGGTCTATTTCCCTCCGTTTAGGCGGGAGGGGCAATTTTCTAAAACATTGACTTAAATCAGAAAAAATTATTTAAAAACAACGGTGAAGTAAACTACTCTCTTATTTAATTTTTAAATTAAGTTGTTTAAGTGAACAGTTTTAAAAAAATTAATTTTCAAACTCAAAATTTTGAAAAAAAAAAAAAGTTTAAACTAATAGTTTTTGAAAAATTAAGAAACACTAGAAGAATTTTTTCCAAGAAAAACACTTTTTTTTGGTTTTCCCAAATTTGACCTGCTCAGGTCAATTATTAATTAGGGAATTATCCCTTTTTTATTTTTTATTACATACCATCCGATTTTAATCAAATAATAAAAAAAAAACGAATTAACTTTTTACTTACTTACTAGTTTTACTTTTTTTTTTTTTTAATTTCTCAAAAAATAAGATACATTTTGGCATCCGGTTTTCTGTTTTTGACTGAAAATTAATAAGAGCATTGAATTTTGAAAATAAAAATAATAGTTAATTACATAAAATTTTGAAAAAAATTAGTTTGAAAAATTTTTTTAGTTTATTTTTCAAAATTTTGAGTTTGAAAATAAATTTTTTTAAAACTGTTCACTTATAATAAAAGAGTAGTTTTCTGACTTTCCAAAAAAATATAACAAGGCTTTGTATCATTCACCGTTGTTTTTAAATAATTTTTTTTTTCTGATTTAAGTCAATGTTTTAGAAAATTGCCCCTCCTGCCTAAACGGAGGGAAATAGACCCCCCCTCATATACGATTTTTTTCTTGTCTTAACTCCACGTACACGCTAAAGCTTTTTGGTGCACCTTATACCACCTAAAAGTATCTTTTTCATTGAAGTAGAGGTATATGGGTATACCGGTTTGTCTTCTTTTTTACGACGATGTATGTATAATGTGTATGGATATCAACCACAAATGCCATACCAGCTTTGCCACTTCACTTTTACTATGCACTTAAGTTATGTAAGTTGAACTGAAACAAGCGGAAATTTGCTTATTGACAAGGTACTCTCACTCGTTGTCAACAGATGATGATTGCAACGTGAGCATTCGTACGAAAAGCCAATTTTTTATGGACTTAAGGCCATAAAAAGCTAATTTGAATCAAATTAATGCTAAGTCTTCTACTCAGTTGAAATTATTTTTATTTATTATTCTATTTATTAATTTTTTCAATGTAGTAGGTATATATAAAATTTGTATTATAACAAAAACATTTTATATATAATTTCAATATATATGTAGATACAGATCTGCTTGTGAAATTCTTCGAGTTGACCGAGGAATTGACCTCCGAAAACATCGAAAAGTCTCCCGGTTAAGGATTGTTACATGTTTGTGGCCAAATGAATCCTGGATGGTCTGCATTGCTTTATATATATTCTGATGGATATGCAGTTTTACTAATCAAAAGGACAGGGCGAGCCATTTTATAAACTTCGAAATTGTTGTTGGTAATACATTATAAGAAAAAGTAACAAAATTTGTTCTTGGCCTAAAAATAACGGTACCTGTCATATGACGTTAACGAAAAACCTTGTTTTTCTTAAAAACGGCTTTAACAATTTTGTACATAAACTTGATACGAGTGATTTAAAAGCCCTTTTAAAAACAGTGTTCGGTACCTGCCGTATAACAGTTTTTTTTTTAATTTTGGCTTTCTCGCTAACGACTGAGCGGATCCTAACAAAATTGTATAGGTCTATAGATTGTATAGTCACTCATATTAGCGTAGTTTAGTTTTTCACAATTTTTCAAAAACTAATTCTTTTATGAAAATTCAGTTTTGTAAAAACCAATAGATATTTTTTTACAATTTGTTAAAATGGGCATTCTTACTTAATATTTATCATAAAAATATTTAAAAAAAGTTATACTTAAAAAAAAATCGATTCAATAAAAAACAGAACCAACTAGTTTGGTAAAAATTAATTGTTAAATATGTTGTTATATTGAAAAATAACTGGCATACCACGATTTTCTAGGAAAACTGTGGTTTGTTATAAATTAATTTTTAAAATTATTTATTTTTATATTATTTATTTTTTTTTATTACAAATGCATTTAAAAATAATTGAAAAATAAAAAAAAAAATTATTTCATACAAAAAAAATTGAAAGATTACAACATACTTATTGTAAAAAACCATTTTTAAGAATAAAATTATATATTAATACAGAAAAATTATATATTAATACTGAAAAAAATTTAACATTAATATTTTTTCGTTTCAGGTAAAAAATATTCTTGTTTCCAAGTAAAAAAAAATACTAACGAGCATATCATAGGTATGTAAAGTTTCTATAACAATTACATTTTTTAGCAAAGTTTTACACTATAAAACAAATATTTCAAACGAATTGTGATCTAGGTATCTAACTTTTTTGCGTTATAAAATGTTTGATCAACAGATGTGCCTCATTAAGTATTGTTGTACATATGTACCTACTTATCTTATTTCAATTGATATTTTTTTTTGTTGTAATAAACTATCATGTTCCTCAAACCTATATCGAAGAATTAATTACTCGCAAATTTTTTTCAAGAAGAAATTCAAGGACAAATAAAAACCTAGATACAAGCTTCATTTCTTTTCATCTTCCCCTGGGCTCGGTTAAAGTTGAATCCGTAGATGTTGTATACCAGTGTACCGTAAGTCGTCAGTGGAATGAGTATAGGTGTAAATAAAAAAAAAACACACCAACAAAAATCAATACATTATTATACATACAACCACAGGCAAGCAATCTGTAGGAGCAAAGATAATAAACAAACTTACCTATCCCTTGTGATTTCGCACAGATAGATAGATTCAATGATACAACAGTGTAAATATATATCCCTAGGTTAGGTATTTATATAATATAGAGGTAGTTGAAGTTGTCCGCTATGTTTATTTCATTATTCATTGTTGTCGACCATCTTTAGAACTATTCTTGTGTCATTATATACCTACAATATATTACAAGGATGGTATATACATTTAATATATAGATATATAGGCGTGGAGCATATGTGGGTTATTCTATAGTGAGTTTATCACCACCTTATGCTGTGTATCCTTGAATGCCATAAAGCACTTTACGTGATTGCTAGAATAAATTTTATCTTTTTCTTCCGTAATCGGGTGCGACAAATAAACCCCTCAGATGTGTTGATGGTGATGATATTTGCGGATTGAAAGGTATTTCTGGGATACGTAAAGTTGAATTTATATTCAACAAGTTGTATCTACCTATGAGTATGAGAGTAGATAAAAGTTGATAATGCCAATAGATTAAACATAATATATGGTTTCTATATAATTTATTTAAGTGTTGAGTATAGGTAGACAAAAATATGCCTTTGTGCACTTATTTTTTTATCTGAAAGATTCAACAATGGCTCTGTAATTTAAATTGGATTAGCAATTTTCCTGAACGCATCTGTATACCCTACTTTCATTATCTCTCTGTGTGTTTTCTTAGAAAAAATGTACATATACCTAATCCCAAAATCCATGTTCTTTCTCCAGTTTGTTCTACCGCGTACCGCTTTGGTACAAGTAGCGGCGGCATCACGCTAGTCGGGGTACTATTGTACCAAAGAATAAGTCCCCCATTTGAACGTCTGCTCGCAACGATGGCCTTACGTTAGGCATTATTATGTATTCTATACTATCTGGAGAACCTTAAATTTGTTGCAAACTGTGATGTTTTTTATTGGAATTTGCATGCCGAAGAATCATCCTTTCTTCAAACTGATTATCTTTTGAACGGCTCAACCAATTTTGACGAGTTTTCATGTTCTTAAAGTGTTTATATGTTTATGTACCTTTTGCAATCAAAAGTCTGGAAAAAAATATTTTATTTATTACCTATTCAAAAAAGTACAAGTTGTAGGGTAGCTATATCATTAAACTTTCATTATTAAGTGTCGTACCAAATTTAAATAAAATCGGGTAGCCGCTATCATGTTATGGCCAAATTATCAACAGCGCAGTAAAAATAACTAGCAAAAAATAACTTTCAAAAAATTTTATTGATCAATATTGTTTTAGCCGTTTTTGAGGAATTATATGGCGCAGGTATATCCGTTATAGCTGTGATAAAATTTGAATTCATCCTGTTAGATAAACCACTTAAAAATTGTAAGCGTCTTTAAACTAATAAATGTACTTGAACTGTACTAAAACATAAAAAAGCGTTAACAAATTATACTTTAAACAAACTGCACATGCAACAAATAAAAACGAACATATTCATTTGGATGCTTTATTAAGACTAATAATTCTAAAATAACATTTTCGATGCTTTGAAGAAGCTCATACAATTTTACAGTAAAAGCTACTGAGTATACATTAAAACTGTATAAAGATATCGTTCGATTATTCTGTTATTTAAGAGAAATATAAAAGTAAATACATAATAAAATATGTTTCGAACATAGCAGAATAAAAGCTTTCTTTTAAGATTGATACAAGTGCATGATATCGTAAATGGGTTGCCAGGTATATTATTAAATGATCTGTTTATAAGAACAAATAATTAATAGTAAGAGATGAAGTCTCTTACAAAATATTACACACGATATAAGAAGAAAATCCGTCCATTTTTTACACGAAACCAATTCTTGCCTATTGATCAAGCAAAAAATATAATTGATATTGATAATTGATATTTGACTGGCATTTTTACTTCCAAAATAACAAAAAATATCTCAATGTTACAGCTCGAACTTAAACATTCCTAACAACATCTACCTTAAACGACACAACTTCGTTATGGTATGACGTGACGGTGGCATTCCTTTTTACGAAATTGAAAATGAAATTTTAGATGACTTGATTTACCAGGGGAACGCTAGCGTATAACCTTGTAACGCTACGCGATTATTGGCCACACAGTTGTGCATTTACCTAAGTTATTTTATTTTCTTGTATGGAA
The DNA here is from genome assembly GCA_951217065.1 of Baccha elongata. Taxonomy (NCBI): domain Eukaryota; kingdom Metazoa; phylum Arthropoda; class Insecta; order Diptera; family Syrphidae; genus Baccha; species Baccha elongata. The sequence goes on along the minus strand of OX578272.1, from coordinate 101,558,222 downwards.
ACCAAGTTTTCTCTCATAAACAGGATCACACCTTTTTTCACAGTTTTTTATTTTTCTCTGTGCACATGGTTAGCGTGTTTTGAAAACTCAACCTCAAAAGAACAGTGACAACTTCGCCTGCATTATTAATATTTTTTAAAACATAACGTAGGAGGTACGTGTATCTATTTTTGTCCTATTCCCTGTGTGTAATCTCAGAATAACGAAAAAAGGTTTAAATAAATTATAATCTTTCTGTCCTCTACATCTCATTGAAACAATTCCACGCACTAAAGCAAAAAAATATTAAAAAAAAACATCCGCACTGTGTCTACACAAATTCACATAAAGAAAAAATATTAATATAATAAATTTTACGGCAATGCCTCAAAACTAAAAACAACTTTATGACATTATCCGACAGAGGAAACCTTATAGGTCCACCAACTTTATGATAGATAGCTTGCGATAACTATATACACTTCTGTGTTTGGATTAAAAAAGTAAACCACTGCGGAGGAAAAATTGTGTAGTTTATTTTGAGAAATAAAAGCTTACACGCTGCTAACATAAAAAAAAAATATTATTATTGCTTTTGAAAAAAATAAAAAAATAAAAATAAAAATTGAGTTCCATTTTAATCTGTGCGGGATGAGTATAAGATTAAAGAGTTTTTGAGGTTGAGATAGTTCAAATAAATTGTCCTTTTGATTAAACAATATTATAGGCAATTAAATTCCATCAATACCTATACTCTATAGGCACATATAAATATATCAATTCGACCTGTAACTAAGAAAACTATACAAACTTTCGTGTCAATATTATGATATGCACATCGTATACATAAAGAAAATATTAAAGATTTTATTACCGACTAGCTGTTACCCGGCGCGTTGCCGCAGAAAAAAATATAAGAGAAAGCATTGATTTCGAAAAAGTAACTATAAACATATTGGCCCAACATTTTGCCAAAAGCTTTTTTGCTCATGTGTAGATTTTTCGAAAAAGCTACCCGAGAGCCATCTTTGTGATAATGTACTTTATAAGTTACTTCCTACAACAACAGCTATTTGTCAATGAAAGACCCGCTAAAATCGGTCCAGTAGTTTCTGATCGGTTCATATAATAAGAATATGCAAGAAACTCTTTACAACACAGGTATCTGTAAGTGGCAAGTCCCGTCAAAATCTGTCAAGCATAGTTTCTGACCGGGCGTAAAAACGATTTTTCTAGAAAAAAAAGCGACTTGAGCGCTATCTAGGGAGTTAATGAAATAGCCTTAGTTCCGGGCTACAGCATTATCTATCTGCCAGTTAAAGTCCCGTAAAAATCGGTCCAGCCGTTCTCGATATTAGCCAGGATAAACAGACAGACAGACAGACAGACAAATTTAAAAAAAATGTGTGTTTTGTTATAAGGGCTGTGTAGTGTGTATGCTTCCATATGAGTGTAGTAAAATAACGTTATTTTGACATTGCAAACAGACACTCCATTTTTATTTAAGTGTATGGATTCGGTGTCAATGTCTATAATATACCTACTCTGATAGCAAATTAAAGACCATTAAATTTTTTTCTGCTATATGCAGAAACCCCAAGTTGGTACAGCAAAATTAGCAAAATTAAATAAAATAAAGGGGACGACTGGGCCGCATAAACTTGCTCTTATGGCAAGTTACCTGAGGGTTGGAAAAAATTAAATTTTATTAAAAGTTATAAATCCATAGGTATTTTACAAAGATTAAAACCAAAATCAAAGTATGCAACAAATCGTAAATTGTAAGAGCGAATTTCAAGAAAATATATTTTTTTAAAAACAATTTTTCGAAAATATTTTTCTAAAAAAAGTAAGTATGCAAGTTTCTTAAACTTAATTTATTATACCTTAAAACTATATTTTATAAAAATCCGTCAACAGATTTTTTGAAATATTGAATTCACAAAAAAAAATTTTTTTTTTAAATTATTTAAGACTTAACAAAAACTTTTTTGAAAATAATTAGTTATGCCATTCTATTTAAAAAAAACAGAAACTGACATATATAAGGGTTATCGAAAACCTCATTTTAGACGAAATCGGCTCTAACGATATTAAACGAATTTTACATTTGTAATTAAGTGTAAAATATGTCTATTAGATGGTTTATAACTTATAAATTTCAAAAAAAAAAATCGTTTAACGATATAGACCTGCCTTTTAATGGTATTTTTAAATTTCAACTATCTTAATAAAACGGCTGAAAGTTGAAGCGATTTAAACAAAATTAAATACAGAAATTGTCGTATAATAGCAAAGTTTTAAAGTTTTTTAAGTACAGTCTTAAATAATTAAAAAAAACTGTTTTTGTAAATTCAGTATTTCAAAATTTTTTTGACGGATTTTTAAGAAATTTAGTTTTAAGGTATAATACATTAATACGTGATAGAGGCAAAATCGCGATTGCCAAAATCCGGACTCGACAAAATCCCGACTGAACAAAATCCCGACTGCCAAAATCCCAACTGCAAAAATCCGAACTGAGAAAAGAATGATTTAGAAATACATATATTTTTATCAAATTTGTACACAAAATTGCAATTATCCAAGCTCGCACCCACCCCATATCCTATAGTGAGCCCAGCTGGGCAGAAGTAATAAGCCCAGCCTAGGCAGGGCTCATTACTTCTTTTCTCAGTCGGGATTTTGTCCAGTCGGGATTTCGTACAGTCGGAATTTCGACAGTCTGGATTTCGTATCCAACCCTATTAATACCAAAAAAGTGGGATACTTATCTACATATTTTTTAGAAAAAAAAAATCGAATACGATGATAGAGGAGCTTAAAAATTTAGGTTTCGTCATGCCGTCCCCGGGTGTATCTGGGGGGATGTGCGGTTTTCTGTTCACCGAGCTACACAGCATTAACGGTTTGACGAATTTTCTTGTAGTACTTTTTGGGGATTCGTATTTCCCATATAACGGTTTTAGTTTTTCCGAGTTTTCTCGAAAACGATATAACGATTTTGATAAAACTTTGGGAATGTTATACTTATAGCGCTGTTAATATAACTGCCATTCAGATTTTCAGCCATAATTTGATAAGGGGTCAACCGATTTCATTAAAATGGCACTTAAGTTAACTTTTAAGGCCATTTTCTGATGTTTTCTCCCATGAATATACATTTTAAATTGATTTTTTTGTTTTTATATTCTCAAGCTTTTATATAAGGCCACAAAACCTTTAAAATTGAACTTCATTCATATACACTCCACTTAATAATATTTAATTTGGCTATTTTTAGTCTTTTTAGTATTTTTTTTTTTTAATTATTAGTTTTATATAAGTCCATCAGGTTTATCCATCATAAAATTACATAGTTGCGCAAGGTGCAACTATCCAGATAATTTAACTGAAATTATTTGTTCTTCGACCCGATGTAACCAAGAAATTGCTCTTTTTAGCACCGGCTTGTAATTATGAAAACAAGTTTGATATATTTCCTGATATTTTGTTGGATCCTAGACTATAGCTTCATTTCTTCTTTTTTTTGTGTGGCTTTAAATTTGAAAAGTAGTATAATCTCATGCATCCTTCCCTATGAAACCTGAGCTCATCCCGCTGTTTAAATCAAATCCAAATGACTTTTTTTAAACTACTAGAAGGAGAACAATTCAACAACTTAATACATTTACCGAAATTTGTTTCACTAATGAACCATCACTATACAGTTTTACACCTTGTCCGTCCTTGACCATACATCAGGTTAAAACAATGTCCTTATATAGGTACTGATCACTCTTATATTAAACCTTCTCGTTTACTTGCTGAATTGTCATTCTCTAATTTACAGCCTAAGCAGACAAATGCCAGCATTTCCATTAACGTTCAATCAGCCATTCAGTAATTTAACGCATCGCTGGATAACCTCGTTTTCTAATTAGGTGTTGGTGTCTATTTAATCGATTAAAATGCTCATTTGGTTGAACGCCAGAGTAACACCTCCTCGACCCCAAAAACACACACACACGACAAATGTGTGCAAAACCCTTCTAGGCCTTGTGTCCAGCCAAACTCATACTCATTCGCTAATTGTTTCGAACCATAGCGAACATTTTCCAATAGATAGCTAATTAGCAGAAGAAATCCTAGCTGACTATTTCGGGAATGTAAGTGACTTCCGTTTTCGCCATTGTTGTCCCTATACTTTTTGTTTGAAAATGTTGTCGCTCCTTAAGCAAAGGTCAACAGCGTACATTTCCGCAGATATTTTTTTTTCTTTTACATCTGCATTCAGAAAAATAGGGAAAAATAGAAAATGATTTTTTCCCCTTGAACCTAAGATACCCATACTGGTATTGGTTCTACTCGTACAACCCCTAAGGATATGGAAAAAAATATTTCAAAAAATATTTAAATTGGACTGTACAACCAGAGGAAGTTTTTTTTTCCTTTTTTGGGTTAAATGAAGAGACTAGCTAATTATACAAGAAAAATTATATGAAGTCATGTTCATGCCATTGCAATCGATTTGACATGAAATAAAGAGATAAGATGGAAGTAAATTATTTTGAAGTGCGAATCATTAAAAAAGTGAGAAAGTTTTCCCTAACGGCAACGGCTATGGCTATGAATGGCGCGGCGCAAGGCGACCAACAACTGGGCTAACTAATGGGGAGAAAAGTTTTGTCGAGTACTTAAGTCTATCAGTTAACGTAGTTAATTAAGTGCCTGGCGAATTGAGAGCCCTTAATTCCGCGCTTTCTCACTTTATTTCCCTTCCCATGATGTTTTCGTGTTGATTTGTGTCTGAGCTCAATTAGGGTGTAAATGTAGAGAGGATATAAGGACTTCGATTGGTTCTATGATTATTGACATGAATGTTAGTGTTTATGGGATTTTGATTCTCGAATGAAATAAAAATTTCAATTTATACGAGCACATTACCTATTATATTTACTTTTATATAGATTGCGAAAGCTATTTTGTTCCTAATTTGACAATTTTTTTTTTATTTTAATGGACAACTTACGGCAACTTGTGCAAAAACTAAAACAAAATTTTATTTATTTTTTTTTTACAGTTAATTTAAATTAAAAATAACAAAATAAATTTTTCGTCAAAATTGTATCATATTTAAATAAATAAGTATAAAAAAAAGTAAATGGTTACGGTTTGAGTTCGAATACTTTAATAATAGAAATATAATATATAAAGTTTTTTGGTGCTCTGAATTTCTTGCGAAATTAGTTATCATTAACAGTAACAAAGCCAAAGCATTTATTTATTAAAAATTGCTAAACATACAAATCGTCGCCCTAGTATTGAAGTGCCGTAAACGCCAAATTGCGTTTTTTGAACTGGGTACGCAGTCTTATGTTTTCGGGCGCTCTCTTTTCAAATCTGTTATCTGTTTGTTCCTATCGCTTCTAATTGGTAAGATATTTGACGTTAACGAAAAATGGTTGGCACATACGTCAAATTTCCCAAGAAGTTTATATTACGTTGCCGTATGTTTTCGATTTTTCGACGTACGTGTATGGACCAAAAAGAAACTGTTGATTTTGGTGGCGTATACGGCAAACTCATTTTGAACAAAAATGTAAATATTTTTAAAACTAAAACATGCGGAAGGTTTCTGATAACAACTATTAAAAGAGGATTTACAAACAAATACTGTGTAAAAAAATTAAAAAAAATTTTCAGTCAGTTTTTCCACACTAGACTGCCAAACCTTTAAATGCGATTTCCCAAAAATGTAAAAATGGCGTTTACGGCACTTCAATACTAGGGCGACGAAATGTGAAATGATAAAATGCAAGACAAGAAATTGCGAAGTGATCATCGCCAGGTTAAACAAATCTTATTAGTAGAATGCAATGTGAAAACATAAACAAGAAAAAAATAAAAAGCAAAATAATAAACTGAATGTAAAAAAATTTGGAGTTGAAAAATGCGAAATGGGAATAATTACTTAGCAAAATGAAAACAACCAAATGCGTAATGATCAAATGCAAAAAAAGTATAATCGCAAAATAAAAAAAAAATCGAAATTTTAAGACTTGCAGACTTAACTTCTAATGTAATATATTGATAAACATTAACATAATGCAGTTTTGTATTTGCTGCTAGTTAACTAAGTAGAAGATATAAATATAAATTATATTATAAGCTAAATAATAAAAATACGAAATAATAAACAAAGCAATAACTAAAACAATCTGCTGGTAGAAAGAATTTGCGAAATGCGAGAAAACTATTTTGCCAAATATTCATATAAGCAAATGAAAACTTGCTTAAAACAAATTACCCAACAATCGAATGCGAGATAATGCAAAATCTGCAAAACCGATCTATTGTAATACATTCCAGTGAAAAACGATCAAATTTTAAAATTTTATATATGTATGTCCTGAATACACTTTCTTTCACAAGACTTAATAATACATCGGTTGCCTACGAGCACCAAAGTTTGGATTTCGGCCTTACGTCATTTTCGAAAAGCTGGGGTGGACTCGCGTAAGATGATAGTTGATTGTCACATTTTTGATCATCACTTGTGATCAAATTGATTTTTCCTTCTGCGTAAGGTGATCACATCCACCAATTCAACTCAATTCAACTTTGTTCAATTTGTCAGTGACATTTGTGAAAAACATTGTTGCCGTAGTCATATTTTCAAGTAAATTCATTGAAATTGTTAATTTTTTAGTGAATACATATTGTAATAATTCTAAATTTAACCATTTATTTTCGAAAGTTGTATACTCATATGGTAAAAGAAATATTGTTTTTGATGATTTGGTGACTAAAATTGAAAAAAAGTTGAAAATTTTATAATGTTTTGTATGCGTGTGGTAACTCTAGTCACATTGCCACAAAAATGAAAATAAAACGTCAATTTCATGAGAAGATGACTATCACAATATTTTGGTGATTGGTTTTTAGCTATCACTGTTATGATCACCTTACGCAGACAGAAAGTGTAGATTTTGACTATCACTTATCACAAATCACCTTAGCCGATTCCACCCCTGTAAATTTGAACATTATGCTTCTATTTAGGTTTCGGAGAGTGAACTCTGCCCAATAAGGTTGTTGGTTTTTTCTATGTTCAATTACTTATACGGACAAACTTATTTAAATTAACCGAGTAGCTTATTGGTGGGCAGAAAAAAGGATCAAGGGCGGTGCCAAAAAAATGTTTACCATGAAACGATCAATTTGTGGTGTGAAAATTAAAATTGATCCTTTCATGGTTAATTTTTTTTTTCGCACCGCCCTTGATTCTTTTTCCTGCCCACCAATGAGCTCCTCGCTTGATAAATGAAAAGAGACCACATTAAATTACTATTTATGCTTCCCGCATATTTCAGCGACGAATGCGTTTTACGTATGTAAAACGATGGTGATACACTTTCACTTTAAAATGCAATGTTGAACCTTGACAAAAGTAATGCTATCAGTTAAACATAAGCTTAACCAATTGATCTCTTTTCTGCTAAATTGACGAGAGAGCTTTAATGTTAACTTTTGAAAGTTGGCCTTTTTAAACTTGGCCTTATTTCACGGCACCGTTCGCGAACGAGTCTTTTGATAAGAGGAGATTAGTTAAAAGGTAATAACATTAGCTTGGGTTAATTTTATCTAGGTGTTAGAATAGCTTAATTAAAAGATTAAATTAATATACCACATGAGCAAGTGCGTTCGACTTACAAGCGCCCATCGTCTAAGTAAATAAGAATGAAGAGTCTGTTTGTAATCTCAAAATAACAGCATTTTACAAGATGTATAAATGAAAACATATACGGTATTTTTGTCTCTATGTCTTTCTATTTGTCTTTATGTCTGTCTGTATGTGTGTTGGCTAGTCTTGGAATTCGCTAGACCGATTTTGACAAGATTTTTACTGACAGTAAGCTGACGTTGTTAGGAGTACCTTAGGCTATTTCATTTACCCAATAGATATATCAGTTCACAAATGTGTTAAGTGGGTGCGTGTTAGGACAACTTTAAATTAATTTTTCAGCGTGTGTTCGCTCAATATAAATTATTTTAATTTGTCAAAAGAAAGGCATATATAATGATTGGTATAATTAACTCATGTTCGACAAAAAGTGCACTTAACAGATTTGTGCACTAATCCATCGCAATATACAGTGTGATTTGTATAAGGTGCACCAAAAAGCTTGAGCGTGTAGGTGGAGTTAAGACAAGAAAAAAATCGTATGGGAGGGGGGTCTATTTCCCCCCGTTTAGGCGGGAGGGGCAATTTTCTAAAAACTTTACTGAAATCAGAAAAAAAATTATTTAAAAACAACGGTGAATGATACAAAACGTTGTTATATTTTTTTGGAAATCCAGAAAACTACTCTTTTATTTAATTTTTAAGTTAAGTTGTTTAAGTGAACAGTTTTAAAAAAAATAATTTTCAAACTCAAAATTTAAAAAAAAAAACTAAAAAAAAAAATTTTAAACAATTTTTTTTCAAAATTTAAGTAATTAACTATTATTTTTATTTTCAAAATTCAATGCTCTTACTAATTTTTAGTCAAAAACAGGAAACCGGATGCCAAAAATATGTATCTTAGTTTTTGAGAAATTCCTAACGGTTGGACCCGATTTTGCGAGTTTTTACTGGTATAAATAGCCAATGTTAGTAAGAAACAATTAAGGTTATTTTGATTATTTTTTTCGAAAATTCTTATAAATGGACCAATTTTATTCAAAAAAACACACCTTAAACACAAGATAAGACCTTTGACAAAATGTTACCCCAGATAGAATTTATAACAAATATAATAACTTCTTCAATAACGATGTTGCCACCCTTATTTTTGTATGCGGGCAGCACCGCGCCGGTTGAAAACTATAGTTTTCTACAAAATTGACAGTCAATGAGATAACAATTTTGCAAATGAAATTACCTTCACTGGACCCGTGTTAAGCATAATTGGTCTCCGCAAAAAAAATAATAATAATTAATATGGTTTCCCTCAAAGTGGATTTTTTTTATAATTACCCAATACCGAAATACAATTACATGGCTTATTTTATAACGAGGCTGGAATCTCCATGACTTCACACAATTTTAATTAAATTAACCCTACGCAACGTCAAAAACAGTGTTTAAATGGCTACCGTGTAATTTTGAGTTAGGAACTTTTTTTTTAAATTAATTGGAGTTCCATTTAAAAGCATAACACACCAAAATATAAAAAAAATTCTTTTCAACAAGACATTATTAACCCAGGACATGAAGCTTAATATATTCTCTACACACAAAGAGGCAAAAACTTGTTCATTCACAGACCTGTTATTTCATAATAAAACTACTATGTACAAGCATATAATACGTATAATATGTTGTATGTAGTATACTTACACGTTTAATATAGCTGTTATTTTTGTTTGTGATATGTCACACAGTGGTGGCTTTAACGGTTAGCGAGGCCTCGGACAATTATATCCTTTATAAGGACCTTAATAAATTAAGTTTAATAATTTTTTGTTCCTATAGTCATATAATTTAATAAACAAATAAAATAATTCATGATCATAGGAATTTTGTTAATATGTAAATGCATTGGTCCGTTATTACACATGTAAGAAGAATCTGTATTTTTCTTCGCTCGTTGCAGACTTTTGCACACTTGTATATCATTTGTACGTCGGTCGTCGGTCGCCTTCTTCTTTTTCCTTAGCTTAGAAACATTTTAAGAACTCTCTCTCTCTCTCTCTCTCTCTCTCTCTCTCTCTCTCTATAAATATATTTTTCTCCATTTTAATTTTCCTCGAGCTTTTTCTCTCACTGTTTTTGATGTTATGAAATTTTGTTCGAACGAAAAAATGTTTTCAAAGAAGAATTTTACTGCATGCCGAGTTATAAGTATATAGGTTCCTTAGAGTCAGTATTTCAAAATTCTCTTTGTATTTTCTATTAATTTTTTTCTTTTTAATGTGCTCTATATTTTGTACCGTCACTTTACGGTAGATATGTCCAACCTAAATAAGTTGTATTGCCAAGGCCCTTTCAATCATGACCATATGGGGCCTCTAGCGGTCGTATTGCTCACAATCATCAAGAAACCGCCTCTGTATAAGATCATGATTTTGTCGTGGGCAGTAGCAATTTTGCTGTTATTATTTGTAAGGTTAACGTTATTATTAAAAATAATTATATAAAAGTTTAATTAAAATTAAAAGCTGTTTTTATCATATTCTTTTTCGTATTTTTGTTTCTGATTTTATGAATGGATAGCATGACATGTCACGTGACATTTCCTTATGAAATAATGAACTCGGATGTTGATGTGAAGTAAAATAAATTTCATATGCGAATTTTTTGTAATACATGCGAAACTTTTATGGTCAATTTAAAGCGAAAAATTTTCAACACTATTAAGGTATATTATAATATATTAATATAAGCTAATTAGACCACTTTAGTTACCTACCTTACCTACATAATATAATAATCTATTTTATGAACCTGGCACTCGAATCCAGAGGACATTAGCATACATGACGATAATAATGGGTTGCTGGTAATAGACGTAATAAACGAACGTTCAATGATTGAATTCTGAATATGGATTCAGAATTATTTATTTTGGCTTTGCTTTACAATTACAACTCCATTAGTATATACAATGCCCTAAGATATAAAGCTTCACTATACAATCCTGATCAAATTGATGAGAGAGGAGGAGGCAGGAACATGCTTCTCTTTAGCGAGATTTTAATACTTCCAACCAGGGTTGCGAGTTTATATATGAATTGGAAAAAAAAACACTTAGCTTAAAGCTAACTATATTGACTTGTGATTTGGAAAAAAATCAAATTATTAAGATAGGTGGTAAATTGTGAATTAAAAAATATTCAATTCATACCAACTAGCGAATTGTGAATTAAAATAAAGCGCACGACTGGGTCGCACAAACTTGCCATTGGGGCAAGTTACTTTCGTGTTAACGACTGGAAAATTCACTTGACCAGTTTTTTTTTTTTACAAAAAAATTTATTTTTAGTAGGTAACTACCTTTTATATTTTATATTTTGAAATATTTTTTTTTTTTTTTAAATCTTAAAAAAAAAATTATGCAATAAAAAAAGATTTAGGAACCTATATGAAAGATATAATTTAAAAATTTAATTACATGAAAAATTTAATTACATGTAAAAATTTAATTACATGAAATTTTATCAAAATTGATACCAAGAAAAAAAAAAAACTTTTTCAAAACTTACTATTTTTCAAAAATGTGTTCAGCAGTAGTTTTAGAATATTAAATTTCGTCAACATCGGTGCAGCCATTCAAAAGATAGACGGAGTAAATAAAAATGTTTCTATATGACAGGAATCGTTAATAAGCTGATTCTGAAAACAAATTTCAGATGAAGGACATCGTCAAAAGCAACAAATCACTCACGTGAAATTGTATTGAAATTGATCGCATTTTATTTCGAAAAAATTAGAACAATCGGTTTTGCAATTTTTTTTGTAGTGTTATTCAGGTTTAGCATCAGTTGTTTTGGAATAATAAATTGTGTTAAAATCGGTGCAGCCGTTCAAAAGATAGTCGGAGTAATAAAAAACGGTTCTATAGCAGGTACCATTTATAAGCTGGCGTTCTAACGAAAAAATCTAAAATTTTATAGAAACTGGTCGTATTTTTTTTCGAGAAAAATGGAACTATGGGTGACGCGGCTTATATGGTTGGTATCGTAATTTTTATACCTAGGTCGAAAATAAAAAAATTGTCCGGGGATGTTTCTCTAAAAATGTTTTGTACCAAGTTTGAAGGAAATCGGCTTAACCGTTTAGGCTGCAGGTGTCGATACATCCAGGCAGACAGACATACAGACATATTTGTCGGACCTACTTTTTTTGTCTTCTCTACCATCGTAAATTGATTGTTATATCAAAACTTTTTTTTTAAGGATGCATAACTTGCCTTATATTGTAGGTACCTACCTACCTACCTACCTATAATCGCAAGTATAAAATTTCATTCATAAGCTAATAAGAATCCCGAAACCAAATTCTTGAGAATAAAATCTCGGAACGGAAATCCTAAATAAAATTTGTGCTACTATTGGATTTGTGATTTTTTCGACCTGATTTTGTCTTAAGGAATTTCAGGGATTCTGTATTTCCAGATTTTGGTGTCGGTTTTTTTTTTTGCGAATTTCGATTTTCATTATAGCCTACGAATTGAAATTTTTTTAATTCATAATTCACCAAATGGCTTATGAATTGAAATTTGAACTCATAATTTACCATTTATATCTTATTTTGAAACTGAAAGTCAAAATTAAGCTTTTGCAACTCTGCTTTCAACAATGGAGATTACAAATTATGCAATTTAGTATTCCAGATTAGTATACTTATGCACCACGAACTGTTATCTGACTTATACTCCTACTAGTAAATATTTTTGAAGAAACATATAATGTGAACTATATACATTCATTTAGAGTAAAATTCAGTGCGAATCGATTTATCTACATAATATGATATGTATATTTATTATGGTCATTGTCACTCTTTACTTTTGTAATGTTGTCCCAGTGATATTAATTTATTTTAAAAAGGTATTACTCCCTCTTTTGAAAAATATAAAAAAAAAATCCTTTGCAGTGAGTTGAAAAACGTATTCTTAAAGGACCTACATATATGCACTAAAATAGCAAAACATATACAATTTTAATATTTTCCTTTGTTTAGCGATGCATGTTAATAAGTACATATGTATGTACAGTACATTGAACATACATATGAACAAGTGAACATATAAACACCTATAACAGAATCTTGAATGATATTTGGATGCAGAGTTTGATTCTCATTTAAAAACAAATATGAAGTTCAAGTGGTATATTGTGGGGCATTTTCCCATCTCGCATATTTTGTTATTCGCAATCTTGTATTGCAATGCATTTTGTATCTACAACATCAATTATTATTGATTCAAAACATTTTTGAAAGCAAAAAAAAGAAATGACAAAACCATTTTGAAAACACAATCAGTCAATAAAACGAACATAAATCGTTTTTGTTTCTGATTGTATAGGAACACTTACCTTAACTAAGGCAAGTTATGGATTCACAAAAACAAAACTAGCTGAATCATAACGATAAAATACAAATATTGCTCCAGAACCGTTTTTTTTTAATACATAGTTTAACTGATTTTGATTAAATTTTACACACGTAGATAAATATTGCTTTTCCAAATTTACATAATTTTAATTTTTTATTTACTATTTATTTATTATTAAAAGAACATTTTTTAAGTTTGAACATTTTAGATAATATCTAATTGTATTCAAGAGAGACAATTTTGTTTGTAAGTTGCATTGAATTACAATGATTTGCAGACCCTGGGTGTGCAGTACCTTACCTACGGTTTGACCACCTAAATTCTAAAACTTAAAATATTATTTTTCGGGCTAAAAATATAAACAGTTCGAACTATTTCCTTCGTGTAAAACTAATATTCTGATCGAATGGCATTTTCGTTTGAAATATTATTTCGGAACATTTATTTGTGTACCAACATACTTACAATATCAATGTGTATACCTAACCTATACCTTTATCATTTTTATTGTGATATTTATTGAATATAAAGCATTTAGAAGTCATAACGCAAAATACTAATACATATATTTTGAAAAATATTTAATAAAAAGTCTTAACATTTTAGATATATGTATGTATGTAGATATATTAGTTGTACGTACGATAAAAATCTAACCAAGTATGTTCGACTTATAAGTGCACTTTATTTTGTTTTAGGATACTCCCCCAACCCCAACCAGCCCCTTTAAAAAAATTGAAATGCAACGATAGTTTAAACGATGAATATTTCAAGAGACTTCCGGAAAAATTGTTCGACACAAAAAACGTTATCGTATTCATATAAATTTGTGGGGGCAGTTTGTATTTGAACGTTTTAACGCGAAAAAAAACATACGTTTCGCATTGTCTGTATTTGAACACATTCGTTTTTATATTCATAGAATGTAAATATTTTTCCCGTCCATTTTGCTACGAGGGCCTCAGGAGATGTCCATTGAACACTATAAAAAAAATCAATATATTTGGAGGAAGTGTCGATTTAAAAATTGAAATTTATTTAACATGACTAATTGAAAACTATATAGAAAACTGCACATTGGGATACAAAGTACTAAATTTTTGTATATGTAATAGGTACAGTAAAAAAAATTGTTTCAAACAATTTGCAACAAAAAATATTCAGATCAATTGTTTTAAAGGGTGTTTTTAATACAAATGTAGGTATTGATCATTACTTCATAATAAAAGTTTCACCCAATTGAAAATCAAATAATGGAAAACTATAGTGCTTCGGATCTGCTTGCTTATTCATAAATGAATAATATTAGATGAAAAACATCATGAAAGCTCATCATTGATATCATCTTCTTTTTCAGCAGCCCAGATAGTTTTCTCTGAATAATGTCATAATTGTTCAACAATGAAAAATGCAATGAAAGACAGACAGTGATATCAGCATTCAGCAGCTTATTATTCTTTAATGAAAGAGAGCAAGAATATTAAGTTGTGAAATCACATGATAATTTTAAGTCGCTTGTTCATTTTAGTGTTTTTTTTATCATGATGATGATATAAATGGATTATTTGATTAGCAGGTAAGGGCAGGCATGCAAAATGAACCTCACGAAGTGAAATAAAAGTTAAAACAAAAGTGTATCGAATTAATTTTTTAAAAACTGTTTTTTTCGTTTTTATTCTCAAATTTTGTTTTTGTTTTTTACATTAAAAATGATTCTAGGTGCGTGAAATTTAAAAAAAAATTTACTTATACCATTTTGTCACCTGACCACACAATTAACAATTTTTTAGTATAGAAAGGGCTAGTTTGAGTTCTGTAAAAAACAGAACCAGAGTCGACTCCTTCTTGCTCAAGAGGAAGAAGATAATTTTGAATATTTTGAAAAAATTACTGTTTATGTGATATATAGGTAACAACAGTTAGATGTTCTTAATTAAATTTTTTGTTGAATTAATGCTGAGAATTTGTAGACGATTTGTACATTAAGGCTAAGTTTTTCAGTTTGAGATTATTCCAGGGTTAAATAAACCCCGAGTTAACTTTGATGAAAACCAGGGTTTTTATTTAGTTTTAAGGTCCGGAGTTAATTCAGCTAAACTGGTGAGTTAATTCTGAGTGAATTCGGGATATCAAACTGACTTAAAACCGGTGTTTCCATCTAACACTGGAATTATCTCGCACTGAAAAGCAGGACAACTTTAGACAGAGTCACAAAATCTTGAATACAATTAATGAAAGAAAGAAAACACGAAGCACGATAGAGACAGATGGATGGACAATGGCCCTTATCAATAACCAAACGCTAACCACGCGTTTATATAAACACGCGGTATAAATTTGTTATATAAACACGCAATTTTAATTTTAAACAATAACTAAGTGTAACACGTCTTTTACTAACCGCGGCTCTATTACTAAATCTATTACAATCGCTGTCGAAATAGGTGACTATGTTCTCATAATTTCGTATAGTCGCCTCTTTCACTCCTTAATATTAATAGGAGCCTTCAATATCGATTTGTTTGTTTTGACAGATTGGTAAAAAAGGCCATGAAATCAAACTCAAATAAATTAATTAACTTTACTTTATTACTTTAACTTGGTGTAATAAATGTGTATGTGTTTTTGCTTCACTAATCCAATTGTGTAGAAAAATACAAATCATTTTGAAAAGCAACTAGGGAAATTGCACTTGACACTCCTGCTGCTGCTGTTGCGACGGCTGCTGTGTTGTATACTTCCTACAATAAAAGTAAAATTACCCCCAGAACATGATTATGATTAGGTTGCATCCATTACCGTTCAGAAAATTATATTATTGTTGATTACCTATTATTTCACTATTTTTAATTTAACAAATTTAAAAACTTCAACAACACACAAACTGAAAACGAAAGTATTTTTTTTCCTGCTTTGTTTTGTCACAATTGACATTACAAACGCGGGGATATACTTAACCGTGAAGTTAAACGTGAGTTTCTCAACTATTAAATTTAAGGCTACGATAGCGTTAAGCTCACTACTAAATTGATTATTGGTATGCGTAATTATTTACAGTCCACTTAAATATTTAAGTCACATCTAAATTTGATTATTGGTAAGACCCAATAAAGACAAAACTTGTTTAGTGCAATATGGTCGAACACATTTTGTTATATGGGATTATCAATGAAAATGAATTTCATGAAAGTGTACTTGCGTACTTGAGCATATTCAATTGTATCGAAAAAAGTACAATTGTATCGACTTTTCCATCCGTGAGGTAGGGTAGGTATTATTCTGAAATCAATTTAGACATGTCGTGTATAGCCTCTTGTTTATTCCTGTTAAACTTTAATTCATCAAATGGTGGCTGTAAATTATTAAAAATAGTTGTTATTTTAAGTTTAACAAACACAAAAGTTATTAGATTACGTAATATTCCGTAAAAATACTAAAATGATTTCGTCTGCTAGTCAGCTCTTTTGTAATGCGAGGTGAGGACACAATCGTTTTTAAATCATCTTGTAAATTATAATGTAAATGTAAATGTAATTTCATTAATTGTATTAAGGAATTCATAAACTATAAATCACTTAATCGATTCACGTCACAACAAAAAATAAATAGCACTTGGACACTCTCAACAACGCACTTTGATTGAGATATTCGAGAACAAAAAGATTATAAGAGTATATTTAGGTAATCGAGAGAAAAAAAATTTAAAGTCCAGTTTTCCATCTTGATGAATCTGTGCATTACTTGTCATGCAGTAAATCCTCGTGTTCGGCGGGTCAGGTAGAAAATATACAATGTTTTTTCTTTCCTCTTTTGAACTGCGTGTAGAATACCTACTAAATTTATTTCACGAATTCATGAATCTGAAAACGTATTCATTATACTTGTCACCCTGAAAATCCTTGTATTCGTAGGTGCAGGTAAAGGAAAGGCAGTGTTTTTGGCTTTTTTTATTTTCTTTTTTCTAGATAAAAAGCCTTAACAAGGCAGATAACTCAGATAATTCCACGAACTCATGAATCTATGCATTATACTTGTCATCAGTCTAATCATCTTATGATTTTATATACATACATACGTAAATTGTGAACTGAAATGTAACCACTGAATTCAAATGAACTTTTGTACCAAGTAAATGAAAGGGTAAATGAAGCGATGAAAAATGCACTTCTCGTTTCTAATGAAATCATAACCTGCTATATTGCCCTAAAAAAGTATTGCATGAATTCCTTGCTCTTTTCACCAAAAAATTTCCTTGAAGAAGAAATTTCCTACTGGGTATAGGTTTTGAGGAAAAAGCCTATGAAAAACGCGATATGACATGGATAAATTTTACAGCGTATATGCAATCCGTAATACTATACCGAATGGTAACGGGTGATTTTTTAAGAGGCTTAGAACTTTAAAAAAAAAAAACACAAAAAATTCGAAAATATGAATGAAATATTTCTTTGAATCGATAGTTTGAACCTTGCAATTTAATGTTTAAAGATAATTTCATGCAAATGTTGACCGCGGCTGCGTCTCAGGTAGCCCATCCGCTGAGTCCAATTTTGGCATACTCTTTCACACATATCGGCCGGTATCTCACGAATGAATGCATGGATGTTGGCTTCCAGTGCGTCAATCGAAGCGGGCTTGTCCCTTTAGACATTAGCCTTGACATACCCCCACGAAAAATAGTCTAATGGTGTCAAATCGCACGATCTAGGCGGCCAATTGACCGGCCCGAAACGTGAAATTAACTGTTCACCAAACTCGCCTCGCAATTTCGCCATTGTTTCGCGTGCTGTGTGGCATGTGGCACCGTCTTGTTGAAACCACATATCATGCAAGTCAAGAACTTCCATTTCGGGCCAAAAAAAGTTTGTTATCATCGCTCGGTAGCGTTCACCATTGACAGTAACGCTGCGATTTGCATCATCTTTGAAGAAATATGGCCCAATAATGCCGCCGGCCCATAAACCGCACCAAACAGTGGCTTTTTCGGGATGCATTGGTAGCTGTTGCAATGCTTCTGGCTGATCTTCACTCCAAATGCGGCAATTTTGCTTATTTACGTACCCATTCAACCAAAAATGAGCCTCATCGCTGAACACAATTTGTCGATAAAAAAGCGGATCCTCGGCCAGCTTTCCAAGAGCCCATTCACCAAAAATTCGGCGTTGTGGTAGGTCGGCTGGCTTTAGTTCTTGCACCAGCTGTATCTTAAAAGGCTTTACGCCCAAATCCTTCCGCAAAATTTTCCACGTAGTGCTGTTACAAAGGCCTAACTGCTGGGAACGGCGCCGAATCGACATTTCGCGGTCTTCTGTCACACTAGCTGATACGGCCGCAATATTTTCTTCACTACGCACAGTACGTAAACGTGTTGGTGGTTTAATGTCCAACAAAGTAAATTTGGTGCAAAATTTGGTCACAATCTTCCGAATAGACTGCTCAGAAGGTCGAGAATGCCGATCATAAAATGGAAGCAGCGCGCGATGAACATTTCGAACCGAGCACGAATTTTGATAGTAAAATTCAATAATTTGCAAGCGTTGTTCATTTGTAAGACGATCCATGGTTAAATTGCAAACCAAACTGAAGCTGTTTGACAGTGACACAAGGTACTCAACACACGTCAGCTGTCAAAACCAGTGTTGCCAAAACCAAACCAGCTAAAAAATCACCCTTTATAAAGAACATCACAAGCATAAAATATGCATGTAATAAAAGGATGCCTGTATGGTGATGGTGAACAAACTACCTCCGTCGTACCTTATAAACAGGACCATTAGAAACTTAATAAAAATTAAATAAAAAGCTTAATAACAATGGAGCATATCTTAAGCTGATAACTCAATTTTTCGAGCCTTACAACCATAGTCTAGAAATAAGTTTTTAAGTTTGAATTCTCAGTGCAGCTTTGGAGCTTTGAAAAATTGTTCAATTTAGTTCCGTTCCTAAATAAATGTACACAATGTGTGCCAAAGAAAGTTTAACGACAAGCTTTACAAGTTGACTTAGATTTAACCCAGTAAGGTTCATCCCAGACTATATAAACTAAAAAAAGAAGAAGATTACTATTGATCTGTTAATAAAATTATAATACCTAAGCCAGACATTTTTAATGAAAAGTTATTGGATAAATGGCAACACGCCACTTAATTGTTTCGAAAACATTAAGGACTCTCGTCTTTTTCATAATAAATCTTTCAGTGTGTGTGGTTTTGTGGTATTAAAGTTCAACTCTTAATATAAGCAATAATTTAGTTTATAATAGTTATTTAAATTTATCGACAAATTAAAAAATGTATAAAGTTTTAAATTTGAAACAAAGTTTATTTTCTTATCTTATCTTAACGAAAATTTACTAGCCGCATCCCTCATGCTCACCGCAAACAGAAAATTAATTTCCCAAAATCATATAAAGTGAAAAAAACACTGCATTTTTTTTCAAACTTCATTTTTGTTTTATTTCATTTTCTTTCGAATTGAAAAACATTCCCATGAAAATTATTAAAGCTTCAAAAAAAAATCTAATAAAAAGAAAAAAAAAAAAAATTGAAAATTCAGCGCCAGCCAAAGCTAATAACTGGATAATATGCAATTAATGAAAAACGCTTTAACCTCTTTATGGTTAAAAAAAAAAGCATTTCTTCATAACAATTTTTTTTTTTTTCACCCATTAAGTTTTGAAAATCTACTAGGTACCGCATATTTATGGAAAAATTTTCTGCTTTACTGCAACTGCTTTTCACTAAATACACAGAATCGCGACTATAGCCACCGTTTGCCCAAAGCAATCTACACTGTAATTTTGGTGCTCAGTAACTTTTTGAGTCCTATCATGAAAACCCCCTCCCCGCCCCCCACTTCAGCTGAACTAAATTGTGCGCTATGCAAACAAAACTTCCGTTTCCGCCTGCATATTATTTCTAACTTCGTTTGTTTATTCGTATACGTTCGCAATGGAGCAAGGAGCATGGAAGCGCTCTCCAAAAGTTGTCTATCGCTTGCACTATAAAGATAACCTTGACTTCAGTCCCTGATGATGAGGAAAAAGAAAATATATAAGATTTTAGCAAACCAAACCACCACCGCACACGACCGCGAAGAACGTCATCATACAAAGGATATGGTTGTGTCGTTGGTTATTGCTCTTAAATTTATTTGAGAGCATTCAACTGGAAATAATTAGGTGAAAATATGCATACAAAAGTGTTTACATGACTCAGGAATGCTTTCAGTAAGAAAATTATGAAATCACTGACAACATCACTGATATGGAAAACACTTGAAATGAAAACAAAATTCAATCAAGATAAATAATAAATATTCAAATGTATAACAACTTAACGGGAAATATTTTCACATGCTAAGAATTATTAGCATTTTTTTTTTTTTGTGAAATTATTTTCCACATAGGTTGAGAAATACTTTCATCTTTCTGTAAATAAAGGGTATTACTTTATTTGTGAACACTTTGAATGCGTTCACAAATAAAATAATTATTGTAAATATGAACTAACTTTACACAAATTTCAGAGGAAATTGTTTCTCACCTAGTGTGGGAAATAATATTACCTAAGAAAAAATTTAATTATTTACCACAACAGATAACCACATGAAGTCTTTTCCTATGTGAAGTTATTTCCCATGAAGTTGTTGGTGAAGAAAAATAACTTTTTTAAAAAAGTTTCACTACTACCGGTAAATAATTTCATCACTTTGACTAAAATGAACATAACATAAAATTTCGTGTTTTCTCACCTATAGCATACAAATATACAGATGTCTCATGCCCATGCAAATATATGTTCCTAGATTTTTTTCCCATCAGGTGCTCATGCTGCAATATTTTCAAGCATGAGCACTCGATTGAGATAAAAAACTAGGGACATTTTTTTGTATGTGCATATGAGAAATCTGTATATTTTTTACCTGGGCCTGTAGTATATATGTATACAGAGCAACAAAAAATTGCACAAACGCTGATCAAATCTACCAAGGTAAGGTTCGATTCAAAGTGAAAAATAACTTCACCAACAAAAGTGAAATAACTTCCCCACAAAAAAGTGGGGGATTTATTTTCCACTAGTGGTGAAGTTATTTCGTGGTGAAGTTATTTACCTGTACTTCATCTTAAACTTTTCACCTACAGTGTTTATTTTCACATCACATAGATGTGAAATTATTTCCGACAAAAAGTAAACAAATTTTTTACTTTCTTATATAGAAAATGATTTCACATGAAAAATAATTTAGTACCAGAGGTGAAGTTATTTCTCATTTAAAATTATTTCGGTTCCGGTGCCAGCGAATGTGAGCTAATTTCACTCGCTCTAATCGCAAAGTTTTCTAAGATTATTAGAAAGTACGCATATTAAAAATATAGTAAATGTTGTTGTTCCAGTGAACAAAATTTACTCACGCGAACTTAGTGAATTTTAGGGAGTAAAATGTTTGTTAGTTTATTCGCTTACTTTCGCTAAGTTCGCGAGTGTAAAATTTGTTTAAACCACAGCGTTAAGTATCTAAAAATGTTATATTTGTAAATCATATCTTTATATAATAGGTTTCTTACAAATCTAAAAGCTTTTTATAAATTTCAAAGAAAATTTCATGAACACAATACTTGCCATTTATGATAAAAAAAAATTGTTTCCTCAGGACAATAATACAGATGGTGATGTGATGGCAGGTCTCTACGTATTCAATTATTCACCCCAATGTCACTTGTTTGGTCCTTTCATTCTTTTAACGTTGTTCACTTATTTGTATCACAAAATTGTGCCAATTTGTTATCTAAATATTGTACGAATCTTAAAGCCTAGGGCAAAATATTAAAGAGACATAATTCAGTTTTTTTTTTCGGAAATTGGATTGTGGACAAATTTGATCATACTTATAGAATAAGAGGTGTTAATGGCAATGCTATCTATTTTAAGATATTATCTTGTATTTTAAAAGAAAGATATCATACCAAACTACTGGTAACTTGAAAGTGGATAGGTACAGGATATTAGGTTTACCTGCGAAATCGGATATCTCTTTATATATAAAATTCCGATGAACATGTGTTCGTAATTCTCCTACTCCTGAACGGTTCCACCGATTTTGATGAAATTTGTTTCATATACCTATGTATATAGTTATCTTAGCTATAATTGGACTAAGTAGGTGGCGGTGTTGTGGAGATCCAGAGCTGTTTTGTTTTCCTTACAAACAAAAGTATGTGTGTGTTTGAAATTCTTCTTCTCCTAAACGGTTCTGCCAATTTCGATTTACTTTGTTTTTCATACTCATGAAGTTATCTGGATGTTTTTTTTAGCTAAAGTTGACCTCAATAGGTGATGGTGTTCTTGCGATGCAGACTATTTTTGTATCTTTATACATATACAAAAGTACATGTATGCGTTTATGTTTGTAATATTTTCTTAATAAACGGTTCCACCAATTTTGATAAAATTTGTTGTCTATACTCATGGGGTTATCTGCATAGTTCTTAGCTAGAGTTGTACCCGGTAGATGGCGTTGTTAAGGTTATGTGGATGGTTGGTAACGAAAATTGAATGCGGAAGGTAACGGTATGATATAAAAAGTTTTTTCTTTTATTTTCCAACTAACTGTTATTATATGTATTTATGGGTCTGTTTTAAGTAATTGTTGATTTTTTTTTAGATGTTGACTTATTAAATAGGTAGGTTATTAGCGTTTTTCCTGTAGTTTTTAAATTTATATTTCGTAAATGTGAATGAATAAAGAAACAAACCACAACTAGCAATCGCACAAATCTTGGGCAGTGGTACGTAGAATAGACCAATACTCATCCATCAAGACGAAATGTTTATATCCAAAAAGAGGAGAGAAAGAAACAATGTCCGCCGGGACTGTGTATTGTGTTTTTTTTAAGTGAAACTTCTTCAGTGGGGCCAAAAAAAATTAAGGAAATTTGTCGGTCAACCTTCTTTAGCAGTTAGTGATATCCAATGCAAAGCTGGGGCAGTTCACTTACTATATATATATTATAATTGAAAAGAAAGTGTTGACAAAATTTGGATCAGCGATATGGTGGAGATATTTACGAAAATAATAATTCCTGTATATAATTTTTATATCACCAAAAACATTTTCTCTATCTAAATCAGGACATACTGACAGTATTTAATAAAAATGGGAAAATACAGAACAACGTCTGCTTGGTCAACTAGTAATGTACATAATTGTATATTGAATTTTGCATATAATAAGGCCCATATCAGCCCATATCACTGATCCGAGTCAGATTTAATCTACCACTTACAGAATGCCATTACAAATTTGAATCAGTCCCTGATGAGAATGCACCCTGCTCAAATAGTTTGTTTGCAATTATATTGCATTTTTTAGTAAAAAAAAATAAAATAAAAATAGAAATATTTTAAATTAAATCTGAATTTAATACAACCTATAATTTCACGTATTGTGCGACATGAAGAAAGGGACTTTATATGGCATCATTCATTAAAGACTGCTTCTATTTTTTTCTATATTTTTATTACATATTTCCAATTAAGCTGAACACAGCAGTTTTTTTTTTTTTTTTGTAGAAAGTCTTTGTTATATACATATAACAATGACTTGTATAAGGTACCTGTAATATTTTCTTTTTTAAATTGCGTAGGTATCTTACCATCATTATATTATGACGTATCTCATCGATAAATATATTTTTCTTAGTAATAATTTCTTTGTTCCACCCTGCGGGATAAGCTCTATTTGAAGTTCAGTTTGAGTCAGTTGATGATTATTTTTTCTGGGACTTATTGATTTTCTCCCGCAGACATTTAGTTTAAAAGCACTTACACTCCAGATAAAAAGAGCAAGATGGAGCAACGAGTATAACTATACTAAGATCCATTTGACTTTTCTATACTCGAACATGAAAAACTTTCTATGTCCTTAGTATCCTTGGGGATTTTTCTTAGAAAAATGTTGGCTAAAAGAAAATAAGAGCAAGTAGGTGTACATATATATGTAATATAAGACAGGAGAATGACATGTGTTTTGAGGAAAAATATTTGAGTCATGCTTGTCCTCGTATAAATATTATAAAGATATAGATACCTGTACACATTTTTATACACAATATTACAATACATTATGTATCTTAATGCATGCATTGCATATATATATTAAACACATTTTTCATCATGTGAAAGAAGGAAGAGTATTTGTGATTGCATGGCAATTCTGTCAGTTACAGGACTGCAGAGAAAATAAAAATATATTGAATTGCAAAAGAAAATCATAACAAAGGGTATAAATTCATTGTTGGAAATGTCAATTGATGCTGCAGAATAAATGAAAAGTAGGTACGCAAAAATGTTCTATTTCCCACGATGATTTCTATATCAATATCTGTTTACATAAGTTTATAACATATTTCAATACAATTATAAATTTGTTCATATTAACTACGTTTTTGTTTGTATCTTTTTACTCTAAGTTATCCCCTATATATCTCGCAGATTTGTATGGTTTTTCATTTGCAATTTTTTACTTCGCAATTATCATTTCTCAATATTTTGCGTTCCATTTTATCATTTCGAACTTCATTGTTCTGATATATTTATTTAATAGGTTATCATCATATTCCTTTGTAATTGTTTCGCAAACATTTTATTTCACATTTTTCACTACGCAATTTTATTTGGAATTTATTTTTTTTACAATTTTGTATTACTTTGCATTTATTTATTTTGCTTATCGATTTAATTCGATTTTCGATCTTTTACATGAATGTCAATTAACTTCATGTAGTCTGCCCCTGGTTTTCGCATCTATTTTGACTTGCGATTATAAAAGGCAAGTTATGAATTCGTGCAAAAAAAAGTGTTGAGATAAAAATCAAACATGATATTACGATGATAGCAAAGTCGAAAAAAGTGGGTCTGGCTGTGTGTCTGTCTGTCAGTCTGTCTGTTATTCGCAACTGAAGCCTAAACAGTTGGCGGATATCCTTTAAATTCGGAATGTAGGAATTTTATGGTAACCGAGTGGTGTTTTTGGAATTTTTTTTCTAGGCCCAAAAAAAACGGTACCTGCCATGTAACATTAAGGAAAAAGCTTCTTTTTTTTTTTGAAAACGCCTCTAACAATTTTGATAAAATTTAATATGAGTACGATACAGCATTAAAGGCCTTTCAGACAGTTGAAACCGTTGTTCTTAAAAATCAGTTTTAACGGTTTTCCTGTCATATAACGTTTTTTTTTATATTTTTACTCTCTCGTTAACGACTCAACGGATATTAACCAAATCATATGTTTCGATAGCCGAAAGATATTGGCGTACTTATTTTTTCATAGTTTTTCTAAAAAAATGTGTTATATTAATTAAACAATTTTTTTTTCAAAATTTAATATTTTGAAAACCAATTGATGATTTTATTTTCGATTGGAATTTATTAATTTTTTTTAAATTTACATATTCAAAAATTTTCATAAAAATATTTTTTAAAATCTGGTCGTTAAATTTTCGTAAAAAAAAAACTTTTAAATATATTGTATTATTTAATAATTACTCACATACCATAATTTTCTGGCAAAACTCTGGTTTGTTTTAAGTTATTTTTCAAAGTAATTTATTTTTATTTATTTATTTTGTAATTATTGCGTTTTAAATTAATTAAAAGAATTTAAAAAAATTATTTCTTACACAAAAATTGAAAGACTACAACCCGCTAGAGAAGTACGCGCTACCCATAACCCATTTATGCCTTTTTACTGTTAAGTCCTAGCTTACCTGGCACAAGAGCAGGTTTGTCCGACCCAGTCGTGAATTTTATTTTATATTATTTTCTCCATCATCTCTTTTGGTGACTAAAGTGAACTTTAAAACATTGGCGCAAAATTATAGTCAATATAACACGGTCCTAAAAATAATTTAATACTTTGTTAACGTTTTCTCAACTTAAAGACCGGTAAAGCTAACTCTTTAATGAAACATACTTTTAAACCAGGGAATCTCCATTTTATCTTTTTAGATCCGAGTCTAATTTTTTGACAGAAAAACTACCCACTCTCTCGAAAGAGAAAGAAACTACACACAAACACTGTTTTATTCCAAAAACAAAATATCTCACTGGAAGACATTACTGGAAAGTCCATAAATTGTTTATAATATGATACAAACTTATCACCTGGGGATAATGTTAAGTTAATTTTTGCTAAAGTTAACTTAACTGATTTAAAACGAGGCGACTATAATTTTGCGCCATTATGTTTTTTTTCACTATGTAAGTACTAAGGCCCGAAAAAAAAACATTAAAATTATCTTCATTTGCGGTTTTCATGTATTTAAATAGAACATTTATTTTTTCTTAGCTTATAACAATAGTAACGTTTGCAAATAATTTGCGAAAATTTGCTATTTAAATGAACGTCAATATAAAAAAAAATTAAAATTAATGATTACAGCAAAACGAGTTTTTACAAAGCAACCTGTTGCATTATAATAAATTGCGAAAAAATCTGTTGAGTAACAATCGATTTGCGAGTTTATTCAAAAGATAACATATGTCCTGATTTGATTTAAAGAGCAGGGAACAGATTCTACAAACCACATTTTTTGTTAAAATCGAGAACTACAATCAGCATACAAACAGGAATCCTTCCCTGTTCATTTGAGCACTTACAGTACCTCTGTCGAAATGGTTAAAATGACAGAGGTATACGTACAAATGTCGTTAAACAATGTTGTTCTGATTCGAATGCCGCCGCATAACCGCTTTTTGCGGTCGTAGAGCTCGTTTGATGAGAGGAGGATCTTGCAGAAGCGTACGATTTACATAAACTTTTATAGACCTAAACCTAGCTCATGGTTATTTCGAATTAAATATTTATAGAGCGTCTGTTGTTTGAACGGTCTATGCTTATGAACTTGAAGAGGAGGCTAATGTACTAGACTTATTGAAACAAAATTGCGATTTAAATACACTGAAATCAGGATTTTAAGACTACGGAGCATCATTATATTAAAATGGAATCAGCATTGTTTGGATATTTCGAAGTTCAAAGATGGTTCGGTGTCTGGATGTCTCTGATGTAATAAAAGGAATTTTCACCCAGAAACAAATCTTATATTCTTAATATTTTTCATGAAGAACAAATCAAGCACAGACTATATACTGAAGAAATCAGATGGTACAAGTTTTTATTAGCATTTTGGTAGAATCACCAACTATTTGTGTTCCTAAAAATTTCTTTCTTCTTCTTTTCCTTTCCGACAACGGTATGAGCTCGAATCGAATGTGGTATGTGGATCACCATAACCATTTCATCTACAGATCTTTTTGTTGGATTTTTCGAGCTAACCTCATGCAAACTTAACAATCCTCCCGGTTACGAATTCTTCCATGTTTTGTTTCTTCTAAAAGTTCTTTCTCAGTAGCTTTATATTTTAGTTTAAATAATTTATAACCATTAAAAAACAACGAGCAAGCATGAAGGTGCCTGCATTCCGGAGTAGAAAATATAATTCCGTATATTTCTTGGCCACTGACACTTTTGTGCAAGGCTTTACAGTTTGTAGCTTTTTGTTACTTTTGATATTTATAATTCCGTTTGCGTTTCCGAAAGCGGTTTTTCTTCAGGATTTTTTTTTAATAAAAACTCTTGTCTCATTAAAGTAAATATTTCTACTAATGCTAGGTGACATTATATTTATTTTTTTCTCATTTCATTGTGGTCGTGTTTTATTACGCCAAAGAGAAATCTAAACACAAGGAATGAAATTCAACTGCAAGCGCATATAAAAAGGGCGACTTTGGCCCTGAAATTTTAATGGCTCCAAGGTAAATTAAATTTTTGTTATTTTTTTTCCTATCTCGTGAGCAACATTTTGCGTATCCTTTAGATACAATACTTGTACCTCTCTATAGCATTGTACCCAAGTGGCAGGTTTTGATTCACATGATGTGTATATGGAACTCCCAACATACAACATCTGACATATACACACAAGTATAACATTGAAATTGCCAACTGACCTGTAAATGGTTACGAAAATTTCCCACACTTGGTTCGCCTTCTCTCTAATGGGAATTCTCTGGTAATGTCAAGCTGATTCCTAAAGCACACAGCCTTCATATATAGTCCTCGAGATATAATATAATGTATAGATACTCTTTGTAGCGAACGAACTAAACAGCTGAAACTGAATAATTTTGCAAAACATGGAAGCTATATAGGATGAGAATATTGTGCTCAGAATAGTCACACACACGTGGTCATCTTCAGAGGATAACAATAAATAATGCTTATTAAAATGATAATGAAAGCAGCCATTCAACAAATGTGCTCGACTCCTGGATAAGCTAGTTCAAGGAAAATAGATGCGGTGTTACCTATACATATAGTGGTGGTGTTGGAAACAGCGGATGTGTTCACCAATGACAAAGATTTCATCACGCGGAGGCCTTCAGTATGAGGCTGTATATTTATATATAAAGTTTGAAAGTGGTAAGGGACATAATAGTCGGAGTGGGAGTGCTCTACTTTTAATCATGATAAAAGCCTTAAAGTGTTAAATACCATATAAATAATTCAACATATTTAGTTTGTATATCTAAGGCAGGTAGGGAAGTCCTTTCCTGCTATTTTATACATATATTCGTATCTAACAATTGAAATCAATCGGTGGGTGTGAAATTGTCCTCGGATGTGACGAAAGGAAGGGATGTTGCGCTGCTGTGCCTCGACACTTTCGTTATAATTAATACGACAATGATTTTTGTCTGTCTTTCTGCACCGTGATCCATCGATTTCTTCCGCAGGTGACTGATATGCAAACAAGTAATAACAACGGATACATCCATCTAGGATATTGTTTACTGTTTTTCCCATCTTTTCATATACATAACATATGGTTAGAATAAAGTTAGAGAGAACGATTTTCATCAGCAGGATGAACATTTTCCACACCGTCAGCATATCACGTCATCGTTTTTCCTTTTCGTTCTATATGCCGAGATGATTCAATGTAGGTACACCTATAAGGCAAGTGATGGTAAGAGTAGAGTGTATGTGGTAAGCTATAACACATGTATGTTATATAACATAAACACCAACGCAACGAAGCAACTAAACAAAGTAATGTTGTGTTTTGAAAAAAAGAAATAATTTTCAACATTGAGCGGATTGGGCAAAATTTTTCAAACATTAAATAAGCTGAATTAGCAAAGTGATTTCGATATTTGTAAAGTCACATTCATAGCCTTTTATATTAAAAAAAAACTTTAAACTTATAACATTTAATATTAAGAAGCAGGTAATTAAATTAAAAATATGTATTCTTGATTGTTAAAAAGCACACTTTTATTTGACTAACAATAAGACCTTAAACGATTAATTCCGAAAATTTTGTACATCTGTACGTCAGGATAAAAGCACGTTAATTCTAAACAGCTAGAGCCAATATTCTTCAAGCTTTACAAATCAGGGTTTCGAGATTATATAAAATTATATAAATAATATAAAGTGCACGTTGGAGTCGCACGAACTTTTCTTTTGTGGCAAATTGCCGTTCTTGAGCTATCTTCGTGAACGGATTAATCGATCCAAAAAATTCAAAATTCAACCCTCTTTTAACATCCATTCGAACAGAGATACCTTTGTGTTATCGTGCAGTGTTTTTGTTGATCAATTTTGTGTTTTTTATGTGGGGAAAATCTTAAAATGCAGTTACAAAAATGAAGGTAAGCTGTTGTCTTTAAAGAATTTATTTGCGTAGATTCTCGTGCCGGTTGGTCGGTTGATATTTCGTGTATATTTTGTTTTATTTGCGTAGATTTTTAAAGCGCGCGGGCGGTCGTTATTGATGTTTCGTGTACCTATTTTTGTTTTGAAATTAATGTGAAGTGAAGTGTTGTAAATATTACTTTTTTTAAAAACGTAAATTTTTTGAGAAGTTTGCGACTGCTGTGCTCCTTCATCTAATTTATAATGGATTCAAAAACATCGAAAGACTTAAGCGCCGAAAAAAAAAGAAATTGTAGAAGCGACAAAAAAGATAGCAGGCATTTTTTCGGTGTCTATGCGAACAGTCTACAGACTTCTCAGCGAAAATGATACCAAAGGCCACAACTCACCACCAAAAAAGAAAAACCAATCTGGACCCAGAAGGAAAATAGATGATTTTGATAAGTGCGCCATCAGACAAATCGTGCATCAGTTTTTTTCAAATAATGAACTTCCAACGCTTGATAAAATACTGCATGAGGTAAGACTCAATGCAAATATCACAAAAATAAGCAGATCTTACCTGCATACGATTTTAAGAAAAACTCTATTGTTTAAATTTGCCCAACGTCAGCGAAAGAGTATTCTTTTAGAAAGAAGTGACATCATCAGATGGCGAAGGAAATATTTACGCGAAATTAAAAAAACTGAGAGAAGAAAACAAAAAAATCTATTTTACTGATGAGACTATACCCTTCAAAAACGCGCCTACTATCTTACCTCTTGGTGGTGTGGAAAAAGATAAATTTCATTTCATTTTTATAAATAAAAATTAAGAAAATAATTTTAATTAAAAAAGAAGAAAGGTAACCCTACATCATATTTTTTCAGTTTTTTCCAATTTAAAATGCTTACTACGGCAACCCTGTTAGAGCTTTTGAATACTAAAAAAGAAGTGATAACCTTATGATAACCTTATGGAAAGCAAAGAAGTGCGAATGAGAGACAAACATCCCTATCTTCCCTGTACTGCCAATTTTTAGTGGACAGACTATACCAAGTTCTGATTATGGTTATCAGAGTCAGCACATTGATGAAATCATTTCATTCCTATAGCTATAAAATAGATCTGGCTTCATCACTCCACTCCTTTTATGTTTCTTTGTCCCGTTGGTGACGTCCCTTCATTTGCAGTTCTTTGCAGTGATTTCGTTTTCTTCTTTGCAAAGAATTCCACATGTTACGAAGCTTTATTTTTTACTGTAAAAAATATTGTTGCGGATAAAGATAAATTTTAAATAATTGTTTATATCTATGCATTTGTATCTGCAGGCTGCATTTAAAACAATTAAAGTGAGATCATTATTGTATAGTTCATTTACATAGATGGTATTAAAGATTTTAATGTTTCCCATTTGAATGTAATACAAAAACAATGCAGACAGAAACAATACAAAATACAAAAGTCGCTACATAAATATAGGTAAAGTGGCTTAAGCAACAAAAGAATTCTTTTCAAACTATAACGCATATATATGCGTTCAATGAAAAAGAAGACTTACATACATGCATACATTTACTGTGTTTTGTAATATTTTTATACTTGATCATCGCCTAAGTGTGTAACTTTATGATATGGCGTTGCCTTTTTATTCAAACAATTGGTTCATTTTTAACGATGCATTATTTTTGAATGAATACGCACAAAAGATTTTTCTTTTATATTCAGGCAGTCATCCTTGTAATTTACTAATAGCGTCGAAAGCGAATCTATATTATTGCATTGTTTCAAGGAAATCGATTGTGATTTGTGTTTTTTTTTATGACGATGAAAGCTTTGGTATTTATATATCTATACGTACGTATATATATAATTAAAATTTTCAAAATGATACTGTGTTCCCAAGAATTTAAAACGATAGTTTATTGATAATTAAAAAGACTCAAAATGTTTCCAGTTTTTTTTTTATTGCTCGTCAGAGCTGTCATTTCATTTCTCAAGTTAGCAGTACCTCACAAGAAAAAAAGCAGTATGTAATAGTACGCAGGTAAAATAAATTTTTTGTTACAGTTGAAGTTTTATATGTGAGCAATTCGGAAGGCTCCATTTTTCTCAAAACTGATTAATGCTATGTTAAAACATTTCATGACACTTTATGTAAAAGTTTTCCCAAAAAGTTCACAATTTCCAAGAAATTTGCAAAAAACTGAATTTCGACCCCTTCCCGTCCCTCTCTAAAGAAACCATGGGTACTTTTAAGGATTTGCTCAAGACATCAAAACAAAGCAAGTCTAAAGCAAAATCCATATCTTTGTCGGATTTTTTTTTTTTGTTGATATTTCCTGGGCTGCAACGCAACGTTAGGAAATAAAGAGCTTTTCTTGGGTTTAGTTTATTATTTTGTCATTAAAATCATATCTTTTCACTGCCCGGAAAAGAATATTGAAAGTAAAACAACTAATTGTAATGTAAATAACATGCCTTTGTCAATATTTTGGATTAAGGGTAAATGAAGATATTGTCGCAAAATTATAGTCCATTTAACTTGAAACTAAAAGCAATATTTG
Organism: Baccha elongata; assembly: GCA_951217065.1. NCBI lineage: Eukaryota > Metazoa > Arthropoda > Insecta > Diptera > Syrphidae > Baccha > Baccha elongata. The sequence goes on along the minus strand of OX578272.1, from coordinate 101,525,889 downwards.
ATGTGAAACTTGGTTAAAAATACATTTTTCCGAATTATAAAAGGCATTTTCTTAATGAAGTTGTCTAAAAACAGCAAACCTTCGCATTATATTTCAACCCTAGATGGGAGGCCGACATGCCCTCAGCCATCCAGTACCATGTCCAGATAGGCACTAAGCGAAGCCAGACATAGCGGAGCTAACTGGCTGGGACACGAACGGTCTTTCTCAGCTAGGAATCCGAGGATCTCTCCTTCCGTCTTGGGCCGGATGTCATTAAAGGGACATACTCCCAATATCACACCCTATAGTAAACACGATTACCCAATCTAAACCCATATACTTAATAGGTCTCATGAGTTGTTGGCATCAAAACGGCGCACCTAGCGCTAATTGGGTTTATTCTAGTTTTTGAATAAACAGCCATTCTTATCACCTATACCTACCTACCTAAGATTACTCTTAACCAATTATACTAAAATTCGTTCTCGACAAGTTTATGGACACGCTGGTAAGCTATCCTCTTAAAAAATATCTTGCATAGTACTACTTTCGTATCGGCTTTTATTTATTTATTTATTTATTTCATCTATCTACGATTTAATAAATCAACAGATTTTAACAATTTAAAAATAAAAAAAATAAAAAATTAACATAAATGAAAAATTACAGAATATACAACATATAATTCAAGTATTAGTTTTAAACATAGAAAATATCAGGTATGATGACTAATAATTTCGAAACCTAGTGGAACCAATATTTAACCTTTTAGATTTGGTATATAATTCTTTTTTTTTTTAAAGCAGTATTTTTGGCTATGTTAGCAGTGTGGCAGTACGGAGTTTCAAAAAGCAGTACAAATACTTCAGTTGCAGTACTTCGACAGCCCTGTTGTGCCTACCTATATACCTACCTACTTAGTTAAAAAAAAGCAAAACAATTTATTGCAACAATTATAGATTAGATTTTTGTTATAGTTGCTGCCCATTGCATATAAATGTTGTACTAAGGTATTTTAATGGATATATTTATCACAGAGTAATGTTGTGAGGTTCACGTTGGGTGCCATTTTGAAAAATGTTTTGTCACGACACGAAGGACGACAAAAATTATTAAACGCTTTTCCATAGAAGCAAAACAAAACATCTGTATTGAATGCTTCTTGCACAATTTGTTTGTAAATATTTTAAATCAAATACCTGAAGATAATTTTAGGACTTATCTTTCCCTTAAAGAGAAGATTAAATAAAAACTCCTAATAAAGAAAATAAATTTTAATATTACAAGGAAAACAAAAAGATACATTTTAATATCAGAAATTGTTCTCAAAAGCAAAATATTTCCTTAAACAAGCTTTTCGAAAACATCGTACAATAGTGTTGTTAAATTTCGACATCTTCCTTTAGAATTCTCTAAGGTATCTTAAGTTCGCAAATCACTCCCATCTGATTATATAATCTATAGATATGTATATTATAGTGTCCTTTTTCATTTCCACAAAATAAAATAATATAAAATAAAATAAAATATCTTTTTTCTGCACACAAGAGCTGAGACAGTTAAAGAAATAACTCTACTTAAACCATAATTCATAGACCATAAAAAGAGGATGAGAAGCCTTATACTGCTAACAGATATTTTATAGTCTTATTTTCGTTTCAACCTGTATCCTGCATAATCCGAATCCCTTGCAGGCACTTTGATTAGTGTGTTTGTGATCCACTTCAGGGGTATCAACAGATTTTATGATATTCGACTCTTGGAACTTTCCTGTGTGTAGGTAAATAATATATATCTATATCATATACACATATCTATTAAATAGAGAACTTTTCATTTTCATTTTCACTCATCACCATTTCCAGCTGAGTTTCAGTGAAGATTGAAGACTGAATGAATTATTGTGAATATACAAAAGCCTTGTTGTTGGTGCTTCAACGATTGAAGGATGGCAATAAAATGTTGAATCAAAAGTAAATACTTTGTGGACATGGTATGTAGATAGAAAATAGAAGCTCGACAAAATGAAAGGCAAACTTTTTTCTCCATAAAAGTCATTACAGAATACAGACGTATCTATGTAGGTACATACTTTTTTTTTTTTTAAATCTATGACTTTTTTTTTTACTTATTTACATTTGGATTTGTTTCAATGCCAACAAAATGATGATGTGAAAGTATATTTCACATTCTGTATCTGAGGTTTCACTGTCTTTATTTTTTTTTTATTGAAGCTCTTCATGCGGGTTTCTGCTTTTTATCTGTACGTTAGAAAAAAAAAATGGAGGCAATTTTATGAGGTAACAAGAGGAAATATGATGTGCGTTTCCGCTGAGGATTATTGTCGTTGAGTTTGACTTTTTTTACTTCCCGCCTGTGTCTTTGGGGGTAAATTCAGTGTTTGGCTTCAATATAGTATAATTTTTTTTTTTTATTTCAAACGAAGATGTCTGAATACAAACAGATGGATGAATAAAGTAGGATGTAAGGGAGGAGATTGAATAAAAATTCATATATATATAGGTGTATATTTTTTATTGTAACTTGGTTCAACTTTCAAATGGCTTTGATGTTGTGTTTTTGAAGGGATTTACCTTTTATTTACATCCCATGATAAAGGTGATGAAATTTTTACACAGTTGGAAAAGTTTCTAAGTGTTTGCACGATTGAACTTAAATTTAATACAATCGTTTTGTGGTAAGCTGAATTTTCTTGTGCAGGTTATGTTAATACAATATTTATACTCTGATTTTTTTTACAATAAGAGAGATTATGAAACAAACTTTTACACAGAAAATACTTATAATGAATCTTTTAGTTGAATAGGTTGTTTTATTTAAAATAAAGACCTCTTACAAAAGGTATTAAATATGTTTTTCGTTTGTTATTGGATAATGAATTAGAGGCATATGCGATGTTGTAGATATATTATTATGAAATGAACAGAGTCTAAAAACAATAAATATAGTAGACTTGAGTAAGGAAAACAAAGAACTTTTTTAATTTCTTTAATGTTATACCTGGTGCGTTATTCACGGATAGTGGAAACAATGCAAGGTTCAACTTTTTGGCGACAGCGACAACTTTTTTTTTTTTCTTTTGAAAACATTTGGCTTTTTTCTATATACCTAATACTATACTCAATAATGCGGAATTAGGAGTTTCAAGTTAGAGCTCGTTGATGAACATCTAAAACAGAGTTGAAACCAAAACGGAACCTTGGGTCAACACCATAATCGAAAAAATAGGATCGCAAACGCAGATTTAAGAGTTTCGCGATGGAAAACATACCCAGAGTCTTGCAAACAATATAACCAAGCTGGCATTAAGACCGGAATAAGTAGGGCTCGCTGAAACAGCGCGAACCTATTTACCATAATTCAAGAAATAGATCTAAGTATTTAAGCAGCATTTTCGATAGCTGTGGGATGTTCGAATTCCACTTCGGAGAGCGAGTAATGGTACAAGAAAACAATAACTCACTTTCAGTCAATGAATAGCCCATTTCTTATGCTCAGTATATAGATGTATGTTTCTTTAGCTCAAAAAAAGTGAAAGTATCAGAAGAAATCTTTATGAATTCGAAGATGATGTTTCGGTAGATGCATGCATCAAATTATAATTTAAGTTTGGGTAAAAGGGTATGTGTGCCCGAAGGCTGTACTACTGCAGTTTCATTAGCCATATCTTCAAAAAAAAGCGATGAACTACCGAGTAATGTCCGTGCTGAGTATAACATATAAGACACTATCCGAAATTTTGTGTGAACATCCAGTGTTTCTTCCAGATTGATTAGGCTGAAGGTACTGATAAATCAATGCAACACTTTTTGCGACATCGCCATCCGCGTAATATTTATAATGTTTGATTGTTAGCCCAATTTTGCTTTTGTACGAATTGCATGACTTGCCTTTTAGATATAGTATATATTTGGCATGCATGAGCCTCTCACGCGGATGAGTAAGTTATATAACTTGAACAATTGTGTGTTGGATTTTAATTTAAATAAAAGTAATTTAAAAACTATTTTCAGAACCAGTGCTCCACGATCCTAAATGTTTCTGTGTCATTTTGTTTAATTTTGACTTTATATGTTTTCATGTTTTTATGTGCATGTGTTTTTGTTTTTGTTGCATTGTGCTTACTAACAACTAACACCTGCACTAAGTGATGAGCCAGTGGGACACATTATATGTGTTGGCAAATCTTCTTTCATCTGCTGATGCTTGCTTTAAGCTCCATTTGAATAAGATCTGATAGTGTAAAAAAAAAAAAAAAAAAAAAAAAAAAATAGTATACTTATAAGCGTAAGTAAAAATAATATCAAAGAAGGAGCCCTGGGATTTTTCTAAAAGAAATTTGTTCCAAGTTTGAAGATAATCTGCCCGAATGTTAATAAGGCTGTAGGTTAACATTTTAGGTCGTTTTTCCCAAAACTGATGATTGTACAATATAAAGTGTTTAATTTTTTTAATAAAAAATTACATAAGCTACAGTTTGTACATAATTTTTTTTTTGTTCAAAGTTCACAAGTTTTTAACAAATTTGCATAAAACCGGATTTCCAACCATTTTGCACCTTCCTAAACGACAACCAATAAAAGTGTTTTCCAATCGAAACTCCCATGGTTTGAGGCGATTAGAAAAAAACCCCAGTTCATATGACTAATTCATAGTGTATGCAAGAGCTCTTGGCTTGAAATAAAGTCTTTTCAGATAATTTATAAAAAAAAATTTCTTGTAATTTTTTTTTTACTATTTGATGTTTTTTTTTTTTTTGTAGATAGATAGATAGATATATTTTATTGTTTTCATTTTAAATTAATTAACAATAAGTTAAATACAATTTTTTTTTAAGACATGACTTAAAGCCGTCTGCCCGAGTTTGACGAAGTTAACAGGGGTATTTAAAAAGATTCTTTAACTATTGCTCTTCTATATTTTGACGCGTTTTGACAGTAGTTATACAGATTAGTCCAGTCATTTCTATTCAAAATTATTCTCATCTCCATTTCATCCAAGACTCGTTTTCCGAACCAGTGAATAAGTCTAAATTCCTTTAGTACAGGACACCTTCCCAAGAAATGAAAAATGTTTTCCCTTTTCTTTAGATTGCACAGAGAGCAAGAGATTGGTAAATCGTCCCTATGTGGGATAAAGTTTAAGTCTATAATTTCACCTCTGGCTTTAAAGACTGTAGAAATCATATCGTTTGAGTATTTCTCGTTAAAATAGTTTTTTCCACGTAGATCGTGATCAAGACTTGCATATATTTCTCTGTGTACTGAGCTTTTTACATCCTGAATACTATCGGCATGCATTCTTTCATCGACCGCCATGAGTAAGTTACCAAACTCATCTTTCCATTGACTGCTGTTTCCTGTGCTTATTGTCAAATTGTATCCAGAGAACTCTGCTAATGAAATCCATTCCTCGTAAAACAATATTTTTTTCTCTTTAACGTGGTTTACTACACAATTAATCAATCTCCCATCATCCAAAGAAATGCATCTCAGAATATATTTAAAGTGCAATTTTAAGGTTTCTACAAATAATCGCGGGAGCCCTGTTTCAACCAACAGCATGTTGTTTGGTGTGCACATCCTAAGAAAGAAACGAAGTAGTTTTTCTACCGTATCGTAGCTCTTATAGCCCCACACTTAGGCACCATACAACATAATTGATCTTGACACTGCCTGGAATATTAAAAATTTGATTTTCATGGTTATGTTTTTATCGTCCAAACAATTTTTCCAAGCTAAGCTTGTGGCTGATTTAGATGACGCAAGCTTCTCCTTGAAATGTAATTCCATATTCAGATTACTATAGATTATTATACCCAGATATTTATACGACTTAACCGTCTCTAATTCTTGTCCATCCAAAAACCATCTCTCGTTTCTTGCATATCTTCCTATTCCATTTCTGAAGACCATAGTTTTGGATTTCGATATGTTGACCCTAAGCCTCCACTCTGCGCAGTATCTTTGAAGCTGATTTATCATTCTTTGTAATCTCTCCGGTGAGTCTGCAAGTAACACCAAATCATCTGCATACATCAAAACTTTAATGAGATTTCCGCCGATCCTAACGCCACTACTTAAGTAGTTTGATAAGTCGTCGATAAACATCAAAAATGCTTAAGGGCTGAAGTTGCATTTTCACACCTGTTAAAGTTTCAAAAAAGTTTGATAATTGTTTTCCGGCCCAAACTGCTGACGAAGTTTTTTCGTATATATTTTCAATAAGCCTTCCAAATTTCCTTGATACTCCAATATTGTATAATTAAAAGGGCACTTCTTTCCACTGTTTCGAATGCTGCTTTAAGGTCAACAAATAATGCATACAGTTTTTTCTTAGCTCTCATGAAACTCTTGAAAACGCCTTGACAGAACTCCCATTAGAATTTTTAAATTGGAATTTAAAAACGATATTCCTCTATAGTTTTCTGCAAGGTTGGGATCGCAATTTTTTCGTATATGTAGTCTTCTGAAAGCTTAAATTAAACTGAGTATATCTTGCGTCTATAGTGTACAACTTTTCTGTGCAATTAACCCTGAGGAAGAACTGCTGACGGTGGTGAGTGCCTTTCAATTCCAGACGAAAGATGTTTTTTTTCGAATAAACATGAGAATAAAATAGAACAGCAGTCTGAAAATACAACTCCTTAGCCAATGAGTTGGTATTCATCCACACTGTCTCACAGTATTTTATTATAAATCATGATAAAAAGAATTTATAGATTAAGTTTTTATTAAAAAAAAAAAACTTCTTAAAATATCACAAAAAAAAATGATAAAAAGTTAATTTCCCCACCAAAACAATTTAAATGCTATAAAAAGAAATCACACTCCCAAGCCAGAGTATACTTATTGCAAAATACTCATCACTTTTCAAGCATTCTTCATTGCTCATTATACGCCCCCCTGCAAAAAAAAATTACAGAACCCATTTGTCATTATGGCAATTCGGAAGTTGCTGGGTCATCATCATTAACTATCCTCCTCCAACCCAGAATCCACTCTCCTTCTATCCTTGATTTTGTCCTTTTCCTCTGTGCGGTCATCATAAAGCATGATCCGTACCACACAAAAGTTTTTCCTTGTCAACAGCTCTGTACGTACATAAATTATTATAAGAAGGCTCCTTTCAGGATACATGTAAGCACTTTACAATACGGTATAGTTAATTACTAGACAATAAAATTATATAGTAGAAGTTGGTTGGTTGTTTTTCTATTAAAGTTGTCATGGTGTATTTATTTATAGTTAGAAAATTATAGAATTTGTTAACTGAACTTTGTACAGGGATTATTCTAAGACGAAAATTGGTTATCTTTTATTGCTCAGGTCATTAAACAGAGTTTATCAAATTTGGAATTGATGTTAACGTCATTTCAGATTAATTCAGTTTTTTAACACTTCAAAATTTTAATTTTGACGTGCTATAATGTTTCCATTTTATTCTCCTAATTACAAACTTTTAATTATGTTAAAAATTTTGCACGCTAGATGCCAATAAAGTTTGATGAAATTCTTTATCCTTTTGAGTTACATCAATGTTGCACTGCATCAGCATAATTTACCAAGGTTTTCGCTGAAGTTATAGATTTGGGTAATTATAACATGAAACTTTGAAGCTTCTTTGATGTCACCCTCACCACCGAAAATTTCATAGACGACATATTTTATATCCAAAAATACTTAAGGGAACTATTTGATTGCCAAGAATCGTTTTTACTTATTTCACCAGGGTATATAATTAAATGATAAAATGCAGTATGGTGCTATAAACATTATTTATATACAAGTACCTATTAATTCTTCTTCCTATTCTCGGCAGGGGTTACAACTTTACCACTTAGCAACTTCACATTAGTGATTCACATTCACCGTATAGCTTTAGCATCCATTCTCAATTACCTGCAAACAGAGAATCGTATCAGTTGGGGTTGTTTTAACAATATAAGATGATACTTTAGTAAAAGTAGAAACACGTCCTTCTAGCAGGGTCGGATTCAGATCGATATTCGCTTAATTTTCTAAATCTTCTTACATATATAAAACTGGATGTTTGTTTGTTTGTAAATGTGTTATAGTCTCCGAAACCACCCAACCAATTGAGCTCAAGCTTTCAGGAAATCTTTGGTATTATTTCGAGAGTGTTCCTGTTTAGGTTTGGTCAAAGTCGATCATGTAGTTTGGCCACAGGGCGAAGAAAGACACGTCAAGGTTTTTGAAAAGCTTTTTAATTGTTTTGTTTACTAAGACTAACTTCATTGGCTGAACCGATTTTAATGATCTCTTATTTGTTGGATTTTTCTTCGCCACGGATAGCAGAATAACTATTAAAATATCAGAAAATAAGAGGGTAAGATAATGCATTTTTATGCATTTCGGACCGATTCATCCGATTGTTATGAAACTTTTGTAATATGTTTTGATGTGTTATAGGGTTAGAAATTGAATTGTTTTGCATGGTATATATAATTCGCAAAGTATTCAGATTCAATTCAGTTTAAATTAATAAACTATATGTTTGACAAATTTAGGAGTGGTTTGTAAAAATACGATTGTTGGAAAAATATTGGACAATCGTATGGTTGTATATTGCACTTTTCTGCATTCCTGACCCATCAGCCGATAGTTATGAAACTTTTGTGAGCTGAGCGATACATTACAGTAATAGGTTTTGAGATTGGATGCTCCTGGTGGAACTAGAAAGACATTCCTTATGTCATTGATTCTGGTTACTGTTCGTGCAAAAAACATTTTTTTGAGGTAAAGCACCTACTGTTATCATTATTTTTATTTTTATTTAATAACAACAATTATTTTTAATTTTTTTTTCTCGAAACCCGAGTTGGTCGTATTCCCTTTGATGTTGTTTAAACAACAAAGTCATGGGATTTATTTTCGAAATAATTTTAAATACTCAAAATTTCCTCATCCGAAATAATATTTCTCGGTACAAAATCTGAAAAATAAAAAATAGGAACTGTAAGAATATTTAAATTTGAATCGGTAAAGTGAAAAAAAGAAAATGGATCTGCAATAGAAGTCAAATATATTGAATCCGGAGCATTTGATCAAATGTTTACCTTAGCATGCAGCATTTTTGACATATTTTACATTTTTTTTCCTATAATATGTTCGTCAACAACCATATTGATACATACCTTCACTTGATGGCGTAGCTGTTTTATATATTGAAAGTAGCTTACTGGTGTTTGCTCCAGTGGCGGCAGTTTTACATTTGTATACTTTTTTTTTTGGAACTAATTCTGAAAATACAAAAATATTATAAATAAAGGTTGTATGTACATGGACAGCTTGTTTTCTTTACTGGAGAAAAACATTGCTGTACCATGAAGTGGCAACATTTTATACTTGGAACGCATCGCGAAAACAGTTCGATAGAAGAAAGCGTGGTGCAGTTGTATCCGAGTTCAGTGATGTATACAGATCAGATTTACTATCCAACGGAACCATTCAATAATAACACTAACATTCCCAGTATAGGTATGTCCTAAAGCATGAAAAAAAAAAATGAAATAATGATCGGATATAGCTAAAAAAAATGTTGTAAGCTGCAACTATTCCTTTTCAACCGAAAAACAACTATAAATCAGACTTTTCTGAGTTTATTTGGTTTACAAAAATAAATCATCAATGTTCTCATATTTTAGACCAACTTATTGGAGGGTATAAATATAATTAAGAATTCAAACTTATCGCTTAATGTTAAAAAATTTTATATCATCATTTATATCATCGCGCTATCTGCTCGGAAGGGCAGAACAACGTCTTTTAGGACAGCTAGTTTGTTATAAAATTAAATTAATTTGGCAAAGATTTCATCTGTGTGTGTTTCAATTTTATTTGTTTTCTTTCTGTAGAAATAAATGAAATTTATATGAAAAATCATCTGCAATTGCCATCCCTTATGCGGTCACATGATATTGGAATGAGATAAATAGATATTGATTGTATTAGTCCAGTATAGCGACAATAAAAACCACGGGTGACATCGCATACATTTTAAAGGGGTAATTGCTTTTCTTTACTTAAAAAAAATAGTAGGTAAACGATGTTTTGTGGTGAAACTGTAAGGCAATCGTGGAACTTTCATTACAAAAATACTACTGTTTTTTTTTTTTTTTTTTGAAAAACTTCCTTAAAATTCTTCCTTTTTATTTAACAAATAGGTATTTACATTAGATAAAGCACTGTTATTTAACATATAAAAGCTACATTTTTACTATCCTTTCTAATCTGATCCCGATTGAATTTGTATCGCGAATAGGGCAAGTATTGGTTTCGTGTAGAAAAAAAATTGGGGTTATAATCAATACCTTGATAGAGAAGCCTAAAAAAGTAGGTTTCGTCATGCCGTCTCGGTCTGTCTGTGCATATGTGTCCGGATGAGCGGTGCGGATGTGCGGATGTGCGGATGTGCGGATGTGCGGTTGTCTGTTCCCAGATGAACAGCCTGGACGGTTGGTCGGATTTGCTTAAAACTTCGTGTATTATACTTTATGCTGCTTCTCTAAAGAAAAACACCGAATTTTTGTTTCAGCCCGGCTATAACGAGTACCCCCCATATAACTGTTTAAGTTTTTCCCAATTTTCTCGAAATCGACTATAACGATTTTGATAAAACTTGGTGTACATCATATTTTTAGTAGTCCTTATACATACAACTGCATTTCAGGTGCACATAACGGAGATTTGGCGTTAACGGGTTTTCACAAATGTGGCCATAAATTGATAACGGCTGAACCGATTTCATTTAAATTTAATATTTTATATAAGCATTCAACATAATATGGCATTTAAAGTTTTTGCCTAAACAGCCATTTAATGATAGCTACCATACAACTTTATTTCATGTTAAGGACACTTTTCCACCATTCAACATAATTCAGTAAATTTAATATTTCCAATGCCATAGTTTGCTACAAAAGCAAGTTCGTGCGACCCAGTCATTTATTCCATTTTTATTAAAAGGAGTACCTGGTCTCTGGTGCTAAATACTTTTCTACCTGCACTTAGTTTACTAATACAAAAACAAATTTGTTACTTCATTTTCACTCACTTTTTTACTTGGTTATAGGAACTCTATAAGGCAAGTTATGCATTCGTGCAATAAAAAAATTTTGAGATAACAATCAAACATGACATTATGATGATAGCGAAGACGTTAAAAGTGGACCTGGAAATTCTGTCTGTCTGTATGTCAGTCTGTATGTATCAGCCCTTACAGTCTAAACGAAAAAATTACTGATGTTTTTTGTCTGATTTCCTTTTGTTAAATCGCAAAAAAAAATGGCAAGCCTATTATAGATTAATTAATTTTATTTTCGTGCCAACTTGCCACAAGTACGTGCAACCCAGTCGTGCACCACAAGAGCATGTTAGTACGACCCAGTCGTGCACTTTAATTCTTTGGTTTAATTATATTTGTGACAAGCTACTGCGATTTAAACTGTATCCTTTGAGATCTTACGTATAACTGAATGATTGGTTGTTCTCTTTGTTTTTAAAAAAATTAATTTAGTGAAAAATCTTGAAAGGGTGCCATTTCACCCGCCTTTACCCTACAACAACAACAAAAAATTGAGCTTTGTTTCTAGATTTTGCTAAATTGAAATTCGTTTCCGGATAAGATGAGAACGGATAATTAAATACCGTTAATATCGGCTTTAACCAAATGGACAATACTAGACAATTGTATGTATAAGATTTAAATTCATATGTAATATCTAGATGAACAAAAAGATAGATTGAATAACTCGGAAAATTTAATCATAATATTAATTGCCTTGGATTTTTTCATATTTGATCGGAAAAGTCGTTTTTTTTTCCTTCCCATGTATGTTGAAACAACAAAAATGCTTTTTTTTCTGAAATTTTGTGGTGTATATTTTATAGACGCGATCTAAACAATTTACTTTAGTTCACTTAATTAACCTATTTCATTATTAACAACAAAGTTCACGTCCAATAGATGATTTTAAAATTATTTTATTTGGGAAATCTATATTAAAATAAACCAACTACACAATTAAAAGGCACGTCTGACAGAAGAAATCAAATCTGTTAAGAGTACATGTGTGCAAATACGTGTGAATCTTGATATCAAGTCGAGATTGAAGAAAGTTGATCTGAGGGGAAAAGAATACAACTCGACTTAGTGCGATATATCTTATATCTCTGAAAATGTATTACTGAAGGAAAATCCTTAGAACATAGTAAACATATTTTGATAATGAAATACTTAAAGGCATTGTATGGAACCAATGAACATTAAGCTCATATTGTCGATAATATTTTCAATGAATATACAAGGTTAGTTTTTGGAAACAATATGTATTACACACACATATACGATTATATGTAAATTTCATCTTTGTAAATGAAATTAATTTTCTTTTGTTTTGATTTTCAATCTCAACTATCGATGTTATTTAATCTTTCCATAAATTTAGTATTGCAAACTTGTATGTATTTCATATTCAGGAAATTAATATTGTCTCCTATTTCATCGTATTTATATATGTAGGTAGCAGGTATATATTTTGTTATTTCTTGTGTATATATTTGTATAAGCGAGCTGTTAATGACGACAAAACTAAATATATGCAATCAACGAGAAAATAATCTCAACATCGTCAACTCGGGCAAAACATTACGATGGATAGATATAATTTTGAAGTAGTCAAGGACTTTGTCTAACTGGGATCCACTATAACCACGCAAAACGACATCAGTGCAGAGATCAAACGAAGAATTATTACTCTTGCTAATCGCTGTTTCTTCGGGCTGAGAAAGCATTTAAGTAGTAAGGCCCTCTCTCACAGAACCAAGGAGAAGCTGTACAAGACCTTCATCATCCCAGTCCTGCTGTATGAAGCGAAAGCATGGGCTTTAAAAGACTCGGATGAGAAGTTACTTGGGTGCTTTGAGAGAAAGATTCTTCGAGTGATTTTTGGTCCTGTGTGTATCGAAGGAGTATGGAGAAGAAGATTCAATGACGAGGTATACGGGCTATACAGCGATATTAATCTGGTAAAGAAGCTGAAAATACAGCGGCTGAGATGGCTTGGTCACGTGGAGCGTATGGACACCAATGCACCAGCCCGACGAGTCTTCGATTCCAATTCGGATGGTGTACGCATCATTGAAAGACCCCCCTATAGATGGCGCACACAAGTGGAAAACGTCCATCCTGGACTGTAAGCGCCATCTTATTTTGAGCAAAGATAACACGATATTTTGTAAATAGTGTTGAACCATTTGTTTCAAACCATAAAGTTTTTATATATGCAATGGAGGTCAGACTTTAATTACATATTAAGTTTTAGTTCTCCTAAGAATTGATACATAAAATTATAAGTATACATATTTTACAAAATCATATTATGTATCTCACTCAAGTGGAGAATGGTCGGGGTTCTTAAAGAAAGTATTAACAATTATATATTGATATTAGTTTTCTTTATGATAGTAAAAATATTTGCTAAAGTAATTGATTTTTAACTTACAGAAATTAAATTTTTAACAATATTAACTTTCACAAAAATAAAAATAAAACTTACTACGTTTTGGACCCAAAGTTCACAAAATAAACTACTACAATAAAGGACACGAATTGGTCGCATGAACTTGCTCCTGTGTCTTTGTTTGGAAGCTACCTCACTGCCCAAAACATGAAAATATCTAAGTTTAAAGTGCTATACTGCCCTTCCAAGTGAAAAGGTCTTAACTAAGTTTTTATTTTTTTCATTTTTCATGTTTTGTTTGGTCTTAAATTTAGAAACCTGAAAATAAACTTTAATAAAAAAACGTATATTATTTCAAAATGGTATAAAGTAATCATTTATATAAGTTTTATCTAAAAGAAATGTCGAAAACTTAAGAAAATTCGTCATTTCTCAGCATACATCGCAAAAAATTGTAATTTGAGGTAACCCCTTTTCGCTTAGGAGGGCAGTATATTAATATAATTGCCAAATCGTTTGTCTAGATATATTTTTGGGTATTTTATTTTAATTTTTTATAATTTCCCAATTTTTTTTTTTTCGATGAAAAACATCACCGTTGGCAAGAACATAGGTTTGTATACACAATGATCGGTATAAGGTGCTCCAAAAAGTAAGAACAAAGTACAGGTTGGGTTAAGAGAAGCAACAAATAGTTTAAGTGGGGGTCTATTTATCCCCGTGTAGGCGGGAAGATCAATTTAACAAAAAAAAAAAAAAAGATTTCAATCAAAAAAAATATTATACAGTCTAACTAACAATGAATTCTCTTGAAAAAACTTACTCCTGTTACTGTAGGACTTAAAAATATAAACTTATTAAATAGGCCAATATTTTTTAGTGACTAAAATGGAAATGAAAATTTTGCCAAAATGTTTTCTTGAATTATTTAACGTTTAGTTTTTAACCGGGCCTCTATGTGTTTATTATAAATCCCCACCCCCCCACCTTTGGTAATATTTGGTACTCAAATATTTCGATAAATGTCATCATTCGGTTGTGCGTTTAAAGCCATTTTAAATTTGAAAATAATTTTTTGAATTTTATTTTTAGGTAAATTATTAGAATAAGTAAAACTTTATGCGTTAAAATGAACGAGAGCAGTTTTTATAGCTTTCAAAAATTATTTTGACCCAAATATTGTTCAAAAACAAAAATATCAAAAAAAAATTGCCTATAAGCTTTCATTAAAGTTTTTTTTTAAAAAATCAGAAACTTTAAACGCCATCTTGTGTTGAATGACCAATTCAAATTCCATACCAAATTAATATGAAATCGTTTCTGTTATCAATTTATGGTTGAATTTGTTAACACCACCATATCTCTGTTTTGCGCTGATTGATAGCAGTGGCAAGTATGTACTTAAAAAACGTTCACAAAATTCAAAACCCTCAGAAACGTTTTTGAGAAAATTTGGAAAAACTAAAACTATTTCATTAGACCTCGAAAATTTTTCACACGAAACCAATACATTTGCCCTATTGCACAAGTTAAAAATATTGTTTTGCAGTAAAGTTATCTTCAATGAAGACATCATTTATCGATTTAAGAAATATTAACTATTGAGTACCCGTGTTCAAGTGGAGAAAGATTTTAAAACAAAATCATAAATTATTTTACAAAATATTTTTCATTAATTAGAAAACTGGTAGGACTAAAGTCCTACCCAAACATACAAATCACAACAAAAAATACTTCCCAATGCCTCGATATATGTATACCTCTACTTTTGCCAGCACAACATCGTTAATTTTTAATAGGGTACACAAAAACTTCATCAGACGACTCCATTTATACATATAAAAATAAAAGCAAACTCAATTTGATATTTCTTGGAAAAATAAAATAAAAATAAAAGCAAAAATATATTATCAAACCACAACAACATGTTTTTCATTCTCATAATAATTTAATTTTGTTTTCTCTTGTTTTTTTTTCCACAGATGGATAAATGAACCTCACACTATGAGGGGCGAAATGCCCCAATGCTATAGTAGCAATTATGCTTAAGAAGAAACAGCTGCTGTGTTCAACATCATCAACAGTTATTAGCAAAAGAAAAAGAAAAACTACGAAAATAAATAGAAAATCATTGTTAAAAACAACGGAAAGAAGCAGTAGCCAAATGAAACGAACTCAAGAAATCGAATGCAAAATTAAAAAAACCACCATTCGCCAATAACATCTGTTTCTTTCTTTTATAACATAAATATACTAACACACATCATCCTTTTACATATTCAAAGTGATACGTATTTTTGTTGTCAAAGCTAAAGGAATTTTACCATACCAACATCTCTAACAACTATACCACTAGCATCATCGAATTTCATAGCCAAACATCTTAACATCATTATCTTACCAACGCAGTTATTTCTCTTGATTCTGGGTGCCAAAAACCAAAATCTAACAACGTCGCTTCGTGACTTTACACACCCCTTCAGTTGCTGTGTTACTAAAGTATTCAGATCACCATCATCATCACAATAAGGACCATTATATAGAATATAGGAATAACAACACCACCGACTTCAATAAAATTCCAAACGACATATATACCCGTATATTATAATGTATCCGAATACAACAACACCAAATGCAAAATAAGGATAATAATATTCCACATACGCCACAGAAACCCAAAATATTACGCAGGACTTAGACACAAATCCTTCAACTGACGAGTTACCAAACCACACATACACTTCAACACACACATACGTGGAAATTCATGATGTCAAATAATGCTCGTGTTGTATACCAACATGGACCAATATGTATACGAGGCGAGTAATGTACAACAAAAGTGCTGAATAGAAGCCACGACACGAACTCTATCAGGGAGAAAAGATTACGGAGCCGTGGCATTGGCAACCGTCAAACACTGCCATCATTCGGTTTTTCTTTTATTTTTTTGAGAAGTTTATTTTGTTTTTTTTACTTTGAATTTTTTTTTTTTTCTGTTCGAACTCTTCATACGTTTGCCAGTTTATCTTCATTCTCACAAACAAACAAAAAAAGTAAACGGAAGTTGCCACCGAAATGAACATGGAGACTACTATAAGGGGTAAGTTAACATGTATTTTGAGATTCTATTTATTTTTATTCAATGAGGAAAATGGGTGAGGTTATGTTTTGTACTCAAGTGTCATTTAGAGCTACCTTCATGTTATAGTGGTTGAAATAAAATGGAAACCATTAAGAAATAGTAGAGCCTAGTCGAATCTTAGTTGAAGTGGTGAATTACTTTGATTACTTTGTACACTTTAACTAAGGAAAAAAAGGGGCTCTAACTGATATAAAAAGAAAGGAGTACAAGAGAGTACAGAAGCTTAAAAATATATTCATAGGATTTATTCAATCAGTAATAATGACCTTGCTGCTCAAATGTTTGGCATGAGTGTTAAGTTAACCCTAAAAGCCTACAAAACACCAGCTAAACTATTTTTTTTTTTTATTTTCTTTCAAAGTATTTCTCTTATATCATATTGAATCAATTTATTTATATAAGTAAATAATTTCATTTCGTTTAATTCATCAAATAATATAAATGAGATTTTATTTCATATTCCTTAAAACTAAATGAAAAGAAAAGAAATGAAACTAAATGCAAAAATATTAAATAAAATAAAATTAATCATAAAAAAAAAAAAAAAAAATACAATTAAATAAAATAAAATAAATTAAAATAAAGTAGAATAAACTAAATAAGGAAAACAACAAAAAATAAAAAAATAATAAAATAAAATAAAAGTAATTATATATGTATATAATTATATATGTAACAAGCGTACCCTCGCCCGCTTCGCTAGTCGTTTAATAAAAACATAAAAATTCTCTTCAGAATGATTCTTAAAATTTAATTAATTTATCATAAAGTTCTATTTTATACAACTTTTTTGTGTTATTGTGGTGCATATAAATAGCGATCAGATTCACTTACTTTAAAGTAGTGATGTTCAATCATTTCATTTCAATCATAGTGATGTTCAATCAATGCAAACAATTATTTTTTAAACAAAATAAATAAAGTAGTTAATAACTGAGAAAAATAAAAGGCACGACTGGGTCGGACAAACTTGCTCTTGTGTAAGATTACTAACCTTTGGCTAAGGATAGTAAGCAAGAAACTATAATAAATAATCGGTAGGTAGGTAGGTAAAATGGCGGTTTCGCAGATCAACTGTTCCGGAAAAACCCAATTAGCACCAAAAAGCGCCGTTTTGATACCATAACTCGTTTGACCTAATTTTTTGTGATATAGTGGTAGTGACTGTTAAGCTAAGTGGATCAGTTTTTGGTATGTGCCCGCAGTCCCAAAGGAAGAACTTAGCTCACACTGTGTGCTGAGTGGTTCCATTTGGACTGAGAGCCGACCATTTTATTAACTTTACTCTAGGTCTATATGAGGCTATAGGCCCGTTCAAAGGCAAGGCACACCTACTTATTATAAACCAGTGCTTTGATGCGTTCGCCAAAAAACAAAGTAAGAGAGAGTGAGTGAGTGCTTTGAAAAGCTAAGGGGACCAGTTTTTGGTCTGTGCCCTCAGTCTCAAAGGAATAAATTAGCTCACACTGTGTGCTAGGTGGTTCCATTGGGACTGAGAGCCGGCCAAATAACTTTACACTAGATCTATATGAGGCTATCCGTTCAAAGGCAAGGCATACCTACCAGGTATAAATCAGTACTCTGATGCTATCGCCAAAAATATAAGTGCTAGTCCGAAAAGCCAGTCCTAAAGGGAAGTTCCAGAAACTTCTTAAGTGAAAGTTGAAGTATGCCTGGAGGCGAGACCCAGCCAGCGCCAGACAGTAGCAGAGGAAATGCTCAATAGTTTCCTTCTCTAGCGGATTTCTACAACTACGGCAGTAGCTATTGAAAGGTATGCGTAGTTTAGCTGCATGTTCGCCTATTGGTCAATGGCCAGTGACGATTGCAACGATCCTGGCCGTGTCTATTCTGTTTCGTTTTATTAAATTATTCGATCTGTTTTTGTCATAGGTTGGCGATATTTTACAGTTTGCCAAACCTTGCCATCTTTTTGTTGATTTTGAAAGGAAATGGTCATAATTTCTGCCCTTCACGAAACCCAGTGGAAGATCCACTGATTCTGCCTGAGAGAAGAAAAGGACTGATCCTTGCCTAGCAAGATCATCTGCTCGCTTTTCGCCTTGGATGTTGCTATGGCCTGCGGGACCCATATGAGAAAAATTTGTATACTATCACTGAAACCTGAGAGCTCTGCTCTGCATTGATGAACTATCGTTGAAGACAACAGGCAGCTGTTAATTGCTTTGATTGCAGCTTGGATGTCTATACAAATGGCTTCATTGTGAATATTTTGGTTAGATATTGTTTTTTGTTTGAGTATCCTACAGGCGTCCTTAATAACAAGCACTTCAGCTTGAAATATGCTGTCAGCGTCGGACAGAAGGAACGATTGACTAATTTTAAGTTTGTCGGAGTAAACACCCGCCCCAACTCCATCAACCATCTTTGAGCCGTCAGTGAAAATTGTGGTGTCATATTCATATTGTCACCGTATCATTTTTCAGTTCCTCTCTGGTAGGAAAAAGCACATTGAAACTTTTATCAAAGTCAATACAAGGGGATTGGTAGTCAATATGGACTGAGCGAAGATCTATTGGCAACAGTTTTAAAATTTGTCCATTACCATAGGATCTTGCTGCCCAACAGCTTGCTTCTTTAAGCCTGGTTGCACTTCAGGATACCATGTATTCGATATGAAGGTCTAGAGATAAAAGATTAAGAATAACGCTTAAGGCATCGGTTGGGCAAGATCTAATTTCACCTGTGGAACCTAGGCGGTCAGCCATCAGACGAATAGGGGGAATAACATGTAGCATATGAAAACATGCACGTGCCGTAACTATTCGGGACTGGTGGAAGTGTGATCATAGCCTCTTTGCGGCGGCCGCTAGTAACAAGCCTTTTAAAAAAGGTTTGGCTAATATGATCAGGCTAGTTCCTCAGGTTGGCAACAGGTTAATTCCCTGTTCCGTAAAATTTTAGAATTACGAACCCGACAACAAGCCTCGGAAACGGACTGATCTCACGACGACAACCAAAGCAACGAAAACGGCAAAACGATTTACGAATTTTCTTATAGAACGTACGATCGCTCTATAGAGCTCGAGCTGCTCAGCAGCTAGCCGATGCCCTGTCAAAATATAGAGCTGACATAACAGCACTACAAGAAATCAGATGGACAGGGAATGGTGTTTTACAGAAGAAAGAATATGACGTATACTACAGCTGTCATACAAAACACCATGTGCTCGGGGTAGGCTTCCTAGTCAGCGAAAAAATGAAGTCTACCATCATCGGCTTTAACGCTATAAGCGAAAGGCTATGCACCCTTCGCGTGCGAGGCAAATTTACGAACATTAGCCTCATTAACGTTCACGGACCTACGGAGGAGTCCTCAGACGAAGAAAAAGAGACTTACTACGAACAAGTCGAGAGGACCCTCAATGCCTGTCCAAGGTATGACGTAAAAATCATCCTTGGGGATTTGAACGCAAAAATAGGTCGGGAGCCGGTATTCAGGCATTACGCAGGCACCCATAGTTTGCATGAGAACACTAATGACAATGGACTTCGAGTCTTAGAATTGGCAGCATCGAAAAACATGGTCGTTGCGAGTACCAGGTTCCCGCGAAAAGATATCTACAAAGCCACCTGGGTATCACCTGATGGAGTCACTCGTAACCATCGTAACCAAATAGACCACGTGTTGATAGACCGTTGCCACTACTCGAACTTGATGACGGTACGAAAGCACCGAGGCGCCAATATCGACTCGGATCACTATCTTGTTGGTATGGTCTTCCGAGGGCGGATTGCCTTGCGAAGACGTATTGCATCCGCCGATCAAGTTCGAATCAACACGGCTGCCCTGCGCAATGAAAATGCCAGTAACACCTTTGATAATGCGTTAGGACTCGCCCTAGAATCGCTTGATTAAGGGAGAGTAAGTCCTGGGGCCAGTATGCTGGGCGTAGATGAGAAGATAACACGCCTTAAGAATACTGTCATTAGTACTGCCAACTCCATCTTAGGCAGCAGTCGTAGAAATCGGAACGACTGGTTTGATGATGAATGCAAGCTAGCGACTGAACGTAAGAATGTTGCGTACCGAGCAATGCAACAATCTCATAGAACGCGGGCACGCGAAGAAGAATATAAAGAGCTCAGAAGAATAGAAAAACGGCTTCACAGACAGAAAAAATCAGCCTGGGAGAAGAAATTAATCTGTGAAATAGAAAAAAGCCGAGAGCAAGGTCCGCACCAGGCGCGGAAGTTCTACCAATCCGTCCGAAACATGACGCAGTACACACCACGCTGCACATACTGCAAGGACGGAGAGGGAAATCTGATCATCGATCCACAAAGCATTCTGGAGCGATGGGAAGTGTACTTTAATGAATTGCTAAATGGTCAACTCACTGCAGAAGTGGAGGCTCCACTGCTTCAAGACGAATACCCTATGTTGCCGTCAACAAGCTTAGAAGAGGTTGAGAAGGCTATAGACCGGCTACATCAGGCAATTCATGGTATTATAGTGCACGTGTGGGAGCATGAAGAAATGCCAGAAGACTGGCGAAAAGGTATAATATGCCCCATACATAAGAAAGGAGATGTCACAACGTGCAGCAACTATAGAGGTATCACGTTGTTGAGTACCGCCTATAAGATACTCTCCTCTATCCTACAAGACCGGATAACCCCATACGCTAAAACCATCATCGGACGATATCAGTGTGGTTTCATTCCAGGCAAATCAACAACTGATCAGATCTTTACCCTTAGGCAGGCGATGGAAAAATGTCTAGAATTTAACATCCCAACATACCACCTGTTTATAGACTTTAAGGCCGCCTATGATAGCATAGCCAGGGTAGAACTTTACAAAGCCATGAGAGAATTCGGCATCCCAAATAAATTGACACGACTATGTAGGTTGACCATGACCAACGTAACTAGCCAAGTAAAGATAGCCGGATTGCTATGGCTTGGCCTGCCTCCTCTTCAACCTGGCGTTGGAGAAAGCAATCCGTGACTCTGGCACGGCAACAAGAGGGACCATCGTCAACAGGTCCAGCCAGATACTGGCTTACGCAGACGACATCGACATCATCGGAAGAACCGAGCAAGCTGTACACGATTCCTTCATCCAGATCGAGCAGGCGGCACAAAATCTGGGGCTGCACATTAGTGAAGGTAAAACAAAGTACATGGTGGCGTCGAATGCGAGAGGAACAGTTCAAACAATCAAACAATCAATTTAGCGGAGCACGAATTTGAAGTGGTGCAATCCTTGAAATACCTTGGGTCAATAGTAGCAGCCGATAACAATATAGAAGAAGAAATACGCGGGCGGCTTCTCAAATCCAACAGAGCCTACTACAGTCTGTCAAAGCTCTTCAAATCCAGAAATCTCGCCATAACTTCAAAACTACTGCTATACAGGACCATGGTCCTGCCAGTACTCACATATGGATCAGAGACTTGGGTGCTTAGCAAAAGGCACTCTGACCTCTTAGCCGCGTTCGAGAGAAAAG
The DNA here is from genome assembly GCA_951217065.1 of Baccha elongata. Taxonomy (NCBI): domain Eukaryota; kingdom Metazoa; phylum Arthropoda; class Insecta; order Diptera; family Syrphidae; genus Baccha; species Baccha elongata. The sequence continues at coordinate 101,503,778 of OX578272.1, read as the reverse complement.
TCTTAAGGAGAATTGTTGGCCCCATATGTGAGGAAGGACGATTCCGGAGACGGTACAATCATGAATTGTACGCAATCTACCTTGAAGCAGATATCGTGACAAAAATTAGGTTCGGTAGACTTCGGTGGGCAGGGCACCTAGCTCGCATGAGCGAAGAGGAACCTGCTCGGAAAGTTCTTTGTGGTACATTCTATGGCAGACGACAGCGTGGTAGACCATGCTTGCGCTGGAGAGATGGCGTAGACCAGGACGCCCGGAGCCTTGGGGTGCGCAACTGGATGGCGTCGGCTCGAGACCGGGATAGGTGGAGAGACTTGTTGAAGTAGGCCAGGACCGGACCCCGGTTGTCGTGCCGATGATGATGAACCTATGCTGGCTGTTCTTTGAACCTTTGTTAGTTTGTCTATATTATATTTTTTGCTTAGGGCTGGCCAGCATACAATCGATACGTATGTTAGAATAGGACGAACTACAGCTATGTAAATAATCGGTAGTAAAAATAGTTTCTATAGCGTTCTTATGGCAGGTACCGTTAATAAGGTGATTTTCATTATTGGAAAAAAAATCAGTCACACTAAATTTAACCAAAATCAATCGTATATTTTACGAGAAAAATTGGATTGTCTTTAAGGAAAAATTAGAATTGCCTAAAACGCTTGTATGGCAGGTACCGTTAAATATCTAGTTGTAAATTTTTTTTTGTCGAAAAACATCACCGTTTTCAAAAAATCAGTCATGTTAAATTTTATCAAAATCGATGGATGTACCGTTATTTTCAGACCTAGGATAAAAATCAAAAATACGCCTGGGCATATCACTCTAAAATACTAGGTACCAAGTTTGAAGAAAAATCAGTCCAACCTATTTTTACTCATTAAAAGAAATTTTTTTAAAGTGGTTTCAACTTATTGTAACTAATGTGGTTTTTCATTGGAAACTTCAGATATTGCTCTGAGATTTCAGATTTTTGTAGCCGAATGAAACGCAAAAAGATTTTTATTATTTTATGTTTGTTCATTTATAAAATTGGCGAGAGGGAGACAAACTTAGTTAGCACTAACTTGACAAGTTGGCAGTCTCACACATTGTTGTGTATGTGAAAGAAAATGAAAAAAATCTCACTTCAAATCGAGATTTCGAGATTTTGATTTAGACGTAATCTAGATTTGATTTTTTGACCAACGAAACGTAAAATCTAAAACAAGATGGGAAAAAAATATATCTAGATCAATAAAAAAGCACTTTTTAAACAGACAGGTTAAATTGTAAGGTGACTGGGACTATTTGTTCACAAGCAAAACGGTGAGCGTGACGACTGTCGAGCTCTTTGTTACATTGAATATTGCAATGTAACTTTGAGAAGATATATAAAGGTACAGGTAAGCAAGTATACATAAAGTCAGGTGAAACTAAGTCTAAGTTTCGAATGCTATTGGGGGGGGGGACTGGACCCGAATTCCCCCACCCCGTGGATCCTCCACTGGTGTCAACATATAACTATTCTTAAAAGGGTACCTATAATGAATTGTTACGCACTTATTGGTAACTGTCCATAAGCTGAATTGCTTATTTTTCTGAAAAAAAATTTAGAGAACAGTGATTTTGTTAAGAATAATCACAACCCCTCTAAAGTGCTCACTTACAATAAAAATCAGTTTAATTTATTTCACTCTGCAGTTTGGTACAAATATTAAAAATATGTGCTGATCATCAGGACGTCGCGTCGCGTCGCATCGTATAATCGTTGATATGTTTTTATTTAAGTTTCCAGTTTCTCCATCCTGTTTGGCTTAGTATGCAAATTTTTAAGTAAATATTCTCATGAAAAGACTAATTTTGAAATGCAAATAATGTTAAAATGTTTTTTTTTTTTAACCCAGAAAGGATTTTTGACTTCCACCATTTTTTCGTCTTTGTTTTATCATGAAACTTCCGGTCCATTATCTTGCCATTATATGTATATACCCACTACGAATTTCATTCTTGCAAAACATGATGACAAATAGCCAAGATTTTTTCTGAGCACAAATAGACAAAGTGTTTGTATGTGTGTACTCAAAAATGGACTCGACCCCAAACAAACATATAGGCATTGCATAACAATAGCAAAAAACAATAAAAACAAAACGAAATCCAAAGGGGAATTTTGTTCATATTCTCTTATTATTTATTTTATCCCTATATAGACAAAGAATATGGAGTTTGCACTGAAGATGAAATGCAGTCAAAGGATGAATCAAAAGCAAATTAAATTAAAACACGACTATACGACGAACGACGAGGATTCGATTGCGCTACTGTCAGATACAATAAAAAAAAAAACAAACAAAAATTTAGAATGTTTTGTTTGTTTACTCTCTTGAGTAAGATGCCGGTATCACACAGCCTAAGTAAATAAATAGCAATGGTGTCGGCCAACAAAGGCATTATCATGGTGACTACTACAACTACAATTGAAGGTACGCAAGATCTGTTGTGTTAATAAGTTATCTCTGCCACAACAGGACCTATATGTTCATCATGTACTAACGCTTTTGCTTTTCAAGGGTAATGGGGACACGTTCTCAGCAGCAGCTTCATTTTCCCCAAGCCAACACACAACACCGCACTGTCATCATCTGTATCAATTTTGTTCCCATTATGTCAATCGAAAGGAATTTATTTGTTCAGTGGAAATTGCGTATTCCAGAAGGACATTGCATACACACCCACGCAAGTTCACGCTGTTACGCTATGAAAATGTTTTTTTTTTTGTTAAATTAATTTTTGTTGACGCTTGAAGCGAAAATAAAAACAAAATTAAATAAATAGACCAAACGTAATGGATAGCCTCGCGTTTAAAAAACGGTTAATCTCCGTTTCTTTTTTTATTTACTTTTTTTAAGAATTTTTATTGCAGCTAATGTATATCTAAAGGACATTTAGATTTAAAACAATTTAAATTTGTATTTTTGTAGATAAAGGATTTATCACCACAAAGTAAAGCAATGCTATATACGTGGTTAAATCTTTGGAAATTGTTTTTGAGATTTAATGGCAGAAAGGACATTTGATTGTTATTCAAATGAATAGGGATGGTAGGCATTTTTCTTAAATTTGTCTTTTAAATATATAAAACATCTATAAGGTATAATTTTAATTATAAAACAAAAAAATACTTTGCCTTCAATGAAAAAATATTTTTAACAAGGAAATGTTGCTTATAAAAGTTTAACATAGAAAAGCTGGTATAGGAGGAAGTCGCTAGAGCATATACAGGGTGATTGGTATAAGATGCACCAAAAAGCTTGAGCGTGTAGGTGAAGTTAAGACAAGAAAAAAATCGTATGGGAGGGGGTCTATTTCCCCCCGTTTAGGCGGGAGCCCAACTAACAATTTAACTTGTATTAAGTTCAACACAAGCTATTTTCAGACTTCTATAGAAATAGTAAAAGGCTTTAAACAAGTTATTTTGGCGCACATTGCGCAAGCTATATAGCTCCTATAAGACTTTTGGTGGCAGGTTCTATATCAGGAAATAGCTAGCTTTGGATGTTATAAAACGGCTCTATACAACCCATTTAATGACAGCTTATACCTAATAGCTTGTCTTGGATGTTGTAAAAAGGCCTTACCCAAGCATTTAAATGACGCCTTTGCTAATAGCTTGCATTGGATGTTGTAGAAAAGCCTTACCCAATCCATTTTATTAATGACAGCTTGCCGTAAATGTTTACATAATGCCTTATAAAGGCCATATTAAGAAATTCAAATAAATTTAGGTATTAGTACATTAAGCAATATTTAAAAATATTAAATATTTTGACTAAGTAAAGATTGAAATTTTATTTTAAATAAAAAATAAAAGTGTTTATTTACCTGGATTTTGAACTCAGAATCGAGAACTTCCACGCAGCACTCCAGCACTCTACCTCTACGCCACATTGTTGTTCAGAAAAATATGATGCGAAGAAAATGATATAAAGAAAATGTTAACTGTGAAGGGAGAGAAATAATTATCTTTATTAGTTTTTTCATATTTTCATATTAATAAATTATTTTTGTAAGCACTTCTTTTCGGTTTAAAGATTTTTGATACTTACCTTTCCTTTTTCTTTAGAACTGTAATGTTGTTACTAAGAGGTTATTTATAAGACTGATAATTGACATATAAGCAGAATAATTGAATTCGTATTAAGCATTTATAGGCAAGCCCTTCACAAGTTGTTTGCATTGACTTGTCGTGGTGAGCCTTATAGCAGCTATTTTCTTTAAAATTATCAATAAACAACTTCGGAAGTCCTAATACAAGCTATTTTGAACCTTTATCTACAAGCCTTGTATATAGCTTGTCAAACTTCCTTTTAAAGGCCTTATAGCTGTTTTTTTTTTAATTTTCAAAGTTTGAAATGTGTGGCTTGCGAAAATTTGGCTAATAAGAGCTCTATACTAGCTATTGCTTGCCAAATTCTAAAGTTTGGACCTTATGAAAGCTAAATTGTTAGTTGGGAGGGGCAATTATCTAAAAAATTGACTTAAATCAGAAAAAAAAATATTTAAAAACAACGGTGAATGATACAAAGCCTTGTTATATTTTTTTGGAAATCCAGAAAACTGTTATTTTATTTAATTTTTAAATTAAGTTGTTTAAGTTAACAATTTTAAAAAAATTAATTTTCAAACTCAAAATTTTGAAAAAAAAACTAAAAAAAAAAAAATTTTAAACTAATTTTTTTCAAAATTTTATGTAATTAACTATTATTTTTATTTTCAAAATTCAATGCTCTTATTAATTTTTAGTCAAAAACAGAAAACCGGATGCCAAAATGTATCTTAGTTTTTGAGAAATTAAAAAAAATTAAAAGTAAAACTAGTAAGTAAAGTAAAAAGTTAATTCTTTTTTTTTATTATTTGATTAAAATCGGATGGTATGTAATAAAAAATAAAAAAAGGGATAATCCCCTAATTAATAATTGGCCTGAGCAGGTCAAATTTGGGAAAACCAAAAAAATAAATGTTTTTTTTGGAAAAAAATACTTCTAGTTTTTCTTAATTTCTCAAAAACTAAGATACATTTTGGCATCCGGTTTTGGCAGGTTTTCATTCACCGTTGTTTTTAAATATTTTTTTTTTCTGATTTAAGTCATGTTTTTAGAAAATTGCCCCTCCCGCATAAACGGGGTTAAATAGACCCCCCCTCCCTTACGATTTTTTTCTTGTCTTAACTCCACCTACACGCTCAAGCTTTTTGGTGCACCTTATACCAATCACCCTGTATATTACCGTGGATTGTACATTTAACTACTCTAGCAAAATGGTTGCGTATACGAATGATCGACAACAAATATATCGATTGATTAAAATGTCGATTTATATTTTTTGGACGTTAAAATATCGAATTTTTATTTAACGAGATTTCAAAATGTCTACATTCTAGAATTTCGACTTAAAAAAATGACATGATTATTTTCCTCTTTTAACAAATTCATCGTCGTAATGTGCTTACTTTAAATGATAAAGACGGTTTGAAAGCGGTGTTACTCGTTGTCAAAGTTATGGGCGTTAAGTCTTATCGCCCAAGGTCATATGACGCCCAAATCTCAAAATGTCATAGCATCAAAAAACCTAAACATTCTTGAAAATTAAAAGGAAGAAAGCGACAGAAAGCTCAAAGAAATGTCATAAAGCCCAAATGAAGAAATGTTGAAAATTTGTGAACTTTGGATTTGGATTTGTGCGGCGGTGGTGGCCCGACCACGCACCTGACCACGCACCGCCCGTCGTATTACGAAACTCAATAGTATTACCTTGCACAAGCACTTTGAAATTTTTTTCTAATGCCACTCGACGAATTGGTGTCACTTAACAGCACTGAAGGGCTGGAACATTCTTTTTTAATTGTTTTAAGTTCATTATACACACTTTCTTGTTCACCATGATTTATATGTGTCGAATTCTCAAATTGCAGTCTTTTGCGTAACCAATGTAATACGTTTTGCCTTTATATATTGATTTTATTGTGTATAATTGTTTTTCGTTCGTAAGGTAAATTAAATTGAAATTTAAGAAAATGTCATAACGCCCAAAATATTTCACTAAAAACATCATAACGCCTAAATTGTACGTCATAGTGCCCAAACTGAAACACAAAAATATTTTTGGGTGTTTCGATATTTAAAAGATTTGGGCGTTCTCGTGTTTAAAATAATTTTATTCCATATGACAATCGACTTGGGTCTTATGACGACTTTTGCCAGGAGATTTTGGGTCCTGAGCCAGTTTTGGGCGTTATGACATATTGTGATTTGAGCATTTTTATCTTGTTCTATAAGACCAACGTCTTTTAACACATAAGAAATGTCAAAATGCCCAATACCAATGTCAAATTTCCGTCAATTTTACAACAACAAATTCTTAAACAAAAAAATTCTTAAACAAAAAATTTTTGGGCGTTGCGACATTTCTTATTTGAGCGTTATGATTTTGGGCGACAAGACCTAACGCCAAAGTTATGGCTCTGCACTCCTGCAGTTGGTGCAGCTTTACTGTGATCTTATTGTATTTGATTATCGGTAACTTTTTTCTTATACTAAGTTCAAGTCATCGAATATCATTTTGTATTCAACGTAGATGAATTGATGTCATATTTTCTTAATACGTTGTATCCGGTGAACTTAAGAGCTATATTAAAAGACCATCAGCATACCAGTGACCGAGTTTGACTTTATTTTTGTCTAATTTTGTCGGGTACACTTGGTAGTTTTGGTCGTCATCTCGATTTGTTTGCTGCTGCAATTTGCTGCAGCTTGTTTCTAAGAACAAAGAATTTTCAAAATCCAAAACAATACCAATAATAGGTATTAATGCTCAAACTCACCAATAGAAAGCAACTATATTTTATTTTTATTTCCGATTTTTTGTACTCTACTGAATCTAATATATGAATTTGACAGTAATCTGGATTGGGATCACAGCTTCCACGCTTCCCAAACTTTATTTGTAGATCTGCTTGGGAAATACCCAAGTAGCATTTTGTATCTCTTATGTTACAAATTTATTGTATGTCGTTTACAATTCATATACAGTTGCTGGAAAAATGTTTTGTATTTTTACATTAACTAATTGGATGATTGTTAAACAAATTGTAACACACAAAATGTTGTTGAAACAACACATCTTCAAACGTAAACGTACTGTAAAGCAAATTTCGTGAATGTAAAACCAATATCACAAAACATTTACATTTGTAGCACTTTTGTAAAGCTATTATCAAAGCTTAACTGTTACAAAACGTTTACAGTAAATAGTCACATCACATCTTCAAACGTAAACGTACTGTAAATCAAACAGCGTTAATGTAAAATCAATATCACGAAACGTTTACATTTGTAGCAGTTTTGTAAAGCCATTATCAAAACTTAACTCTTACAAAACATTTACAGTGAATAGTCACATCACATCTTCAAACGTAAACGTACTGTAAATCAAATATCGTGAATGTAAAATCAATTTCACGAAACGTTTACATTTGTAGCAGTTTTGTAAAGCCATTATCAAAACTTTACTCTTACAAAACGTTTACAGTGAATAGTCACATCACATCTTCAAACGTAAGCATACTGTAAAACAAAAATCGTCAATATCACGAAACATTAAATTTGTAACAGTTTTGTAAAACTATTATTAAAACTTAACAGTCACAAAACATTTACAGTGCAAATGTATTATAACAATCACCAAACAAGATAAATCGGCCATTAATGTTTCCATTTTTTATCAAATTAGAAAACCAAAAATATTGAAAATCTATTTTTGTTGATATTTAGTAAAAACAAAGCATGTTTAGGTTTTGATTGAAATAAGACTTTGAATTTTATCTTACAAAATATTGAAAAATATGGTTTTTGTGGGAAAAAAAAATTGTCTCAAATATTTTTATGAGAAATCATTTCTAAAATAAGAAAGTTTTTACAGGCCCCTTATTTTTATCGACCTGTTTTAGAAAACTGGCAGAAAATATTTCTCGCGTTCGATATTTTGCCTTTACTTTCACAAAAAAAAACATAATTATTGATTATTTTTATACCTCCCATATTATAATAATTATGTCAAGAACAAGATGGCAATTGTTCTCAAATGGCATTACTTATTTACCTATACAGTTTAATATTTTTCTGTAAACGATTTGTACCTGTGTTAGTTTTTATGTTATTTATTTCGAAGTGTTTTTGAACGTTTACATTTGTAAATTTACAAATCAGGTACATCAAATAGAATTTGTTCATATACTGTCAACACGACATTTCATTCCCCAAAACCGTTTACATTTTGGGTACAGTGAGTAAATATTTCATATACGCCTGAAACATTACAGCTACGATGTTAACGTTCAGTAAATGTTCTGTAGCTCTGAAATGCTCCTTGGGTAGATAGAGTTAAAACAAATAGGTACCTTTATAGTTGAAAACTGCACAAAACATTCTTCTTTCCTTTTATAACCTTCTCGCTCTTAATGATGAAAATATTTGTAGGTATTTTTTTTTTTTTAATTAAACACATCTTCATCTCTTCAATTTCAGATGCCTTTGGTTACGTTTTTATTGACAATGGCAGTCCAGACTCATACCTCATCTCAAACGAGGTAGACAGTTACTTTCTAAACGACTCAACACTACAAGATGCCAATATCGGAACATTATTCAACAACAGCAATAATAGCAGCAATTCTAACGCTAACTTCTTCCTATACAATGCTACCATTAATCAGAGCGGCCTTTTTGACAACAACAATGAGACCGATACCACCGCCGAGGATATTGCAGAGCTTATTCGAATGGCTTTCACATCTGTGCTGCTGGGCTTAATGATTCTTATAACTATAATTGGTAAGATAGACTTGTGTTTGTGTAAACTCGTTAAGTATATTTTTGTTTTGTTTAACACAACAAATTATATTATTATTTTTTTTGCTTTAATCGTACACTTGTTTTATTTCTTAATTAATCGTTTGCACATTAAGTCCCTTTTTCCCATTTATATATGATATTATCATCATCGTCCTTTGTATACTTTTCCCAAAACATTGACTCAGCAAAAATTATTATCCCTTGACTGCAAATAATTATATTCTTTATTTTTTTTGGATGTTAATCGTATTCATTCATTAAGACCAACCTTGTTAATTTCGGAAGAATTATATTTGTTCAGTTCCAGGAAATTGCTTTTGATTAAGAAATACAAAAAAAAATAAATAAAAAAAGGGTTGGGTACAAAGTATTTAGATATGTCGTTAAAAAATGCTTCTTTATCGTTATAATTAGTGAAAATGAAACGATTTTGAATGCCACTCATTAAAAAAATCTAGCTACATCAATAACACTGATTTTCAAAAGATTATGTTACTTTAAAAGGTTTTTTTTTGTTATATTATTTTTTCTACTCAGAGTTTTAAATATTTGTATTTCTGAAAAGTAAATATTAGAACAACTTACATTATAAAAATGGTAATTTACTTTTCCGGTAACTGAATAATATAAATACACATGTGCACCGATTAAGGAATACCAGAACATAAACTCAAAATTAAATTTTGTTCAGTACTTTAATTAGATATGGATGAAAATACTTAAATTTAACTGTAAAACAAAAGCAAAAGTTTAAAAAATCGTAGGCACACTTCTGTAAAAAAAAAAAACAGAAATTGAATACATTTTAAAAAGTGGGGCTAAGTCAAAAACGGTTTTTTGGCTCTAAAACCTCCATTTTTGAATATTTTTGAAAAAAAATTACTGCACAAACCGTCACAAACCCAGCACAACCTAGCACAACTTTCAAAAATTCAATTTTCAAAATACTGGGAGCTAACTTCACACACTCTATATTATGGGGATTTGTTTGATTTAAATCGTGATTAAAAAAGAAGGCAGTTCGTTAAACCAAGTAAAACTCACTGGGATTAATTAATTATTTGTGACTCATAAAAAAAAAATTGTTTAAAGTTATCCCAATTACAAAACATAAGTAAAATCAACCCAAAAACTTCTTTTAATAACTGTGCAGTGTGCACGTCTACAGCCGATGCCAACCACAAAAATGCCAACAGTAAATATGTGCATGAAATATTCTAAAAAAAATTAGGAAAATTCAATTAACCTTAATTTTTTTTTTCGATAACGACTTATCTAAACATATTTTTTAATAAAATTTAAAATATGCGTGTGTTAAGCGATATTTTTTTAATACTTAAGTAAATATTTACTTTTATCTATTACTATTAAACTTATAGACGATAGATATTAGACGCACAAACACAACGATAGAAGGTTAATAAGACCCAATTTTTTTTTTAATTTAATTTAATTTAATTTAATTTAATTTTTAAATGAAGTTATTCTGTGAAAAGTTTTTAAAAAAATTAATTTTCAAACTCAAAATTTATAATAAAAAATAAATTCCGGCAATGGAACTCATACACTTTTTGAAAAAGGAAACTCAAGAAACAACGTATATAATACGATTTTTCTAAAAAAAATTCAAGAACGTGAAATTTTCTGGAATTGGGACTATGTGCCACTATACCCTATTATTTTCGTTTCCAGAATTGAATAATCTAATTAGTTTTTTGTCAAAAAATGAAAACCGGGTACTTAAATAAACCGAAAAAAATCTCTTTTAAGGAAAACCAAAACCAACAAAAACAAAAGGCACGACTGGGTCACACAAACTTGCTCTTGGAAAAAGTTACTTTCGAGTTCCATGACTTGAAAATTCGTTTGACCAGTATAAAAAATAAAATCTACGACTCGGTCACACGAACTAGCTCTTGTAACAAACTATGGGATTACAAAACATTCAATATATTTAACTATGTAAAAAGGCAAAATATATCGAAAAATCGACTAAACTAGAGATCAAGTTGTATGTTAGCTATCATAAAACCGTTGTTTACCCAAAAACTTAAAATGCCATCTTATGTAAAAACCCTTAACACCAATGCTCCGTTATGTGAATTTTTCGCCAAAAACCTGAAATGCAGTTATTTTAACGAAAGTTAAAATATAACGTTCACAAAGTTTCATCAAAATCGTTAAAGCGGTTTTTGAGAAAATTTGGAAAAACTAAAACGGTCATATGGGAGGTACCCGTTTTCGAATTCTTCCTCTAGGGAATCATAAACAAAAATTAGACCCGAAGTTTGAAGAAAATCCGTCAAACCGTTTAGGCTGTAGCTCGGTGAAGAGACAACCGCAAATACGAACAACCGGAAATACGCTATACGTACATACGCACATCCGCACAGACAGACCGACGGACGACATGACGAAACTTACTTTTTTGGGCTTCTCTATCATCGTAATGTCAGGTTTGATTAAAACCTCGATTTTTTTTTTTACACGAAAACAATACTTGCCCTATTGAGCAAATAAAAAACTGTTTTTCATATTTTGAAATATTTTTTTTTCCAACAAATCTTTTATAAGCAAATGTATGGAATAAAAAAAAAGGTTTATATGAAAGCCGTCACTGTCGGTAAGATATCAATATAATTAGAAAATTAAATTTGGTCAAAATCGGTGCAGCCGTTCAAACGATAGTCGGAATAATAAATAACGGTTATATATGGCAAGTATACAGTTAATAAGCCGATTCTGAAAACAAATTTAGATGACGGTTATCACCATTTGCAACAATTGGATTTATCGGTTACGCTTTTATATGTTGTATAGGTATGGTTATTTTTATACCTAAAGGTCAAACTTTGTCCGTTTGTACAAAGTTTGAAGAAAATCGGTCCAAAAACTTTAAGGCTGCAGGTGTCGATACATCTAGACAGACAGACAGAATTTTCGAACCTTCTTTCTTAGTCTTCTCTATCATCGTAATGTTTGATTGTTATCTCAAATTTTTTTTTACGAATGCATAACTTGCCTTTCCTATAATCGCAAGTAAAAATAGTTTTTCTTAGAAGAGGTGGTTTTCGTTACTTTTACCGTTCCCAAAAAGTACAAGACAAGACATTAAATTATCTACTAGGTTTTCTTTTTTTGACTAAAAATTAATTAGAGTTAATTAATAGTAGTAAAACAAAAATGAGATTATCATTATATAAATGTTTTCAAAAACAGTTCACCAAAAATTTGTTTAAATATTAAATGATAAGAGAGACTTCTGACTTTGGCGGGCTAAAATAAAATAAGCCGAAATTTGTATGAAAAGTGTCTGTTAACCTTGCAGGAAATCAATTTCCGATCTGTAAAAATGTGAAATGATGCATTTTATCATTTAATTCGATTTTCGATTTAGGATCACAGTCAAATCGTTCTGTAAAAAGCATTGAAAACGCGCAGATATACCTTACACTGAGAGAAAAAAAAAAACAAATAAAATTAAATACATCGTATTTAATTTTCGTTTTGTAATGGAACCTTAGGTTGAATATATTTTATTTAACTACCTATGCTTTGTTTTAATTTTTTTTTACTTTAATTTTTAAACGTTCGAATTATAAGGTCACTTTCATCGATCAAATCAGATCTCGCGTTTAAAAAAAAGAAGATCGATACATCACTACACGTTAAATGCATTCTATACTGATGAGACCACCGTGTAAATATGTATTTTGTACATAATATTGATCGAAACGTATTATGGGGTAAAGACAACAAGACATTATTTTTTAAAATTTCATTATTTCATTTCCACTCCTCAAAAAAAAATTTCTTTTTTTTCTTATTCTGAATAAATTCTCTAAAAAAAGAAAGGATAACTTACAAGCCAGGAGTAATTATCTTTGTTCTCTTTGAAATAAATTTTAAATAAACATTTTCAAATAAACATACATATATTTATTCTATATGTGTTTTTAGAGTATTTGTTTCAGGAAAACAGAACTCATAGAGTTAATTTTTCGTATAGGTACATTATCAAGAGAATATTTGTATTTCTCTATTTTTGTATGATAATTAATTTTTATCTGACTACATCTTTGAAAATAATTAACTCATTAAATGTTATAAAAACAGTTCAAATATTACACTGAAATATTAATCCAATATTTTATCAAACCATTGAGTCAAACTTAAGCCCCTCAAATATTACAAACAAAACAAAAGAATTAAATGACTGCAAATACACTCGCTATTGACACAATATCTCGATATCTCATGCAAAATAAACCCGTTTAATATTAAAAATTCATTTTCATATTCAAGTAAAAAAAAAAAGTTTCTGAATCATCAAATAAACTCCCATAAAACCGTCAACTCTATTTTCCAACTCAACGAAGAAAAAAATCGACAAACTTATTCTATCAATTCCAATTTTCTTGTAAATGGGAAACTTTTGTGTAGAAAGGCACATATTTTTGCATGTTATATTATATACACTCCCATACTCATCACACCCATTCCAACAAATTCAAAATTAAACTAGCAAAAAGTCCTGACATGATGAACGCAATCGTACAAAGGATGAAGATATATATGAAGGTTTGGGGCTTTATTTTTTTGGAGGAAAGGATACAAAGAAAAAATGAAGTACATAGGAAGTAGAACAATTTTCAATTTTGTGCGAATTTCCTTCTTAATCATGTGGATGATGATGACTTTCCTGGGAAGCACTCAACGCCTCTGCAATTCCATTTGAGTCCATAAAGAAGCCAGTAAATGTGGCTCTCAACTCATTCAAAATGCGTTTCGTTTGGCGAAAGAGCGACAAACAGTCGCTGATGGTACCTACTGTCGCTTCTGATCGCAGTTCCATTTGCTAACTCCCCCGTGAGCCGTGACATGGAACACATTCAATTAAAAAAAATACAAAAAAAAAAAGTGATGGAAAGGTAAAACGGTAATAAGGTTTGAATGAGCCACATATTACCTATCTACAGTGAGACTTTTTTTTTCACTCAATATAACGTTTCCTTCCAAGAACGAAGATAAAAAGAGGACATCAAGGCCAAAAGCGGATTATATTGTCGGGGAACAAATAGCTTTTCTCTATACCGAAAAAGGGGCGAACAGTTTCTTCATCGACATCTTTAACACTGAAAGTGTCAAAGTCGTCGATTTTAAATTCGATTTTGAATTTATATTTGCATTCAATGGCTCATTAGAGATTTGACTGAAGGCAGTCTCATGTCGAATTAAAATGAACAATTTATATTTATAAATTATTTGTTAAATTGCCTAGTGACATAGGCAATCAATTTTCTTGGAGTTTATTATTTTGTGACTTTAGTGGGATAAGGGATTAAAAAAAATAATGATGTTGATGTTGAATTAAAAATAAATGTAGGTATGATTGGAATAAATAATGTGACGTTTATTTACATTTTCAGTTATTTGTATTGATACTGTTATTCAATCAAAACAAATTACTGAACAAAATTAAAAAAAAAAATACGAAGAAAATTAAAGAAAAAATAATGAAATAGTTCTTGAATAATTAAAATAAATTAAAAGACAAACGAGCAACAAGAAAAAATCTTATGATTTTTTATTGACAGTTTAAAATGTACCACTGCTGTCAATGTGGCTCCTATAGTAGCATTTTGCTGCTTTGCTCAGGAAAGTTCTACTGTGCTACTCATGTTTTAGAAAGGCCACCCAAATTCGGATTTGGAGGTAAATAATATCAATTAATTCGTGGAAAATATGGAGGCAAAAGTAGCAATAGTAATATACAGGGTGAGTCATGAGCAATGCGACAAAATGCTAGGGCGTGTAGGTTGCGTTGAGACAAGAAAAAAATCGTATGGGAGGGGGGGTCTATTCCCCTCCGTTTAGCCGGGAGGGGCAATTTTCGAAAAAACTGACTTAAAATGGAAAAAAAATTATTTAAAATCAACGGCTTCATTCACAATGTTGCGCGATACGTTTTTGAAAAGCCAATAACTTTTTCTTTCATTCTGTGTTTAAATAAATCTATTCTAAGAAATAGTTTTTGAAATATTAATTTTCAAAGTCAAAATTTTGAAAAAAAAATTGAAAAAAAATTTCAAATTCATTTTTTTCAAAATTTTACGTAATTAAGTGCTAATTTTAATTTCAAAATTCAATGCTGTTATTAATTTTAAGTCTAAATAAGAAAACCGGATGCAAAAATTTTATGTCGTTCTCAAGAAATTACAAAAAAAACCAAAACCACCTTTTTCTAAGAAAAACATTTATTTTTATTAGAATACCTATAGGAGAAAACAAAAATTGAAATTGCCAAAAAAAAAAGTTTATCGAAACCAAGTTAAAACTTATTGAAAAACGATTTTTGGGTCTTTCACCACTGCTCTGCAATTAATAAATGGGCTAAAACTTTCAATGAGAGCATTCCGAGACGTATTGAGGAATTGATAAGGTATGATGATACCTATGACATTTTTTAGATCCTTTTGAATAAAAACTATTTTTATAGTTTATTAATCAAAAAACATTATCCAACTGCTCACTATTTATTTTGCCACTCGTAACAAAAAGAATGCATTAAAAACAAAATTTAATTGATTTAACATGGAAACTTAAAATTTTTTTAAATTTTATAACTGTCCCTATTAATTTGGCAACCTGCTTTAAATTTGGTAAACTGCTTTAAACCTGAAAGTTTACTTGCGATTATAAGGTACTATATGCAAGCTATGCATTCGTTTTGGGTTTCGGTTTTGGTTTTGGTTTTGGGATAAAAATCAAACATTACACTACGATGATAGAGAAGACGAAAAAAGTGAGTCCGGAAATGATGTCTGTGTGACTGGATGTATCGACACCTCCAGCCTAAACTTTTTTTTAGAGAAACATAGACCTAGGTATAAATATAACAGTACGTACCATATAAGCGTAACCATTTTTCTGGAAAAAAAAAATAGAATCAACTTCGATAAAATTTTATATGGGTGATTTATTGTCAATGGTGATGTCCATCATTATACAGGGTGAGTCATGAGCAATGCGACAAAATGCTAGGGCGTGTAGGTTGCGTTGAGACAAGAAAAAAATCGTACGGGAGGGGGGGTCTATTCAACTCCGTTTAGCCGGGAGGGGCAATTTTCGAAAAAACTGACTTAAAATGGGAAAAAAATTATTGAAAATCAACGGCTTCATTCACAATGCTGTGCGATACGTTTTTGAAAAGCTAATAACTTTTTCTTTCATTCTGTGTTTAAATAAATCTATTCTAAGAAATAGTTTTTGAAATATTAATTTTCAAAGTCAAAATTTTGAAAAAAAAATTGAAAAAAAATTTCAAATTCATTTTTTTCAAAATTTTACGTAATTAAGTGCTAATTTTAATTTCAAAATTCAATGCTGTTATTAATTTTAAGTCTAAATAAGAAAACCGGATGCAAAAATTTTATGTCGTTCTCAAGAAATTAAAAAAAAACCAAAACCACCTTTTTCTAAGAAAAACATTTATTTTTATTGTAACGAAGCAATTTATTTATTTATTTAGCATTAATCTTAGTTTTTTTACTTTTTTTTTTTAATTGGAGTTTTATGAGAACGTAATAAAATTAAATAGTATTGGAATAACCCTGGATTAATATTATTTTCATTGATAACTTCTGAAAACTGACCTGTCAATATTTTTGCCTTGGCCTGCCCGCAGCCCATGGGTTCTACCTGTTATGGGGACAATAGGGACAATAAAACCGCATTTTTTTTTAATGAAAAAAAAAAGAAAATTGCAACGCAAGATAAATAAAAGGCATTGCAGTTTTGCTTAGTAATTATTTCAAATTTGAATATTAACTCATTAACACGTAACGATGTCAAGCTCATACACCCGAGAAGAATTAACGGACATGCATTTCTGCTACGGTTTAGCTAATGGTCGAAGTCGTGAAGCCGAAAGACTGTACGCTGAAAGATATCCCGATAGGAGGTGTCCCCATCATAGCACGTTTCCAAGAATCCACCGACGTCTAAGAGATCATGGAGTGCTGGAGCATCGAAGAAGCGAAAGGCCAGTTTCTGATGAGTCAAGAATCTTAGATGAAAGAATTCTGGATTTAGTCCGAAATAATCCCTCCGTCAGTACAAGAAGGATATCCACTATGCTTGGAGTGTCCCAATCTAGAGCATGTCGAGTACTTCGGGCGGAAAATTCACACCGTCACCTCAAACGACAAGTTATTGAGAACCGAATTTTGTAGAACATTACTACTTAGAAATGAAACCGAACAAAACTATTTTAGAAGAATATTCTGGACGGATGAAGCACAGTTTACTAGGGATGGGGTTACTAACTTCCACAATTTACATTATTGGAGTAGCGCCAATCCACACAAAAAAAAACAAAACAAATCACAACACCGCTTTAGTTGTAATGTTTGGCTTGGTATTGTTGGACACACTGTGATCGGGCCCCGGTTTTTGAATTCCATTATTAATGGAGAATCATACCTGCAATTCCTACGAGACCTTTTACCCGATTTATTAGACAGCGTTCCATTGGTTATAGCAGATACTTTAATCTACCAACAAGATGGTGCTCCAGCACACTACAGCTTACAGGTGAGAAACTGGCTGGATGATCATTTTAGTGACCGTTGGATCGGAAGAAGGGGCCCCACGGAATGGCCGCCTAGGTCACCAGATTTAACTCCCCTAGATTTCTATGCATGGGGATTTATGAAGAATTATGTTTACGAAGTGGAAATAGTATCATTGGAACATCTGAAGGAACGAATTGAAGTCGCTGGAGTCAAATTGCAGGAAAATTTGTCAAGCATAAACTTATTTGAAGCCATTACAAGGAGATATAATCTATGCCTTCTAAACAATGGAGATCATATCGAGAATTTTTTATAAGTACTTCCAATAAAAAACATAGTAAAAATAAAAGGAATAAAAAAAACTAAAAAAACTAAGATTAATGCTTCTTAAATTGCTGCGTTACAATAAAAATAAATGTTTTTCTTAGAAAAAGGTGGTTTTTGTTTTTTTTTAATTTCTTGAGAACGACATAAAATTTTTGCATCCGGTTTTCTTATTTAGACTTAAAATTAATAACAGCATTGAATTTTGAAATTAAAATTAGCACTTAATTACGTAAAATTTTGAAAAAAATGAATTTGAAATTTTTTTTTCAATTTTTTTTTCAAAATTTTGACTTTGAAAATTAATATTTCAAAAACTATTTCTTAGAATAGATTTATTTAAACACAGAATGAAAGAAAAAGTTATTGGCTTTTCAAAAACGTATCGCACAGCATTGTGAATGAAGCCGTTGATTTTAAATAATTTTTTTCCCATTTTAAGTCAGTTTTTTCGAAAATTGCCCCTCCCGGCTAAACGGAGGGGAATAGACCCCCCTCCCATACGATTTTTTTCTTGTCTCAACGCAACCTACACGCCCTAGCATTTTGTCGCATTGCTCATGACTCACCCTGTATAATTTGTTTTCAGAATAAGCTTATTAAGGGTATTCTCCATAGAAACGTTTTTTTTATTACTCCGACTATCTTTTGAATGTCTTCACCGATTTCAACGAAATTTAATATTCTAAAACAACTGCTAAACCTCAATAAAACTGCAAAAAAAATTCAAAAAAAAAAAAAATTTAACCGATAATTCTATTTTTTTCAAAAAAATCATTCTTTCGATTTTGATAAAACTACACCGAAATTTTTACCGAAAATGATGTTTTTAATATAATTTTTTTTTATTCCATACCTATATATGTTTTTAAAAGATTTAAAAAAAAACAAATATTTCAAAAAATAAAAAAGCTGGTCGAATGAATTTTCCAGTCGAAAGTAACTTGCTCCAAGAGCAAGTTTGTGCAACTCAGTCGTGTCGATATTGAAAGTTTCACGTAATTTAAATTTTCTGGTGATTTGCAATGCACTCGGTTGCCTTGCTTTCTCAGTTAGCAATACAAAAGAAACTTCTCCAATTTAGCTGAGTTAACAGATTAATATCGTTTTAATTTCAACCTGTTGCTTTTTTTGTTATCTTTTAAACCTATTTTGATAGTACTTGTTTTGCTTTTATTATACCTAGGTATTATTTTCTATAATAATTTCTTTGTTTCTGGATACTCTGGATACTCTGACTCCAACGTTGAGGTGTTTAAATTTCGTTTATTCATAAACTTATGTAACTTTATTCGAAAAAAAAAACTACGAAACTTCGAAACCAATTTCTAAAATATAACGAAAGTTCCAAATTTCGAAACTGCATAAACACACCAATTTCTGATATTATAGGCAAAAGTTCCAGATAATCCCAGTTTACTCGTTTACACTGAGTTCGATATTTTATATCACAGTTATTTTGTTTCGCTTTGAATAATATACCCAAGAGCAAATTTTGAAATATCGCTACTTACTAATATCGATTACCGACATATGGTTTATTTTATCATGACTCTTCTTATCAAAAATGTTCATGCTCAATGCGCGTAAAGATAGAATAATCTTCAAACATTCAGTAAACAACATATCAATCTGTTCCCATAGAATATCAGATAACCTTGTTTTAATATTAATTGATGTAGCTATATAAAAATAAATAAAAGAAATGTCCAAAGCTCAACAAATCATTACGATAAAAGAAAAAAAAAACTTCAGATTTATTATTTACAAGAAAAACAACAAACTTTTAGGAAAACGAAAAACTTCTCTTTCAATGATTGCTGCCTTAGATTCTGTCCATCCTCAATTTTATTACAATTCACAACTAGCTACTAACTTTTTGCTTCTCTATCTGTCGGAAAACTTAGTCTCAGGTGAATATTATGATTTTTTTTTTGTTTGTGCTTCCTCAAACAAAGAGAAAGGATTCCGAACGAAACTTTGAGGTGAAGATTGCTGGACTTTTCGCTTATCGTTCAATAGATTTCACTTATTCTTTCGTTGAACTTTTCTTATTTCGTTGGTTTTTGTTCTGTATCTTCTATATACTTACATGTGCAGATACTTTCTACTTTACTCCTTATATGGCAACTACGTGAAATAAAGAAAAAAAAGTGTTTGTAGGGAGGGGGACAAACGAATTGAATGATTTCAAGGACTTTTACAGATAAAACTTGATAAGACTCGCAGTGATACTTCACGGACGTAATTGATTACGATACTTCTGATGAGGATATTGTATAAGGATCCATTATATGCCTTAATCAAGAATAATGAATGGCACTACTCTGTGTAATTTTTTTTTTTTTTTTTTTTTTGGTTTTGTTTCTCCGTCACCTCGTTTTTCTTCATCTTTGTGGTTCTTTTCAATTGATTTGATGTGAAGAAGAGCACGTTCTCATTATAATGATGCCAGATGGTATGTGTCTGTGAGAGAATAAGATGAATCATGGGGAATGAGTTGTTTTTCTAAAATATATATGTACTTTTATATATTTTTTTCATCTACTTTTTCCTTACCAGGTATTTTGAAAAATGTTTGATTCGCATAAAGTAACATAATAAAGGCTCCAGTGATTTGATAAGGAAAAGATAAATACAACCGTTTTATTTGGCAAAGTCAAATCTATAGATACTTATTTAGAAAGGTTTTTCTTTATTTATTGAATCATAAATAAGAAAGGAACATGTTGTCGAATAAACTCTGGAGAAAAACATTTGTAAGTTAGGATATAATCAATTCTGACATTACGAGGAAATGAAATGAAAATGGAAAGAAAATTGATCATGACAATCTGTCCAGTTGTCAGTGAAAGTTCTTTTCCTAAATTGACATTCAATATTATTTTGAATTCATAGATTATCACTCTATCTGGCTAACATGTACCTTTTTGTTTTCTTGTTTTCGTTGTGGTATCATGAAACTACCAATTTCTATTGAACTGTATAGTAGTATAGTTCTAGTTGAATTCAATTGACATCAGAGAAGTGTGGACAGATGTTAGAAGACAATGTTCAGCAAGTCCAATGCAAGTCCTTTTATTAGATGCAATAGTTAAAAGTTATAAAGTCTACTTACACCTAAGTATATTTATACTGCTCACACGTCTATAACTCAAAGTCCTTGTACTTTGAAAGTAAAATATCTTGAGTGATATGCATAACCGCTAGTAAATTCTTTTACTGGTAAATTTTCAAATCATGGAAATCTACCAGTAAAAGCATTTACTAGCGTTTAGTGCATATGACCCGATGTTTTGACCTTACCTGACTGTAAACAGTAATACATCTTTAACATAAAGGTACAGAACTTTATTTATCCATCAAGGACATCATAAAACCAGCCTTCAACAAAAAGCTTGATATAAACGAAATATTTTCTGATGATAACAAAGTTCCTGGGAACCGTTGGGATATACCCTTCCAGGTTCTCAAAAACGACACTATGCAGGCCTTGTAAAAAAAAAAATGTTGGCTAGATTTCATACGAATATGAAATATGCAATACCAGATTCGAGTTGGGGTCAAAATCGCGAAAGCCAAAAGATCGAAAACCCAAAAAAAACGAAAACCCAAAATACCGAAAAGCCAAAAGACCGAAAACCCAAAAGCCGAAAAAGTTTTCCCAAAATCTCCAAAAATTATTTAAAATGAAAAATTTGCGCAAATTTTTCATATTAAATAACTTTTCGGAATTTCGGGAGAACTTTTTCGGGCTTTTGTGTTTTCTTCACTTTCTTTTTCATATATATACATTTTGAGGGTATTTTACTTACTTTAACAGCACCTGGGTGGTCCGCTTCGCGGGTTCAAGGGATTTTTACTCACTTTCTGTAGTCAGTCCCGCTCACGCAACTTCGTTGCTCCGCTTGGGGAATGTCCAGTCGTCTGGCGGGTGCCTATAAGTCCAAAGTTTTCAAATTCAACAGTACCACGGGTGGCCAACTTGTGCCCCCAACAGTTAAGATTGGGTAATCCTACCGGGAATCAAGGTAGGGCTATTGTTTTGGTATTTATAACAACATTTTTTCTGAATTGAGGTGAGAGAGAATTTTGTTAATGATTTTAAAAAAATATTTTGTTTTAGTTCAATGAAAAAAAAATAAAATTTTGAAAAACAAATTCAATCTTAATTTCGGCCTTTTGGGTTTTCTGTCTTTTGGATTTCGGTATTATGTCCGTCTCCCACCAGATTCATTATAAAAATCAATTATGTTTATGCTTGAAAACAAAAATGATCTTAACGCTGAAACGCTCTGAGACATCGGGCTTAGATGGCAGTAGGAATGGGGACGGTTTCGCTTGGGAACCAAATTGCCCTTGAAATTAAATTAGAGGTCGAATTTGTAGCTGGTAAGCCAGGTGTGTGAACAGGTGTTGATGGTGATGACGTGATCAAAGGGGGATTGGTCGCGTGCCGCCGCGCCGCGGCTGGTGGAGATATCTGAATTTTGAAATGAAAAAAAACTTAAGTTGATATTTGGTGATTTGAACCGTGTATGTTTGGGTTGTGAGTCGACTGAGAGTTCCGTTGTGCTATAGAAGCAATTGGAAGAATGATGTGTGTTGTGGTATAATAGTTGAGATAAGAGCTAAAAATAGACACAGTTGGGGCTTGTGGTGTAACTGATTGTCGTTTTATTTGAATTTGAATTTATAGATGAAGAAAAAGTTGAGATAAGAGCTAAAAATAGACACAGTTGGGGCTTGTGGTGTAACTGATTGTCGTTTTATTTGAATTTGAATTTATAGATGAAGAAAAAATAATAGAAAAAAGTAATAATTTTAATGACTGAGAGTTCCGTTGTGCTATAGAAGCAATTGGAAGAATGATGTTTGTGGCATATAAGTTGAGATAAGAGCTAAAAAATATACACATAAAAATATATATATGCTTGTGGTTAACTGATTGTCGATTTATTTGAATTTGAATTTATAGATGAATAAAAAATATTAGAAAAAAAGTAATAATTTTAATGACTGAGAGTTCCGTTGTGCTATAGAAGCAATTGGAAGAATGATGTTTGTGGCATATAAGTTGAGATAAGAGCTAAAAAATATACACATAAAAATATATATATGCTTGTGGTTAACTGATTGTCGATTTATTTGAATTTGAATTTATAGATGAAGAAAAAATAATAGAAAAAAAGTAATAATTTTAATGACTGAGAGTTCCGTTGTGCTATAGAAGCAATTGGAAGAATGATGTTTGTGACATATAAGTTGAGATAAGAGCTAAAAATATACACATAAAAATATATATGCTTGTGGTGTAACTGATTGTCGATTTATTTGAATTTGAATTTATAGATGAAGAAAAAATAATAGAAAAAAAGTAATAATTTTAATGACTGAGAGTTCCGTTGTGCTATAGAAGCAATTGGAAGAATGATGTTTGTGACATATAAGTTGAGATAAGAGCTAAAAATATACACATAAAAATATATATGCTTGTGGTGTAACTGATTGTCGTTTTATTTGAATTTATAGATGAAGAAAAAATAATAGAAAAAAAAAGTAATAATTTGAATGATTGTAAATACACCAGATTGTGAAATAGTTTTTAAATGTTTCTTATCAGCGCGGATATTTTGGTTGTATGATTTGAATATGTGTTTGACGTCCCAAAATTTCTTCAACTGTACAAATATTTGTGGGTTTAGTATGAAAATGTATACGTATTTTTTTTGTGGGAAGTACATCCGTTCTGTATTTTGTTCTAAGGTTATCAAAAAAAAACCACATATAGAGATTAAGTTTAAATTTCTATACTTTTTCAAATATTTGGGGGTTTAGTATGGAAATGTATACGTATTTTTTATTTTTGTGGGAAGTGCATCCGTTCTATATTTTGTTCTAAGGTTATCGAAAAAAACCACATATAGAGATTAAGTTAAATTTCTATACTTTTTCGTAAGTATAAAATCAGGGTATTCTCAACTATTGAATTCAGTCACTCTTGACAAAGTAAACTAGTGAAGTTAAAATTTTAATTTTATTAAACTAAAAAAAAAAAAAAAAATGTCTTCAATTTTGAATAAAATAAAAGCAAGTTCAAAAATCGTGCGAAAGGACTTGGTCAGTGTGAAAAACCTGACATTAAAAAAAAAATACGAGATTGTGGGTGCCAAGAGGTGCACCACACGATACGGTCAACAGCTGCGTGTTGAACTGAATGATTGTTATGTCTTTTTACCAAAAAGATGTGCTGACTCCTTTGGTGAGGAGGAAGTACGGGAGCTACCAAAACTTTGTTTGGAAGTCGTAGCTCCTTACCAGTCTACTTTCATAATTGATTTTCATGAAAAAGAAAGTAGTGACAATAGTACCACCACCACCACCACCACCACCACCACCACCACCACCACCAACGATGACAACAACATCAACAACAACAGCATCAATGACAGCAGTAGCAGCAGCGGTAACAGCAACAACAAAAATTCCGACAATAATAGAGAAGACGAGGAGGAGGAGGTAATTAATTTTGTGCAGTCACAAAAAAAATTATTCTACAACTCTTTTTACTAAAAAAAAAAAAAAATGTTTTTTTGTTAAAATAAAAAAAAATTAAATACAAATTTTTAAAAGTTTTTTTTCTCTATACCTGCTTGATTGTTTGTTTGTTTCGAAGGATTGAGAAAGAAAAAGAATATTTTGTTATTCCTCACTTCTATTTCAAGAAATTAAGGTTTTTTTTACACTTTCACTCTTTTTCTTTTTCCTCATTTGTATAGCGATTTGAAATAATAGACGAAATGGTGACGAGGATTAAAAGGTTTGGTTTGAACGGAAGAAAAATCCAGTTCAAAATAAAACCTATTCCAGAAAATAAGGAGCCTACTTCTTGGATAAGGGAAGGTTTGAACGGTATGTTCAAATATGCTTTGAAAGATCTGGATCCCCTTGATAAAGTGGGAATAACTTTTAGCGGAAAGAGTTTTTCCACCGAACGGGGTAGCGGTTGGATCAACTTTAAAGACTGTTCCGCCATTAAATTTAGCGACATTTGGGAAATGATCAGCAGAATCTTCCAAAGTAATTCTACAGGAATGAGCACTGATGATTTCAATTTAAGTATAACATCCGTGAAGCTCCCTTCAGGTTCTGGAAAAAATAAAAAAAGATCTATCATGTTTAACACATTTGAAGAGGAATGCACCAAAAGAAAGGGTATTGTATCTATACACAATACGGATAATTTGTGCTTGCCTCGAGCGCTAGTCGTTGGCAAAGCATATGCCGATAAAGAAAGTGTGTTAAACAAAAACTCAATAAGAAAAGATATTGGAAAAATCCAAACAAAGAATGCCTTAAAACTAATTAATGAGGCACACGTAAATATACCCCCTGAAGGGTGTGGCATTCCAGAATTAAAAATATTCCAACAACATTTAAAGGAATACAAAATAACAGTGTATAACTACGGAACAAAAGGGCGTGATATCATATTTGAAGGTGGTAATGATGAGAAAAAAAAAATCAATTTACTCTACCACAATAATCACTTTAATTTAATAACGTCCTTAACTGCTGCATTCTGTTGCGGTTATTATTGCGAAGATTGCCATGTGCCCTACAATATGAAGAGCAAACATAGGTGTCAAAAAACATGTCCACAATGTCAAAACACACCTACGTGCCCGAAGATTGCAAAAGAAATTAATTGTGTAGATTGTAATCGAAATTTTAGAGGGAAAAACTGTTTCGACAAACACAAGGCAGACAGCTCAAAAGGACACAATATTTGTGAACAAATTAAAAGATGCATACTATGTTTGAAAACATATAGTGGCAATCGAACGCATATCTGTGGCGAATACTACTGTAAATTATGTAGTAAGCACGTGGAAGAAGATCATTTGTGCTATATGCTTCCCGATAGTAGATTACCTAGATGTAAAGACACTCTTTACATTTTTTATGATTTAGAGAGTCGTCAAGAGAGAGTTATCGGCGAAAAAACCATAACTATTGCAGATGATACTTATAATACTCCGGTTAAAATACATGAGCCTAATTTGTGTGTTTTTAAACAAAAGTGTTATGAATGTTTTGATATTCCAAATTTGGCCTTTTGTAATAAGTGCGGGCATTCACTGAACATTGTTCAGGAATCTGAAGAAAAAGAAGAAGAAGAAGGAAATATTATCCCCAAATTCTTAAAACATATTCTGAATGTTCGACAAAAATTTAAAAACGTCATTGTATTAGCACATAACGGACAATCTTATGACCATCAATTTATATTAAATTATATACTGAATGAAACAAATTTAAGTCCAGAATTAATCATGCGAGGCAGTAAAATAATATTAATGATAATAGGAAATATTAAGTTTATAGATTCCTTAAATTATTTCCCGATGGCTCTCTCTAAGCTGCCGAAAACCTTTCAGCTATCGTCGGAATTGAAAAAAGGTTATTTTCCTCATTTGTTTAATACAAAAGGAAATAGAAACTATGTCGGGAAGTTACCAGCCTTAGAATTCTACAGTCCAAATACTATGAAAGCAGAAGAACGTGAAGTATTTCTTAAATGGTACGGAGAACATAAAAACGACGTTTTTGAACTCCAACGCGAACTTTTGGAGTATTGCATCAGTGATGTCAATATTCTGACTGAGGCTTGTCTGAAGTTCAGACGTTTTTTTCTTATTGAAACTAATATTGAGCCATTCTTAGAAGCTACGACTATAGCTTCATCATGCAATCTGGTGTACCGAAGAAATTTTCTACAGCCGAACACTATTGGGTTAATACCCAAAAATGGATACAGGTAAATTGTTATTTAAATGAATACAATATCTAAAATAAATGTTAAAACAATGTGTTTTTTTCTCAATATCAGGTGCGTCGATAATCAGTCAACGGAAGCAATTAAGTGGTTGATTTTGGAAGAGCAAAGTCGAAAAATTAACATAAAACACGCTGCTAAAGGACGCGAAGCCATAATTAACGGAGTTAAAGTCGATGGTTTCTGCGAAGAAAATAAACAAGTTTTTGAGTTTCATGGTTGCTACTATCACGGTCATCCTGCTTGTCTCAAACATAAACGAGATGATCCTCTATCTGATAAAGAACAACACGATACGTTGAATTACAGATACGAGAGAACGATGGCCAAAACAGCACGTTTGAGATCGTTCAATTATGAAGTGATCGAAAAGTGGAGTTGTGAATTTGAGACCCAACTAAGTTTTCTGAAAGATGAAGAGTTAAATTTCTTAAACAATCACCCACTAGTACAGAATGCCCCGTTAAATCCACGAGATGGTTTCTTTGGAGGAAGAACAGGGAATACATTTAATTATTACAAGTGTAAGGAAGGTGAGCAAATAAAATACATTGATGTATGTTCACTATACCCCTGGGTATGTAAAAATGGGAAGTTTCCCATTGGGCATCCAAAAGTTCATACAAGTAATGATGATATTTGCTCTAATATGAAACTTGATGGCATCAATGGGCTCATTAAATGTACAATTCTGCCACCAGAAAACTTATTTCACCCTGTCTTACCCCAAAAACAGAACAATAAACTAATGTTTTCATTGTGTAGAACTTGTAGCAGTGAAAAAACTAAAGAAAGAGTCTGCACCCATTCTGATGATCAGAGGGCCTTATTAGGAACATGGGTGATTGACGAAGTGGTAAAAGCTATTGAAATGGGTTATAAGCTACTAACTATAATGGAAATTTGGGAATACGAAGTAATCCAATATAACCCTACTACAGGTTCTGAAGGATTATTTACCTCAATGATGAATAAATACCTTAAAATAAAGCAAGAAGCTTCAGGGTGGCCAAATATATGTTTATCTGAAGAGGATAAAAACAAATATATTACGGATTTTCTCGAGAAGGAAAATATCAAGTTGGAATACTCCGAAATAACAGATAATCCTGGCAAGAGATCACTTGCCAAGCTGATTTTAAATTCTTTTTGGGGTAAATTTGGACAAAGAGAAAATCAACAAAAAACATGTATTATAAATAATCCTTCAGATTTGTTTGATTTGCTTACTCATCCATCTATAGAAGTTTCACAAATTCTACCTATTAATGAAAACAATATTGTGATAAGCTTCGAAATGAAAGAAGAAGCAGCTGAAACTCTATCAACTGTTAATGTTTCTATTGCCGCATATACCACAACTCAAGCTCGCCTGAAATTATATAGCTACTTAGAAAAACTTCAGGAAAGAGTTTTGTACTACGACACTGATTCCGTTATTTATGTTTGTCGTCAAGGAGAATTCGATCCACCTACTGGAGACTTTATCGGTGATATGACAAACGAACTGGATTGCTATGGTCAAGGAAGTTACATTACCGAATTTGTAAGTGGTGGACCAAAAAATTATTCTTACAAAGTATACAGCACAAAGGATAAAAAAGAACACATTGTCTGTAAAGTGAAGGGTATCTTCCTCAATTATGCATCTTCGCAAAAAATTAATTTCGATTCAATAAAAGAAGCGGTTTTAAATTCTTCTGTACAAGAAGATTGTGAAAGTATTGTCATTAAGTCTAACAATATACGACGAACCATAGAACATCAGATAATTACTGTAGAAGAAGTCAAAACCTATAGACCAAAAGCTGAAAAACGTCAATTTTTCGACGATCACAGTTCTCTGCCGTACGGGTATAAAAGAAAAACCAACCAAAGCAATTTATGAAATAAAAAAAAACATGTGTTTCTGAAACTTTATTTTTGTTTTATTTAAAAAGAAGATTACATTAATACATCACAATAATTGTGATTCACTTAAAAACTTGCTTAAAAGATAGACATTTTGAAGAGCACAGCACTTTCCATGGTTAGGACATTTTATTTGATTAGGATAAATTCTTCGAAGTTCCTTGAAGTTTGGGCAGTTGAAAAAATTTTCTACGTTTTTGACTTCTACATTTTCGTTATTAAGTAATTCCTGGAGCCACTGCCCTTTTTCAGTTCCTTTAACGTAGACAACACCAGCTTGGATTTTTTCTCGCAGAAATGTCTTTACTTGAGAAAAATTAATAAACCCTCCATTCCAAGTTAGTCCGTGATAATTTTGATACAACCAATGAGTTTGTCTTTTTAGTGATGCTGGAAATTGATTTATGTTAAATGGAGGAGTAACAATGAAATGGTGATGACCCCCTTCATGATATATTGCTGCTTCTTTTAAAATGAATCCATTGTTGAATCCTCCGAAGCCTTGAAAGTCGACTATATATGTATTCATAATTAAGATATGTTCTCGGTTTAGTTAGGTTAGGTTACTTATTCGTGATAAACTGAATTAAAAACTCTGAAAACAGCTTGCTTTTATAGTCTAGAATA
Source organism: Baccha elongata (assembly GCA_951217065.1). Classification (NCBI taxonomy): domain Eukaryota; kingdom Metazoa; phylum Arthropoda; class Insecta; order Diptera; family Syrphidae; genus Baccha; species Baccha elongata. The sequence continues at coordinate 101,474,616 of OX578272.1, read as the reverse complement.
CAAATTCACAAATAGATATGTCATGAATAATGACATTCAATTAGGTTAGCTTGTGAACTTCTCCAGTAATTGGGCTATACTCAATTATGCGGTCATGAAGAATCAGACAGTACATTGTTGTTGAAGCTGGAATCGGAGTCGATGTTTTGAGTTCAATTTTTACGTCTATACAGGTCCTGATTTAATTGATTCATTTTGGCGGGAACAATCAACAACCATAATTGGAGCGAGATCTTTGAAGTCTTGTCGCGACAGAAGTGGTTGTGATTCTTTCTGATAATATGATGATTGAAATTTACAATACATTTCATAGGGAATAGCATAACGGTCTAGTTTATATTTTAGATTTAAGTCTTCACGTGGGTAAGATTCTGAGTTTAAATGCACCTTGACATTACTTACATCACAATGATCGAATCTGCTAGGATCCTTATTTCGCTGGTTTTTTTTATCAGTTTGTAAAGCAATAATAACATATCTCGGTTTCTCAAGTTGGGTTGAAGTTTTGACTGACCATACATGATCAGTGGTGGTTGGTAGAGTTGGGTATTCATACATTTCCCAACTTCGAAATTGAATTTGAATTGGTTTTAACTGCATTTGTTTGAATAATGTAAGCTTATTTGAATCAGATAGGGTAATATGTGGAACTCTCCATTGTAGTTTAAAAATTGAAAGTTTTAATTCTTCAGAATTATTAGCTTGCTCAAAATAATAAGCGTTCTCATTAGTTCGAGTACGAACTAGAATCAGCTCATGTCTTGCGTTTGCTATAACTTTTTTATAGTCTTCAGCAAAGCCCAGTATAGATCTAAGTGGTATACAAAAATTAAAAGTACCCGATACACGTGGACTAGCGGCTCCAATCCATGAAGCATTTTCTAAGCATTTACTTTCACTCTCGTTCAAAGATATATAATTTTTCAATGATGATGTGATGCCAGCGTTTTTATTGCTGTCAATCTCTACTCCATTGAGTTCATAAGCTGCCCTTTCAAAAAGAAATAGCATAGCATTATTAGTTAATTTTCCTGATGTGGAAATTGTCCCATCTGGTTTTGTTAAGCCTCCTTCCACATAAATGGCGCTATCAGAGGGTAAAAGGCACAAGTCCTGTTGTAGTATGGGGAAACGTATTTCATCACTTGGGTTGTAGGATTGAATAAACGGTGAATAATTGCGGTACTCAAATTTAGATATGCTGTTATCGGAGCTAGGTCCATGACCAATATTTAAAATATCATTCATATTGTTTTTATTTTAGCTTAAAACCTAATGTAAGAAGAAAGGCTTTGTTTTCAGATGATAGCGTAGATGTTGACAGTTTTGCTGTTTTAGTAGAACTATTTGATTGGTTAACTTTAGTGTCTGTTATATAATAATTATATATTAACATTGTTAAGATTTTGTTGTTAAATGCAACCGTACGGTTATTCTTTCTCCTCTAAAATTTATCAAGTCTCCGTCTTGGTCTACAAGTTTCAATGATAAAGTACTTAATTGTTTGACATTCACTGGTAGATAGATGACATTTTTTGGAACTTCTATTATTTTATACCCTGGTCCTGCTTCCGGTGAAAATTCATGTATTGTATGCGTAGGTGTATTATTAAAATATGAACCATTTATGATATTACACTCAACTCGTATTACATTTACCTTGTTTATATCTACTGGTAAATCTGATATGTGGGGCTTACCCTCTTTGAGGACTCTTTTATTAAAACCCAATAATTGACCAATAGATCTGTCCCTATCGAAATATATTTTCTCAGTGCTTTCGATTTCACATACCATTGTATTGTTATTTGCTTCTAATCTGACAATTGTCGTAGAATTTTGCACTAATAATTCTTCGGATATATATGATGCAATGTCATCGATCTCATAAGAACCTGTTGGGATTTCAATTACCATTTCCCCCACATGTAATAAGTTATTACGCTCATCAACATTTGGTATAGAGTTATACGCTTGAAAATCAATCAGACCACAAACGTAGCTCTGATCTAAGCTTAGAGGCGGAAAATATTCAGACTTTAGAAAGGAATCTCTACCGCTAAGCGTTAGTGTCATCGACATGGTGATAAAAAACACAATGAAATCATATTTACATAAAACTCTTTATTTATTGAAAATAACAGTCATATAAAAAACTTAAGCATAAATGACCACAGTTAAAAGACTCATAATCTTGATATTTAGTATAATTATAATTAATTTGTTCACCCAAGTAATTAATTATTTCAATAGGAGGTTGGAGATTTCCAAAGCTATCAAAATATTCAATTTGAGTACCTTTCTTATTATATGCTACCCAATGTGTTCCAGGACCATTTGCGGAATCTAGATTTACTATACCGCATTCGTTTTTCAAAGGTCCAGTCTTTGGTAAATTGTCACGCATGAAAACTCCTCGAAAATTTGGTATTAAATTTTTTGCAAAATTTATCAAATCTTTTTCATTTAATGCACGATTAGGTAGCAAACTTAGAAGTTTTTTGATTTTTGATTTAAATAGAGTCCAAACCCTTTCCTGTACGGTTTGAGATGTAAACCGTGACCGACTGCAATCGTTTCCATTTTTCCATTATGACGTTTTTTCTCCTCTAAATCTTTTTTAGCAATACTTATATCGTTAACGGCTTTGGCTACTCCTGCGGCACCTCCTGTCAAAGCTCCAAGAGCTGAAAGTCCGGCAAATAGAGGAACAAGAAATGGAATTCCTCCACCGATTTTCGGCACTGAAATAACTCTGGGTGTCTTAATGTTATTACTATTTTTGCTTATTGTCTTATTGGCAGAAGATACTGCTATTTTAATTGCTTTTTCAAGATTGACAGGTTTTTTACGTTTGACATAGTTTCCAATGGTCTGGATTACTTTTTTAAAGGTGAGTTGTTTTGGTTTGTTAATTTTTTTAGATTTCTTATCTTCATTTTTCCTTTTTGCTCTTTTCTTAGACTTTTTATCTTCATTCTTAGAGCATGCCATGCCCATACCTAATTTTAGTTTTGTCTTCATTAAATTAGTAACTAAAAGTGCGTTTGCTCGCTCAGCTATACTAGCGTCTTTAGATTTAACTCGTTGCCAAGCTTTTTCCGATAAAATTCTATCGGCTATGTGACGATCAGATGTATTTTTAAATTTTGAATAAGATATATCGTGTTGTTTGCACGCTTGATCAAGCAAATTTATTCCTGAATCCCCTCGAGCTAAGCGTTCTTGAAGTTTGGTCCCAGGCCCACAGTATTGATAACCAGGTAAATGTAGTTCAACAGGTAGTTTGTTTATTAATGTGTTTAATAAACCTCCCCCTCTCGCAAAGTTTCGTTGACTGGTAGATTTTTTCGAATAATCAATCATTTTATATGAATTATCTTTACACCATAATGCGTGAATTCGATATGACATTTTTAAAATATAAACTTCGTATTTATAATAAAATATTTAGTATTCACCACAATGCGATTCGTTAAACAACAATATCAATTGCCTGTAACAAATATGGAAATAACTAAAAGCAATATGACAAAAAAGCATGGTAAATTATTTCCTCATACTATTAGAGGATTAATTACGGGCCCCTCAAACTGTGGGAAAACAAATGTCATGATGAGTTTACTACAGCATCCCAATGGGTTGAAATTTGAAAATATATATATATATTCTAAGTCCCTACATCAGCCAAAGTATGAGTTTTTACAAAAGGCTATGAGACCAATTAAGAATATGGGTTTTTTTACTTTTTCCAATAACAGTGATGTTATTCCACCCGAAAAGGCTAAACCAAATTCTATATTTATCTTTGATGACATTGCCTGTGAAAAACAAGACACAATTCGAGTCTACTTTAGTATGGGGCGTCATCACCACATTGATAGTTTTTATTTGTGCCAAACGTATACAAGAATACCCAAACATCTGATTCGAGACAATTCAAATTTTCTCATTGTTTTCAAACAGGATGATATGAATTTAAAACATATTTATAATGACCATGTTAATTCAGATATGACATTTAATACATTTCAGAGGGTATGTGCGGAATGTTGGAATACAAACTATAGCTTCTTGGTAATTGATAAGGACAGTCCATTGAATGAAGGTCGATATAGAAAAGGTTTTGACTGCTTTCTTAAGTTATAAACAGATAATATTTAAGTTGTACATCATATGCATAGTAATGTTCTATGAGAGCAGTACGGAGCAGTTCAACGAGCAGATATTAGCAGTAAAAAGCGGTTCAGTTCAGTTGGAAACCCAGTATTCAGCAGTTAAGGCCAGTAACTTTAGTATCAAATTAAGTTTAAAATCCATTGAAAGATTTTTTAAACAACTTCGAAACTTATTCACGATTTGCCTCTGTAAGAAAAAATAAGCCCTAAATAATGATGAATATAGATATAAAACTAACTAAAGAACTTATTAAAACCACCAACGCTCTACGAAAGAAATACAAAGATCTTAAAACTGGTAGGGAAGTTTACGAAGCTCAAATTGAAGAAACTCTTAAACCACTTACCAAGCCACTTAATGAGTTAGTCAAAAAAACAAACACAAGGCAAGATGAAAATTACTTTGTTGAAAGTCCTACAAAGAAAATGAAAATTGCCTCTGAAAAACAATACCAAGAAAAAGAAAATGATGAATTTATCACTCCCAAGACTGTTGATAACTCACTCGTTTTTACTGAAAATACTACACCAAAAAGACCAAACAAAAATTCAAACCACCGTCTGAATCATCGTAGCTTTGGAGAACTATTGTTACAAGAAGAATTTCATGATACACCCAAAAAATATGTAGATCTATTTATAAATAATTCCAACACCCTTGATAAAACTTACGGTATATATTTAAGAGATGGAAAGTGGTACATCGGTAATGCTGAGTTCAAAATTCTTGGAAAATACATAGAAATTAAAAATAAACCCTATGAAGGTACAAATGGTTTATATGAGCTCATATTTAAGAAAAACCCTGAAAAAAACATTTATACCAGTGAAGACTTAAAAAATTACAAGGCTATATTATATGAAACGAATGCACATAGAATGGATCATGATTCACGAAGACAAGTGCACGGTAATCGTGGTTATAAGTATAGACAAATAATAAGTAAATTATTTGGATTGACTTCAAATACTTCCAAAACTTCATCACCATCACCACAACAGTCACCTATAGGAAGTGGATTAATGCAATTATCAAAAATGAAAAAAGACTATATATTTTGGGATAACCCCAATGAGCTGATAGATAGACTGAGACTTCTTATTGCTTCACATCAAGCTGGCCATAACAATCACTCTAACGAGATTGTTTCAATCATTGAAGAACTTAAAGAAGCCAACATTATTGAATAATAAAAATGCCGGTTGATAAATTTGGACGTTTTTCGAATATGGCTCCACCAAGAGGACCAAGGGGGAAACAAGGAGAACAGGGGTTACCAGGTGAACAGGGAGAGAGAGGAATGCCTGGACCACCTGGTGAGGGATTTCTCAAAACAGAAAGCGGAGATTACAACATAAACTTTAAACGCTTAAAAAATGTTCAAGAACCACAAGAACAGGAAGACGTTGCTACTAAAAAATATGTTGATGAAACATACGAACAACTTAAAGAATACATCCAATATGAAGTAGTTGCAAAATTTGAGAAACTACTGTTTGACACAATTGATAATAAGAAAAAAAATTCTGAAAATGAAATTGAAGACAATTCTATTAGTTCTTAAAACTTAAAACCAGTCATTATATAACTTTAGTCTTTAATCTATCTCCTCAGTGTGGAGAACTCAATCATTATGTCTAACATAGATTTTTTATTAATTTTTGATGAAATTCTACAGTTTCTGAAAACAAATCATCATAATATACTGGAAGAACATCATGAGGAGCTTTTGAATTGTGTAATCTTTTCGAAAAGATTTATGAATGTATCTACAACAACATCAAAACATGGATGTCATTTCGATAACTGCCCATGGTCTTCAAACTTATGCAAAAATGGTCCAGATACATGCGCATGTTACATGCTTGAAAATAGACTGTTAAAAATAAAAAAACTGATGTCTTTGTATAAAAGATTGAAATAGTATGACTTAAACTTGTAATTATTATATAGACATATTATTAATTAATAAATGCGTACATAAAAAAAGAACAAATACTTTGTTTTTATCATTCAATAAAAAGATGAGTCAGAGAAACGTTGTTGAAGAACTACATAAGCCTGCTCGAAGGAATTTTCCAAAAAGACGAGTAATTATTAAGGGTCTAGATGATTTATGGCAAGCCGACCTAGTCGAGATGGTTGTGTATTCACCCGAAAACGAAAATTATCGATATCTTCTCACAGTTATTGATACATTTTCTAAATTTGCTTGGACGGCTCCTATTAAAAATAAAACAGGAACGAGTGTCACTCAGGCTATGGAAGATATATTTAATAAAGGTCGTCACCCAAAAAATTTACAAACAGATGATGGAAAAGAATTTTTCAATGCTTCGTTTCAAAAACTTATGAAAAAGTTTCGAATTAATCATTACTCTACATTTAGTGTTCTCAAAGCTTCCATTGTTGAACGATTTAATCGTACCTTGAAAACTTGGATGTGGAAAGAATTTAGTTTAAATGGTTCATATCGTTGGATTGATATTATAGAACAACTAACAAGAACGTACAATAATTCCAAACATCGTACGATAAATATGAAACCATCTGAAGTTAATGTTGCAAATGAAAAAATATTACTCTCCAAGATCTATAATCACATCAAAATACATATTACTCCAAAGTTTAAAACCGGGGATTTTGTCAGAATTAGTAAATACAAACATGTTTTCGATAAAGGATACACACCGAATTGGACCACAGAAATCTTTAAGATAGCCAAAGTGCAACGCTCAAATCCAATAACGTACCTATTGGAAGATCACCAAGGACATCCCATTAAAGGAGGGTTTTATGAGCTTGAACTACAGAAAACTAAGTTCCCCGATACATATCTAGTCGAGGAAGTGCTTCAAAGGAAAAAAGATCGATTATTTGTTAAATGGCTCGGCTTTTCATCCGATCACAACTCTTGGATTCCTATACCTAAAATTAATAAATAAGACACATCTTTTTGTAATTTTTTTTTAATAAAAATTCTTTATTGATATATACACTTATACATTTTTTTTTCTTAAGAGATATTCATATGGTATGATTGTTTTAATGATTTGAAATTCAGTAATTCGACATCAGATTTGTATTCGAGATCCTCCTTCATAAAGACCTCAACTTCTCCATTACTTAATACTCTCTCAGTTTCATACTCATGATACTCATAACATTTAATGCTTAGTGAGCGCAAATTATAATTGCTATCATACGAACATCGAATTGTTAGTGACTTTTCATCGTCAAACTCCAGCTTGAAATGTCTATAAAAAACATTTTTACTTTGGATAATTCCAGAAATGTCAGTTTCTTTTCGTATTAAGTCTTGCCTAAAACTTTCAATTGCTTCCTCTACGGTTACTATTTTCTTGTTTACATCTTTTTCTGATGTTGTTGCTGTTGTTGTTGAAGTGATCGCAGCGTCAGACAATGTATGAACATCGTTTTGAAATGATGATGTATCCGTGCCATTTGGTAAATTTTTACCACTTGTATAGGTTAACAATCGAAATGATAATCCTATTTGCACAGTATCATTATTAGGTAAATTCAATGAAAATGATAGATTGTCAGTTGTATTTGCTCGTTGTAAATTTATATCCAAAGGTAATGGTAACCCCGTAATTAGGAATGGAAAAATTGAAAGCAAACATAAAACTGATGAGTGGAACATTTTAAAAAATATGTTTTTAGGTCTAATGTTTAACATAAACTAATTAATAACACATCAAATTTGTATCTTTTATATACAATATAATAGAGTATATAATCTTCATTTTATTTCTCTCTCTTTTTACCTCTCTTCAACGTTCTCGTTTATATTTTTTATCAATTTACATGTGCTTGAAATGAATGATGAATTTGCTTAACTCTGTGGAGTTCACTGGAGACGTGTTTTTCCTTATGTTTATGAGGTTCATATAGTAATTCTGCTTCACCGAAAGGACAAAGCGCCGGATATTCACCCTCTTTTTTTTTAAAGCATTTGAATGGGGGAAAATCGATCCGCTTAATGTTAACTCTCCTCCTAGCGAAAATAATATCAATTATATTTTTATTTAAATATGTTAAATTTTAAAAACAAATGTTTTCACCTAAAAGCTTAAACCGTACATGTTGCATGGATTGAAACTGTAGTCTAAAGTTAAGGATGGGGGACATTGTTTCGCCATTCCTGATATGGAACAATACACATTCGCTGCCATATTCTGGCTGCACTAGTAATTTTATTGTCTCATTATAAAATTTTACATCCGTAAATTTCATTTCTAACCATCCAGATTCACATATACAAAAAGTTTCTCCCTCACGCAATCTTTCACACCAAAACATTATTCTAATCAGCTTTCAAACGTCTCTTGGTGAAAGCTAATCTTAATATGCACATCATTACAACAATTGCGCATGTTAAATAATGTTATCTCCTTTCAGAAATTTGACACATTTATAATCCACTGTTACACCACAAGCATATATATATTTTTATGTGTATATTTTTAATTAAAAATGAAAAAATCTCAGTCGACTCACAACCCTAACATACACGGTTCAAATCACCAAATATCAACTTGAGTATTTTTTTTTTTTCATTTCAAAATTCAGATATCTGCACCAGCGGCGTATTTCACAATCTGGTGTATTCATATTCATTCAAATTATTACTTTTTTTTTTCTATTATTTTTTCTTCATCTATAAATTCAAATTCAAATAAAACGACAATCAGTTACACCACAAGCCCCAACTGTGTCTATTTTTAGCTCTTATCTCAACTATTATACCACAACACACATCATTCTTCCAATTGCTTCTATAGCACAACGGAACTCTCAGTCGACTCACAACCCAAACATACACGGTTCAAATCACCAAATATCAACTTAAGTTTTTTTTCATTTCAAAATTCAGATATCTCCACCAGCCGCGGCGCGGCGGCACGCGACCAATCCCCCTTTGATCACGTCATCACCATCAACACCTGTTCACACACCTGGCTTACCAGCTACAAATTCGACCTCTAATTTAATTTCAAGGGCAATTTGGTTCCCAAGCGAAACCGTCCCCATTCCTACTGATGGCTAACGCGTTCTCATCTCCAAACTTATCAGCGGTAACCAAATGCCAAATCAGTGGGAGGAATCTTATCTTCTACCAATTTACAAAGGGAAGGGTGATACGCGAGACTGCAATAATAACCGTTCAATCAAGCTGATGTCACACACTATGACGATCGTTGAGCATGTATTGGATGGCCGCTATAAAGCTATCTAATAACCAGTGCGGGTTTGTCTCGGGCAAATCAACTACAGTTGCAATCCACAATCCAGAGTGTAAGAATCAGAATAAAAAAAAAACACCGTGATTCCTCAAGCGACGTGCATGCTGTGTTTGTAGATTTTGAAAAAACTTTTGATGGAGATCTGATGATATGGGTGGCAATAGACAACGAGGAGTTCCAGAAAACTACGTGCTGATGATCATGAATATGTACGAGCATGTCAAAATATACGATAGATGCTTTGCAGGAGTTACCGAAAATTTCCCTATCGAAGTTGGCGTAGGTATCCCAAGAAAGCGTCTTGCTGACGATGGAGCCATCATAAGTAAAAAGTGATGTATGAGTAAACGCATAAGAACCAAAAAGACTGAATATCAATGCTGCCCATTTTCTGATCCATAAAGGCCTATTCCGGACCCTTATTTGAATGGAACTAATGCTTCCCAAGTGCGAAAAATTTAAATATCTTATATTTATGATCAACAACAAAGCATCCTGTAATGACGACATCAACCATCGCGTATGTACAAGAAATATGAGAGCAAATTGACGGCTATACTGAGATGAAGATGCTTCGCATGACAGCAGGAGTAACAAAGCTAGATCCAATCCGAAGTAAAAAGATCCGTTGATAAAATGCAGCGCGATGCTGAGAAACCCATCCAAAAGGCACTTTCAAAGAACGTTTCGGTACAATAGCGGAAGAGAGGCAGGCCCAAGAATTCCTGGAAAAAAAACAAATGCATTTACGACAGCATTTAGTTGGCCTCAGATATGTAACAATTTATAACCTGGAAGCTTGTCAACATTTTCTGAGGTCAACCCGACGAACCCTTCAAGCAGATCAGAAGGACGTGAAGTGGAGAAGTCGGAAAAGGCGAAGAAGAAGATCTAAGGGCTTAAAATGATGATTTTGTCTTTAATGTCTTGGTCAGACCATCTCTCAAAGACTGTCAAGTCGGAAAAGGCGAAGAAGAAGATCTAAGGGCTTAAAATGATGATTTTGTCTTTAATGTCTTGGTCAGACCATCTCTCAAAGACTGTCAATGTCAATTCAATCAGTTCATGTCATAATAAAGTTCAATTTTGCTACAAACAATAATATTGAAACTAACTGATGTAGCCAAGAATTAGGGTATTAGATCATAAAAAAGTCAAAAATCTGTAACATCGGATTTCACGAACATTACCCCAAAAAAAACTATTATAGTCGACAATTTTACTGGACTATATTTAAAATATGAATCAATGTATAGTTTCAAGAAATAAAACAATTATATCTGAAATGCTCTAAATCTAGGATAAACATTTTTATTTTTTTTTTATTATTTTAATACTTACTGATAAGCTTTTTGAATCTACAATACCTATAGAGACCGCTAAAAGAGATTTAGGTACTTAAATATGCCAACTTTTTCAATTTATATTTCAAAAATGCAATTTTTTAACAAAATAGTTTCTCCAAATCATGAAGTGTTCAAAAAAAATAAAGTGTACGACTGGTAGCACGTACTTGTTATTGCGTGGCAAGTTGCCACGAAATTAAAATTAAATATAATAATTTTAATTTGTTTTAAAGGTAGGTAAAGGAAAAAAATCATATGAATTTTTAACAAAAGTGCTTAAACTTCTTTTTACAAAGATTCAAGCCAAAATCAAAGTATGCAGACAATTTTGTTGCCTGGATATAAGTTTACCAAAAAAAAATATTCGAAAGTCGTTAGAGCGGTTTTTAAATAAATCGATATGTTTACTTAATATTTTTTATAAATTTAAAGAACGCCATTTTCAAGTGCTTAATTGTTTGCATTTTATGCTTAAAAGATAAAAAAAAAAATGTTAAGCCGTTTTCAAAATATTGAATTTACAAAAAAATAAATTAAAAAAATAATTAAAACGGAAAAAAAATTATTGTACACAAACTAACACGGGCCGCCAGGTATAGGTATCCCTTGATTATATTTGTACTCATGTTATAATTTGTCTTAATGTATAAGTATCTTTGCTTTGAGAGAAAGAAGAGTCAGTCATTCATCTACCTCGCTAGTATAAAGACGTGTTCCGCTGTTGTTATAAATAAATATAAACCTAATTAATTAATATTCAAATCGAGTGTTCATTTATTTTGAATCCAATCCAAAAGATAAGACTCCACCGTCTTAAAGTAGTCTGTTTCATTTTCTGCTTTTCAAAATAAAAATATCGTAATTATCTACTTAACATTTTCTGGACAAACATTTTAATAATCAACACCTCTCATTTGTATCTTTTCAAATGTCTCTTGGGATACAGATGTTGAAAATTTAAATGGAAATATTTCAAACGTTCAAATTCAAAACTTTTAAAAATATAAGACATTTTGTATTATAAACGTCTTTTGCAATTTCGCTTCAAGAGTAAATGGAATGAAAAGTCAACACGATTTTAATTATAACAATCATTGTGGTATTAAAATAAGTTCAAAATTCAAAGCAAACTCTTTGTTTAAATTTCTAAGACAATGTATCTGTTAAAGGTATGCTTATAGTTGCAACATTTCTATTATTACCAATACCATCATGAAACCAATATTCATTTCGGCATCCTTTCTTTCTAACCGCATTCGTTTTGTAGAAAACAAAACACTCTTGAGGGCAATAAGTTCTATCTATCTTGCTAAAATGACTAAAGAGTGCTTGCATTCAGCTTCAAGTCCAATACTAAACATATACCATAACCACTGCTACTAATTGATTTAGTGATCTGTCTATACTTCTCTTTTTGTTCTTGGAAAATGTCATTTCCATTGGCTGATGCCCTCTTCTCTTCTGATATATAAAATAAATTCACTTAGTCGATTTCTATAAGAATCCATAAAAATAATCGAAGCATAAATTGTGAAGTTGTGGTAAGTACACAATTCCATTCTTTTGCCATAGCTGCAGTCCGCCTTTAAGTCTTCCAACCACAACCTTCTATCTACTCCGTTACTTTACAGTTATATAGTTTTCTATACCAATACGTGTATCTATATGAGTCTGAAGAAAATAAAGTTTTCCGAAATGAAATAGAGGAAAATTAAATTGAGAATGACGCTGACAATGTTGCAGCATCAACAGCAGAAGATATTTTCACTAAGCAATTTATAGAGAATTCAATTACCCGATGGTGTACAAGTACCCCTATCACTGTTGTTAAGAGCTGGTTTGTTTGGATACCGACGAGAACAAAAGTACAAACCGCAGAGTCAATGTACGTTTATAGGGATGACTTGACTGACTTTACCATTTTTGTAGAAAGGACTGATGGCAGGGAGGTGTTTTGTGATGGTTTGCGAAAGGTAATTAAATGACGTTTTTTTCCGAAATGAGATTATACATCAGGGTAATTCGCATAAGGTGTGACAAAGAGTTAAAGAAAATAATCGTATAGCAGGGGTGGTCTATCTCCCCCGTTTTAGGCGGGAGTGGCAATTTTCTAAAAAAAATTGTATTAAAACAGAAACAGAAGGCACGACTGGGTCGGACATACTTGCTCTTGTGTAAAATTACTAACCTTTGGCTAAGGATACTAAACAAGAAATTATAATAAATTATCGCAAGTAAAAATAGTTTCTATAGCGTTTATATGGCAGGTACCGTTAATAAGGTGAATTTGAAAAAAAATATGCTAACGAAAAATTTCGTCATTTCCAAAAAAATCAGTCACACCAAATTTTATCAAAATCGATCGTATTTTTTCGAGAAAAATTTGATTTTCTGTTGAGTTTATATGGCAGGTACCGTTAATAAGGTGATTTTGAAAAGATTATTAGAAAAAATTACTCTGCTCTGCGCTGCTCTGATCTCATCTTATCCTCATCTTATCTGAATTTTTCTTGAATGAAATTACACGCGTGCCTGGTTTTCTGACGTCACTCAAACCAAAAGGTTTTCATTTTTTTCACAAAATATTGGTGCCACAGGTGAAAAATAAATTACAATTGTCACAAAAGCAAATAAATCCATAGAAATTAAAATATCTAAAAAGGGCCCCGTTTCCTTCTAACAACGAAGGGGGAAGGTAACAAAACACTAAACGTCGAAATGATTAGGTTGAATGAGTCCAACGTGAACACATGGGTGCCATCAAAGTGACGTCAGAAAACAACGAAATAATAATTTATCCAACATTTTGTTAGCACTAAACAAACCTAATGGCTGACACCCAACGTTAATGAAAGAAAATCAAAAACGTAGCGCTTCAGATGGAAACTAACAGAACTTATTTATGGATCATGACACGTGATCTTGATAAATAGTAAGATCTTCATTTGTATGGAGATTAATGATGCATATGGATCATTTCCGTAAATAAAAAACGGCTATTATGAAACAATCCAGAGATCAATTAAACTCAAGCCATATGGTACTATTATAAAACGAAAATCAAATACGATCTATGAAATTGTAATTTTTCATTTATTCTATAAGTGTGAGGTTTGTCAGCACATTTTCACTGATGCTCTTTACAAAAAGATTTTACTGTGATAAGATATTTCTGTGGTCAGATGGCAAAATGTTATTATCAGTGAATTATTCAAATTTAACGTGCATTTTTAATGCTATAGAAAATAGAAAACCTTGATTTTTGAAAACAACTTATTGATTTTGTAAAAAAAATTGAGCTTCAAAACAATACGTAAAACTTTATAACATTTTGCCATCTGACGCCAAATTTATCATTATGAAACGTTTTTAAAGTTTGTTTTTTATTTTGCACAAATCAAAAATCGAATTTAAAGCTAAGGCGTGATAAAATTTACCATTTTACATTTTCACAGATCTGGAATTGACCTCCTGGTGTGTCGGTGCATTTGTTTTTTTCCAGGAGTTTTGGGGCCTTCCTCTATTACGCGATTGTAACGAAACTTCGCATGAAAGTGCCTTTTGGACGATTTTCTTAGCATCTCTCCTAATGTAAACGTGATAGTATACCAACTGATTTCCTAGATTTCAACTGGTTTCTTAAATATAATTGCTGATGTTAACATCTAAAATTAAATACATATATTTTAATCAGCTTTTAGTACGAGATTATTCCAGGGTCAGATTAACCCCGAGTTAACTGTGGTGGAAACAGGATTTTCAGTTAGTTTTGAGATCATGTGTTAACTCAAAATTAATCAAGCAAAAAAGATGAGTTAATTATGAGTGAATTCGAGATTTCAAACGGAATTAAAATGTGTTTCCATCAACGTAAATTAGAGTTTAATTTAAACCTGGAATAATCTCGCACTGAAAAAAATGACCTAATGCCCCAATTTCACCAAAATACACCGAAAAGCATTTTAGCTAACCGAGTTAAATTTACTGTCATTTTGACTTAAAATTGTGTGCACCAATTTGTAAATTGAATTTTAAAAAATGAGGAAATTAATGCCAACCTCGTATTTTTATTCACCACATATATGGGTCTCTTTCA